>QGSO01000226.1:0-337563 GCA_011037825.1 Carya cathayensis
CTCTATCTCTAGTTATTTTACGTTTAAAATAGTTGAGTTGGTTGGTGTGGATTGTGTAGTTGTATTTGTGGAATTCGTTGCGTAGTTGTGAAGCGAAGTGTGGTTGTGAAGTGTTGCGTTTGATTGTGTATTTTGTGGACTGTGCTGTGAAGTATAGGCGTGAGATGGATGCCGTAGATGTGATACGGCGGGTTGTGTGAAGAGAATACGCGTGTAGCGTATTCTGTGTAATGCAGCGACGCGCCGCGCGACGTGCACTGTAGTGATGTGTGTCGTAGAAGGAAGGGAGTACGCATGTAGTGTACTCCGTGTTGTATGGCGATGCATCGTGTGATGTGCATCGTGTTGATGAGAGTTGTAGCGAAGGAAGTACGCGTAGCGTGTACTCCGTGTCGCGTAGCGATGCACCGTGAGACGTGTATCGCAGTGATGGGTTTTGTAGTGTGAATGGAAGAGAGTTCACGTGAGTGTACTCTGTACTAGGTCGTGATACACCGGATGGCGTGTCACGAAGGGTTGGATGGCGTAGCAGAGAAGTGTGGAGCGTATGGTGTAGTGTTGGGAAACTGTATGACAGTGTCCCGAAACAGTGATGATATGGATTATAGTCCGGGGTGACTGATGTCATCTTGTGGTTGACTATGGCTAAGAGTATATGGATTGAGAAAGGAATTGTTTGTTTGGTTATTATTGATAATTTTAATGAACTTGTTTTAGTGCAAAGGCTTTCTGAAGTCAAATTATCTCTTCTGGGTATAGTGAAACCTCACGTTGCTCGTGGTGTTGCAAGTGCTCATAATATGGCAATTGAGTTCAGAAGTGAAAATCTTAAGGACTTGAGTGTTCCTCTTCCAGCTGTTGTGCAGTTCCTCGTGTTTCGCACTCTATTCTCATAGAACGCGACGATCGAGGTAAGTTAGCCTCTAACTTACTATCAGTTTATTGTGTATGTGTGATGTGTAAGAGAACTACAATTTATGTATGTATGTTATCGTATATGCCATGTCATGCTATGTCATTACATGTTTATCTGCTACGAATGATTTAATCTCTCATGAATAATTATCTGTTACATAATCTTTTCTGTCATACAATGATGTATGTTATAAGTATGCCATGTTAAGTATGCCATGAAATGTTATGATTAAATCATATTGTGCCATTTACAAGTATACGCCATGTTAGAAAAGTATATGATATTAATTAATATCTCATGCATTAAGAAAGATAAGACATGTTATGTTACTTATAATACGTGGGGCCACAACAACTGTGGAGTACGTATTATATCTTATGTTATGTATGATAATGCGTGGGGCCACAACAACTGTGGAGTACGTATTATATTTATGTTACTTATAATGCGTGGGGCCACAACAACTGTGGAGTACGTATTATATTTTATGTTACGTTATAATGCGTGGGGCCACAACAACTGTGGAGTACGTATTATATTTCTATGTTACTTTATAATGCGTGGGGCCACAACAACTGTGGAGTACGTATTATATTTATGTTACTTATAATGCGTGGGGCCACAACAACTGTGGAGTACGTATTATATTTATGTTAGTTATAATGCGTGGGGCCACAACAACTGTGGAGTACGTATTATATTTTATGTTACTTATAATGCGTGGGGCCACAACAACTGTGGAGTACGTATTATATTCTATGTTACTTTATAATGCGTGGGGCCACAACAACTGTGGAGTACGTATTATATTTATGTTACTTATAATGCGTGGGGCCACAACAACTGTGGAGTACGTATTATATCTTATGTTACTTTTATAATGCGTGGGGCCACAACAACTGTGGAGTACGTATTATATTTATGTTACTTATAATGCGTGGGGCCACAACAACTGTGGAGTACGTATTATATTTATGTTACTTATAATGCGTGGGGCCACAACAACTGTGGAGTACGTATTATATTTATGTTACTTATAATGCGTGGGGCCACAACAACTGTGGAGTACGTATTATATTTTATGTTACGTTTATAATGCGTGGGGCCACAACAACTGTGGAGTACGTATTATATCTTATGTTACTTATAATGCGTGGGGCCACAACAACTGTGGAGTACGTATTATATTTATGTTACTTATAATGCGTGGGGCCACAACAACTGTGGAGTACGTATTATATTTTATGTTACTTTATAATGCGTGGGGCCACAACAACTGTGGAGTACGTATTATATTTATGTTACTTATAATGCGTGGGGCCACAACAACTGTGGAGTACGTATTATATTTTATGTTACTTATAATGCGTGGGGCCACAACAACTGTGGAGTACGTATTATATTTATGTTACTTATAATGCGTGGGGCCACAACAACTGTGGAGTACGTATTATATTTTATGTTACTGATAATACGTGGGGCCACAACAACTGTGGAGTACTACATGAGAACACAGCAATTGTGACTTATGTTATGATAATACGTGGGGCCACAACAACTGTGGAGAACGGATGTATATTATGTTATTTATAATGCGTGGGGCCACAACAACTGTGGAGCATACACTACATGAGACACAGCTAATTGTGTACATGTAGTAATACGTGGGAGCCACAACAACTGTGGAGTACGTATTATGTATATTATGTTACTTTATGTAATACGTGGGGCCACAACAACTGTGGAGTACGTATTATATTTATGTTACGTTTATAATGCGTGGGGCCACAACAACTGTGGAGTACGTATTATATTTATGTTACTTATAATGCGTGGGGCCACAACAACTGTGGAGTACGTATTATATTTTATGTTACTTTATAATGCGTGGGGCCACAACAACTGTGGAGTACGTATTATATTTATGTTACTTATAATGCGTGGGGCCACAACAACTGTGGAGTACGTATTATATTTATGTTACTTTATAATGCGTGGGGCCACAACAACTGTGGAGTACGTATTATATTCTTATGTTACTGTTATGATAATGCGTGGGGCCACAACAACTGTGGAGTACGTATTATATTTATGTTACTTATAATGCGTGGGGCCACAACAACTGTGGAGTACGTATTATATTTATGTTACTTATAATGCGTGGGGCCACAACAACTGTGGAGTACGTATTATATTTTATGTTACATAAAGTATGGGGCCACAACAACTGTGGAGCATACACTACATGAGACACAGCAATTGTGACATGTAGAATACGTGGGGCCACAACAACTGTGGAGTACGTATTATATTTTATGTTATGTGTATTCATGGGGCCACAACAACTGTGGAGCATGAAGTATGGGGCCACAACAACTGTGGAGCATACACTACATGAGACACAGCAATTGTGACATGTAGAATACGTGGGGCCACAACAACTGTGGAGTACGTATTATGTTTTATGTTACTTGAATACGTGGGACCACAACAATTGTGGAGTACGTATTAACGCACGTTATTAATCAAGACAATTGAATAAGATTCCAAGTCTATGTTAAGTCCAGTTTCAGATCAAATACATGATAAGTCAAGTTTTAGATCAAGTCCATGTTATGTTATACTCACGTACATATTATGTTCAAGTTTATGTTATTTTCAAGTTCTTATTTATGTTATGCAGGTTTACGTTCATGCTATATTTCAAGTCCATGTTATGTTTCACGTTCATGTTATGTTGTTTGTTCATGTTATGTTTTAAGCTTAAGTTCATGCCATGTTAAGTCAAGTTCAGTTCACGCTTAAGTTCTGGTTAAGTCATGCTATATGTCAAGTTATACTATGTTTATGTATGACTATAATTATGCATTTATGCTTTTACTGCCATGCATGCATTTTTAACCTGTGTGTGAGTTTTATGTTAACTTACTGAGATTTGTAATCAAATCTCACTGTGGTAGTCCCAACTACCATTCCCCCCGAATGGTAGATCTTGTTACAGGACCCAAAGGAGAATTGGAATCTGACCAACTGAATACGGTCGACTAGGCCACGGTGCGATGTTGATGATGGTATAGTATTTAACTTAGGTTAATACTTGTACTTTTGGAGTTGTATCTCAAGTATTCTTTTGATCACAACCATTTTGGACTAGTGTGATGATCACGGCTTTTTAGTATGCCTTTATGTATGAATTATAGTTTCAAGTATTTGGGATATATTTAGTTTGGTGCATAGTATTGCTAAAGAAAAAGATTATCCGCTGCGAATATTGCATAATGCTAGATGCATGTTAGGAACATTGCATCTTATATGTCATGAACGGGGGCAGGTAACCTTGTGTTGCATGTCTCGACGCTTCAAATGTCCGTTCAATCCCAAGCGGAATTTGGGGGCGTCATAGTGGTTATCGGCATGAAGTGTAAAGAGTATGGTTTTTTTCAATTTGGGTCTAAGCTTAGAAGAAATTGGAGGACGCAAAAAAATGTTTCTTGTTGGATCTGGTGCACTGGCTGTGAGTTATTAAAGAATGAAGCCTTGGCGAATGCTATGCCAGAGTATCTTCTCTTGAAAATTCTCTCGAGCTCTCCAACCTCTCTGATAGTAAACTCACATTCGAGTTGGTCAATTGGACCAGTTTGTTTGCAGTGCGCAGAGCAGAGCATAACTTTAAAAGTTAGAGTTCTCCATGAGTGGACTGTATAGAGAGACCCTCATTCAAGTGGTTGTACTAACGCTACAATGCTTTTAAACCTTGAGGACAAGGTTCTCTAAGGAGGGGAGAATGTTACAAACCCCAATTGGACTCAGTTCAAGAGAGAAGTTAGAAGCTGAGGCCTTGAAGATAAAAGGTAGCAGAGTAGTGTTGAGTTTGAAATGGGCTACTGAGGAGGAAACGGTGTCGTTCAATAGTAGCAGTGTAGTCATGAAGGGCAGCGTTTCATGTTAGTGAGTTGTTGCGTTTCATGTAGTAGTAGGTGGCCTTGCCACATGTCAAAGTAGTATGGCTGTGTCAGAAGTTAGGGGATTCTGTTAGAAGAGTTAGTTATTTTCCCCTGTAATTTCTTATAAGTAGAAGGGAAGGGAAAGAGAGGGATTATTCTAAAATCATCTGACAAATTCCTTGTAAGTTTCCTTTTGGAGGAAGGAGTGGCCTAGAACACACTCCTGCGTATGAGTATTTCCTTCTATTTCCTTGTGTAGTCTATTTCTTCTCCATTACATCAGATCCTTCGTACTTTATTACAGTCCATATACAAGCAGGTTCATAACAGATATCTCAGTAAAACAAGAGATTGAGAACCCACCCGGAATATAATAAATTAGGGTTTCGTTTTGGACATTTTGTTTACTACTGAATGGTGATTATTTAGCATCAATGTTGAAGACGTTCAGGAACTGATACAAATATATGAGGAATGTTATAGAGCAGCCATTGTAGCGGTGTACACATTGCACACCCTACGTGGCTGCTATTTTTTTTCTTTTTTTAATAGTCAAAACGTGCATTTTGATTTGGACGTTGGTTCATTTGGTTTTCCACTTTGACATTCGAATTTGTCCTGCGACCCACGAAAGACCTACTCCCTCTCCGGCGTCGTACACCACCTTCCTCTGCCCAGCGCCACCTAGCGACGCCATCTCTCTGTCCAGTGATGCCGAGCGACGTTCCTCCTTCTGCACAGCGCTGCCACTCCCTGAGTGCCACTCCGACGGAGCAAATAAGATTAACATCTCGCGAAGACCCCCCTCCTCCGTCGCCAATCAACCCGCAACGCTTTTGACCTCTAGTGAGTGCCACCCCGCGATGCTGTTCTTCTCTTCAGCTCCACCCCGAGAAGCTCATTCGTGTGCCTACCACCGCCCCTCCCACGAGCTCATTTAACGTAAAATTAGTGACACTGCTCTGCTCCGATCGAGCTCTGTTTCACTGCCGCCCCTGCTTAGGTTTGTAGGAAACATTTCAATGACCAATTTTCCGTCTTGATTACGTTCTTCTTGTGTACTGAGAGTGGTGAGCTTTGGGTTTTTTGAGATGGGTATTACGGCTTAGGGCATGGAGAAAAAATAATGCTTTCTGCATAAGACCTCTGCTTTGGACCTCTATTTTTATAAAGTGAATTCCTTTCTGTTGATTATAGTTCACTTGTTTCTTGATTGTTTTTCAGCATATATACTCAATTGTTTCTTTGCTGCAGCTTCTCCACGTTGTTGATAGGTCAAATTGATCTAACAAGTCTTTCAGACCTTGAGGGCAACAACGAATTCCCAAGAGGTATATGATAGTACTATTTGTTCTTTCAAAAATATGATTGAATGCTGTAACATTTTGATTAAGCTTTCATAAAAAAAAAAAATAGCTTTCATCTTTTTAAGCTTTCGATGATAATAGCTACCTTGCGAATGTCTCTAGATTTCCTTTAGTTAGTCTTTTACTTTTGTATATTTCATATTCTACCAGCCATGATGTGCCATATATGTTTAACCTTTAATTAAGATTTCATTCTTTTAAGTTTTATGAATACCCTTTTTGTAAATATCCCTAGCTTTTCTGTTGTTAGTGTTTTCTTTATATACATTCCAATACATATTCTACTAGCCACATAAAGCTATGCATCTGGACTTGATGTTAAGACTTGAACTACATATAGTCACATATTCCAACAAACAGATTCATTTTCATATCAGATTGAAATTCTGGTGGTTCATTGGAGGAAGTTTCCAATTTTCATTTGAGCTTTGAATTTAAAACAATTTATTCTTATATTCTTAACTCCTTTTAGATTTTGTTTGGTTCTTCCCTAAGAGGGACTGGAGTCCCATTCTATCATAACAATGTTATATACTCAGGTGTTAATTGTTTAATTGAAGTCTTCAGTTTTATATTCAATGCTTCCCTAAGAGGGACTAGAATCCCATTATAGAAAGTTGAATGCTTCATTTTGATGAACTGGGACTAAATAAATCAAGTTTGGAGGCTTTAGTTTTTTTTTTTTTTTTTTGGCTCTCGTTCTTATAAATCACTTCTTTATAAAGTTATATTGGTGTTTACTTGGTTGATTGTGTAATTTTTGGATATCATACATTTGCTCAACCTGCCATCAACCTGCCGAGTCTAGCAAAATTAAAAAAAAATTCTGATTTCCATTGATTGTTGCAACTTATGGCATTTGAAGTTTTTTTTTCAAAGGAAAGCGTGTAGAATCAACTTTGTAGATTTTTTTTTTTTTTTTACAAAATTCTTATTTTTTGTAAAGAATAAACCAATTATGCTTAGTTATTATAAATATTATCTTCCAGCCTCCAGGATGAGTCTTTTCCTCTCTCTCTGGTTTGATGCATGCATTACTTAGTTGTCTTTGATTCTTTGGTCAACCATTAATTAGATCGAAGTTATCCAAATCTTAGCAAAAATGACATGAAGTTTTTATGGTTAATAAATTAGTATTTGATAGTTACTTTGGTGCAGTTTATAATTATTTAAAGTATTGAATTGATGTCGATTTGCATTTAGGCTCCATGTTTTAACTATTCTCATCACCAATTAATCATAGTTAATAATGCCATGAAGAAGCTTGTTAAAATTGTTAAACAACTTGAATAAATTGGTCCAACACTGTCATGAAGAAGCTTCTCAATAATGTATTGACTTTTTTTAAAGAGTTGTTAAACTTGTATTGGTTAAATTGCTATTAAATTTGTAAATGAATAAGCTTATAATATTTGAAAAAACTGAATTTAATGTGGTTTGATCATGGTTTATTCTCGTACTTTCTTGGCAACCAACCAAAATGGGGTTAGTACTATTGTAATTCTTTGATCAGTTGTGGCTTCAAGAGAGACTGTATTTCCATATAATTTGCCACCAAAATATTTCTTTTGCTTCTTGTACAATTTTAATGTGCTAAAACAACAAATCTATGCACTGCATATGCGTGAGTTGGCATGTTGAATTCTTTTATTTTTTTAATAAAGTGTGTTTGACGTGCTCATAGATGTAAATAATTGCCTAATTGCAGCATCAATTTGATGTAAATTTTTCCTACCATTCGCCGAGTAATCCGGAGGATCTTAGGCGAGTTGAAGAGTCATTCTAGGTTTACATTACCAAATTTTATGTACCAACTTCCAACAAGCAACATTTGAATTTGTTTAACATTGTCATTTTTCCTAACAACACCCTTGGTAATTATGTTGATATATGCAGTACCCTACGTCGTCGAGTAATCCAGAATTTTCTGATTTTTCAGAATTTCAAGAAAATATTGGATCTACATATTCTGATGCTGCTGATGGTATTACACTTTTTCGACTTATACTTTAATGACACTAATATTGGAGTTGCTGCTAATCCATCCCTAGGTTTCCATCTTTAGATATTTTATTCGACATTGATGAAGATTTAGAGGGTACGACTGTTGTCCCGGATGATGAGGTACGTATGGACGCACCAAGATCCGGTATGGAATTCACGAGTGAGAAAGAGCTTATGGCCTACTATAAGAAATTTGCCAAACAAGAGGGATTTGGTGTACGGACACAGAGGACAAAGCGTGATGATGATGGAAGGCCCATGTATGTGACTATTGGTTGTGCACGTGGTTGAAAATACCAACCAAAGCATAGCAATATTTGAAACCCCGGCCAACCACTAAAACCGATTGTAAAGCGAAGGTAAATGTGACATTGAATAAGAATGAGAAATGGGTTGTCACAACTGTTGAAAATGTACACAACCACGTTACTGTGAACCCGAAGAAGACAAGATTGTTGCGATCTCACAAGTGTCTAGATCAATACAATCAAAGGTCCTCGAGTTTAATGATAGAGCTGGTATCCGAAAGAACAAGAATGATTATTCTCTTGTTGTTGATTCGGGGGGTTTTGACAATCTAGATTTTCAAGAGAAAGATTGTCGAAATTTTATTGACAAGTCTAGACATTTAAGGTTGGGTAAAGGAGGTGACGAAACACTTAATGAGTATTTCTGAAAAATGAGAAATCAGAATGATGGGTTCGTTTCTACCATTGACGTTGATGATGAGGGGAGGTTGCGGAATGTGTTTTGGGCTAATGCTAGAAGTCGGGCGGCCTATGAGTATTTTGGAAACGTTGTAACTTTAGATACAACATACCTAACAAATCAGTATGGGATGCCTTTTGCACCATTTGTTGGTGTTAACCACCATGGATAGTCCATACTACTAGGGGTGGGGTTGATGTCAAGTGAGGATACACATACCTTTGTTTAGTTGTTCTCCAAGTAGTTAGATTGCATGAATGGTCGAGCGCCCAAAGCCATCATAACCGACCAAGATTGGGCAATGAAGAATGCAATTGCGATTGTATTCCCGGAAACGCGCCATAGATATTGTCTATGACATATAATGCGTAAACTTCGAGAGAAGTTGGGATCTCACTCCCAATTTAGCACATAGTTGAAGACCGCCATTCAGGCTGCTTTGTATGATTCACAAACTTGTGCAGAATTTGAGATCAGGTGGGGTGAACTACTTGATAAGTATGATCTCAGAGACAATAATTGGCTCCAATCCTTATATGACAAAAGGACTTATTGGGTTCCGATATACTTGAAAGATGTATTTTGGGCGGGTATGAGCACAACACAATGTTCAAAAAGCATGAATGCTTTCTTTGACGGTTATGTCCATTCAGATACAAGCTTGAAAGAATTTGTTGACCAATTCGACAATGTTCTACGAAAGAAGGTAGAGGTAGAGACCACAACTGATTTCAACTCCAGCAACCAAATGATCCCCTGTGTTTCCCCTTTCAACTTTGAGATGCAGTTTTAGAAGGTATACACAAATTCTAAGTTTAAAGGGTTCCAAAAAGAGTTGATGGGCCTCATGTGTTGAAATTGTACATTGGTGAGTGAGCAGGGGTGCATTTCAACTTTTGATATACTGGATGAAATACAAGTTGATGACTTCACAAAAATTGTCCACTACACACTTTACTATAACCATGAGGAGTGTGAGTTAAAATGCACGTGTGCATTGTTTGAGATACGGGGCATTCTATGTAGACATGCGCTTAGAGTTTGCTAGTTCAAGAGAATTAATGTTCTGCCAAATAAATATGTCTTGGATCGCTGGAGGAAAGACGAGAAGAGGAGATACACAGTGATCCAAAGTAGTTATGATGACTTCGGGACAGTGGAGACACACAGAGGTATGAGATGGTGGTTAAACGATGCATGAAATTAGTAACAAAAATATCCCAAGAAGTATTACTGATGACGATTTAGAGGGTATGAATGTTGTCCCGAATGATGAGGTACGTATGGATGCACCAAGATCTGGTATGGAATTCACGAGTGAGAAAGAGCTTATGGCCTACTATAAGAAATTTTCCAAACAAGAGGGATTTGGTGTACGGACACAGAGGACAAAGCGCGATGATGATGGAAGGCCCATGTATGTGACTATTGGTTGTGCACGTGGCTGAAAATACCAACCGAAGCATAGCAATATCTCGAAACCCCGGCCAACCACTAAAACCGATTGTAAAGTGAAGGTAAACGTGACTTTGAACAAGAAGGAGAAATGGGTTGTCACGGATAAGAGTAAGAAGATATTATCACTCCACGTGGTCTAAGGGAAAGGAAGACCCCCAATTAAGAGAAATGTTCCGCCTGTGGAGAAGATGGCAACAAAGAGGAAGAAGAAACTGGTAATTTTTTTATTTCTATTAATAGTAGGTAAAACTATTATAAAATAACTGAATTTTTGATACATTTGTTTTGGAATTTAAACTTGCAAGAAAATATTTGATGATGAAATACAAAATATCAACGTCACACAATCGATGGCTTTGGGAAATGAGGTCTTCATCTCTTGTTCTACCTCTTGTTCTTTGGTTGATTGTGTATAATTAGTATGATTTTTATCTACTATTTTGCAACCTGCATAATTTGAGGAAATGTGACATTATGCTTGTTTTATTTCAAATTTCTGACCATCTTGATGTGATGTAATTGTGGATGGTTTTTGTAGAGATTTTGTGGATGGAGTTTTCTAGATGGTTTTTGTGGAGATTTGGTGGATGGAGTTTGGTGGATGGTTTTTGTGGAGAGTTTTTGGTAGTATGCCCTATGTGTACGTTGATATACCTATGGTTTTGGTAGCTTGGTTAATGGCATGATCCATGTGTACATTGCTAGCATGATCCTTGTAGAGGTGTGTTTCTTTCCTTGTACAAATTAGTATGTTTTTAAAAGTAGTGGTTGATTTTAAAGTTCATATAAAAATTTTCCAAATATCTAATATACAGTTTTTAGAAGTTAGATTTAGAGGTATGTTTATTTCCTATCGGAAATCTATCTACCAGGGGAATAACCACATTAGTCCTCTTAGACTCTCACAAAAAGGATCCAACATAAAGCGTAGTGATTGTGATGATATTTTTTTTAATGCATTTCCTTTTTGCTTTCTTCTAGCTAATTTTTTGAGTATAGGCATCATTCATCCAGAATCCTTGAGAAGGGAACTGTTTAGTATGATTTCCAGGTTGCCCTGTATGACTAGAGGAAGTATCTTCCTTCACTACTATATGAAACTTTTGAAATGAGTTTGTTTGAGATGCGTTACCTACAAATCTGATGCGTTACCTACAAACAGCTGGCTATTTCGATACAAGATTGACAAGATTGGAAGTGAAGACCCCAAGTGTTGAACCTAAGGTTTCAAGTTTTGTGTAATTATATATTTACACATGGATTTTGATGATAACAAATGAATTCAAAGAATGAAGGAGTCTCAAGCTCAAGTTGTCCACACAATGGAGTCAAGCACATCAAGGAACCAAGCATGAGCAAGAAAGAAACAAGTTCACATTAAAGTCATAGAGTAATGTTGTAAATCTCTTAAAATTCGAAATTAGGATTAAGGCTCAAAAATTAATATTTTATCATAAAGCATTAAAATACATTTTCCACATGTGCATGAATATTTTGAAAATTAAATTTGAATATTTTGAAAGATAATTGATTGTCATCTTTCACATGTGCATGACATGATTAAATGTTTGAACTTTGAAAATATTAAAGATGATTGATTGTCATCTTTCACATGTGCATGTTTTATTTGAATATTTTCAAAAGTGATTGATGCTTTTCTTGACTTATGCAAAAGGAAGATGTCTTTGTTTGAATTATTTGAAAAGTAAAGTGTGCTCCTTTTGTCATATGCAAAAAGTAAAAGATTAGGTTTGAAATTTTTGAAAAGCAAAGTGTGCTCCTTTTGTCATATGTAAAAAGTAAAAGATTAGGTTTGATTTTTTTGAAAAGCAAAGTGTGCTCCTTTTGTCATATGCAAAAAGTAAAAAGATTAGGTTTGAATTTTTGAAAAGTGAATGATGATGTCTTTGACATGTGAATCTTTTTAAATTTGAATATGAAGTCTCATATGCCTATAAATAGATCATTTGAGAGCTTCACATTCACAAAACTAAGAGCATACAACTCTCATTCAAAGCTTTCATTCTCTCTTCTCTAAGTATTGAGCCTTAACCCTTGTTCATTTTGAGAGATATAGTTTGTGCTTGTATTGTTCTTATTTCACTCATTGAGGAGTGTTTTATGATATCCTACCCACTATCAATTCTTGTATCAGTAAAAGGGTGTGTACAACCCTTGTGTGTGTAGAAAGTGTTCTACACAGGGAATCGTTGAATCACCACGTGTAAGGTGATTGCAAGTGTAGTGGGTGTTCTACACAGATCCTTTGTAGCGGTGTGTTCAAATGTGTAATAGGTTTCTATCTCCACCTGAAGGAGATTGAATAGTGAATTCGGGGATCCTCAAGGGGTAACTTGAGGCGAGGACGTAGGCAGTGGGGCCGAACCTCGTTAACATACTGAGTTTGCTTCTCTCTTACCCTTACTCTTTATATTTATTGATGTTTCATATTTTGTTTATATTTTATATTGTATATTTGATTTATAATTGTTATTTGTTTAAATACAACTCAATTCACCCCCCCTCTTGTGTTAGTCATCTGGGCAACACCGAGCAATTTAAATTTGCACCATATTTACCATTTAGTTCATGTAACTTACGCAGTCCTTGAATCACCAACAAATATTTGTATAGATTAGTGCTTGCTAAGCATGCAATATCATTTGTATATGTTGAGAGATAGAAGCCCTTGGATTTCTATTGTGACACCTGAATATTTTAAGTTTAATTGCATTGTCATGTAGTGGGAATTTGGTTGATTTTTGGTGAGATCCCAGGCGTTGCAAACTTGTAACTTTCTTCCAGGAATTTCAGTGTAAAGAACTTTATAAGGTTCAACAAGGGGTTTTTAGGCTTCATTTTATTTCCAGTCTATACAGAAAGTTGCATTAATGTGCTGTTATTTGATACCTAAAATCTTAACTTTGGGCATAGATGAGGCCATAAATGCGCAGGGAGTGGCTCTCACACGGGCAAAAAATTAGCTGGTCAAAATTCATAGCTGTAGAATAATCTATAGTTGTTAATGACAAAAAATAAAAGATTGAAAAACTAGAACCATCTACATTTTCTGATGAGTTTTTACAGCCTTGAATTCTTCCACATTCTGTACATCATAATTGTGAAGGAACTCAATAATGAACCAAAACAACTAAGAAGGGTCTCCCACCATCTCCTCCTCATTATCAAAACATAGAGGGAGTACAATTACATTTGGAGCCATTTAAAAACGATTTATTCCATATGATTTGGAAAATTTACATACAATTTAACCGAACCGCATCACAAAACTATTACAATTGTGACAAACCAATATAAACTATCTATTGTTTGGTTCGAATGAATTTACATACAATTTATCCAAACCAAACCAAAACTATTACAATTGTGACAACCCAATACAAACACAATAGTTTTCGACTTTGGTTTTGAAGAGTTCTCTCTCTCTATTACTTTATCTTCTCTTTTCCGAATTTCATACTCGTGCATCACTACATCATCCCACATCTTCCAAACTTTATTATCTCTTGTACGAATGTTCTCATCTAGCAAATGGTATAAATCCATCCAAATAAAGAATTCACACCTTGCATCTCGCTGCACAAAGTACGAACTCTCAATTACCATTATAAAGTACACGAAGCAAAAAACAATATCTATTAGTTTACATAACAAATATATATCAGCATTACCGTATCATACTTCGGGCAAGCAAAAAATCTCATTCCAGGATTTTTTGATGTGTGGGACGTCTTTAGGGTCGTTTTCAACCCAACCCCCAAGTTGGTGATTCAATTACAAAATCATTAATTGATTATGAAGATTGGGATGATGCCATGCGCAATTCTGAAAAATGAAAGATAAGTTCAAACACAAGAGTCTGTCTCATTTACATAATTGAATACATGTTAATAAAGCGTAGTGAATTTTGACGAACTAAGATTGCGGAAAATTTAAATATAACTGGATTTCAAGGAAGCCAATTAGTGCAACTCATTATCATGCTAAATGATGATAAATCCTTTACCAAACCAGTGAGCACATGTGAGCAAAAAAATCCCAAGAGATATAACTGTAACTTTACTCAATAAGCAACATAGTAATTGACACGGTATCACACAATTTGTACCAAATTATTTACAACTTATGGCTTAAGTTGTAGAACTCTTCATTAAATAACAACTTAAAGAAGCTTCCAGGACTAGCTCGGGCAATATTGGCTTCTCAATAATAGTGGTTACCACACTTGACAATCTCAAGCAGTTCATTTTCTAACAAGTCTAGCAAAGAAACATTTTGGCAAAGAAGGTAAGTAACTGATCTAACAAGTCTAGCTAAGTTGCAATCTCACAAGACTTTCAACTAACTAATCTAACAAGTTCACGTGTACAGGAAATTTCCAAAAAATATGTGCTCATAAAATACTCCTTGAGGACAATTATTCATGATATCCACACAACTGTTATTTGAAGCGGTTCATTGTGTTATCCCTCCTAATGCCCACTAAAAGTATATACCAATTTTTTTTTTCCCTAAATGTTTAAAAAAGTTATCGCATTCTAGAAACAAGCATATCTATGATGAGCCATAGCTTTCTTTCTTTCCAACTTGCTTCTTCTTCTTCTTCTTTTTTAAATTTTTTTTTAAAAAGTTTGCAACTTAAAATAATATCACGTACCCCTAGCCATACCATTAACATATTTCAATTCATTCCAATATGGTACTTTCCTTTAATGTAATAACATTTATTGAATTTCAACTCAATTAAGTTTGACTCTTTAGAGTTCAATAATTGGTATAAGAGTCAAAACTGTCAATGTAATGACTAGAAAAATCATTGGGTTGTTAATTTTTTTACTTGTGAAACATTGGGACAACAATACTAACCAGGAAACACTGCACAAGTTTAAACAAATTTGGATGAACTGGTTTGGCATCCAAAGATGACCCAGATGACTAATGAGAGTCATGCGGGGCATTCGACGCTACCTTCATCCAAACATTAGATACAAATGCCTTCGACAAAATTATTTGAATACCAACCCAGATGGTATTCATACCCAATAAGGTTTCTATTTATCATGACTAGAACCTTCATCCAATTCATGCAAAATTCCCACCGTATACTCGCATTACAGAGTATATAAAACCGATTCATGCAAAACATTAAAATGCCAAAGCAATTTCATAAAGATGGAGATGAATAAATACCTTAGCCTTCAGTAGAGGGAGGGTCGACGGCAAGTAAGAGAAAGGCAGATGGCGAAGAGAATGGGTTGGGCGACAGGTTGGGGTGGGGGAGACAATGGGTGACGCGGGGGTGGGGGAGAGGATGGGGGTTTTACAGGATGAGTGAATACCTAACAGGGTTGGGGTGCAGGAGAGGGTGGGGGTTTGTGAGGATGAGTGAATACCTAACTGGTTGGAGGGGGGAGACGATGGGTGATGGGTTGGGGTGTGCCGACGAGTTGGGATGCGGGAGATGATGGGGGGTTGGGGTGTGCCGACGAGTTGAGGTGCGGGAGATGCCGACGGGTTGGGGTGCGACAGGGTGAATGCCGACGGGGAGTGAATACCTAAAGGGTTGGAATGGAGGAGACGGGTTGGGTGTGGGAGATGCCGACGGGTTGGGGTGCGATGGGGTGAATGTCGACGAGGAGTGAATACTAGAGAGGGAGATGGGTTGGGCGATGGGTTGGGGGCAGAGAGGATCGTAGCGGTGAATTTTGAATATTGA
Organism: Carya cathayensis; assembly: GCA_011037825.1. Lineage (NCBI taxonomy): Eukaryota > Viridiplantae > Streptophyta > Magnoliopsida > Fagales > Juglandaceae > Carya > Carya cathayensis. The sequence goes on from QGSO01000226.1 coordinate 16,135, forward strand.
AACCAGAGAGGGAAGTGTGGGAAGTGTGACGCCCCCAAATTCCGCTTGGGATTGAACGGACATTTGAAGCGTCGAGACATGCAACACAAGGTTACCTGCCCCCGTTCATGACATATAAGATGCAATGTTCCTAACATGCATCTAGCATTATGCAATATTCGCAGCGGATAATCTTTTTCTTTAGCAATACTATGCACCAAACTAAATATATCCCAAATACTTGAAACATAATTCATACATAAAGGCATACTAAAAAGCCGTGATCACCACACTAGTCAAAATGGTTGTGATCAAAAGAATACTTGAGATACAACTCCAAAAGTACAAGTATTAACCTAAGTTAAATACTATACCATCATCAACATCGCACCGTGGCCTAGTCGACCGTATTCAGTTGGTCAGATTCCAATTCTCCTTTGGGTCCTGTAACAAGATCTACCATTCGGGGGGAATGGTAGTTGGGACTACCACAGTGAGATTTGATTACAAATCTCAGTAAGTTAACATAAAACTCACACACAGGTTAAAAATGCATGCATGGCAGTAAAAGCATAAATGCATAATTATAGTCATACATAAACATAGTATAACTTGACATATAGCATGACTTAACCAGAACTTAAGCGTGAACTGAACTTGACTTAACATGGCATGAACTTAAGCTTAAAACATAACATGAACAAACAACATAACATGAACGTGAAACATAACATGGACTTGAAATATAGCATGAACGTAAACCTGCATAACATAAATAAGAACTTGAAAATAACATAAACTTGAACATAACATGTACGTGAGTATAACATAACATGGACTTGATCTAAAACTTGACTTATCATGTATTTGATCTGAAACTGGACTTAACATAAACTTGGAATCTTATTCAATTGTCTTGATTAATAACGTGCGTTAATACGTACTCCACAGTTGTTGTGGCCCACGTATTCAAGTAACATAAAACATAATACGTACTCCACAGTTGTTGTGGCCCCACGTATTCTACATGTCACAATTGCTGTGTCTCATGTAGTGTATGCTCCACAGTTGTTGTGGCCCCATACTTCATGCTCCACAGTTGTTGTGGCCCCATGAATACACATAACATAAAATATAATACGTACTCCACAGTTGTTGTGGCCCCACGCATTATAAGTAACATAAAATATAATACGTACTCCACAGTTGTTGTGGCCCCACGCATTATAAGTAACATAAAATATAATACGTACTCCACAGTTGTTGTGGCCCCACGCATTATAAGTAACATAAATATAATACGTACTCCACAGTTGTTGTGGCCCCACGCATTATACGTAACATAAAATATAATACGTACTCCACAGTTGTTGTGGCCCCACGCATTATACGTAACATAAAATATAATACGTACTCCACAGTTGTTGTGGCCCCACGTATTATACGTAACATAAAATATAATACGTACTCCACAGTTGTTGTGGCCCCACGTATTATACGTAACATAACATGTCTTATCTTTCTTAATGCATGAGATATTATTTAATATCATATACTTTTCTAACATGGCGTATGCTTGTAAATGGCACAATATGATTTAATCATAAACATTTAATGGCATACATGTATCATATGGCATACTTAACATGGCATACTTATAACATACAATCATTGTATGACAGAAAAGATTGTGTAACAGATAAATATTCATGAGAGATTAAATCATACTTAACAGATAAACATGTAATGACATAGCATGACATGGCATATACGATAACATACATACATAAATTGTAGTTCCCTTACCCATCACACATACACAATAAACTGATAGTAAGTTAGAGGCTAACTTACCTCGATCGTCGCGTTCTATGAGAATAGAGCGCGAAACACGAGGAACTGCACAACAGCTGGAAGAGGAACACTCAAGTCCTTAAGATTTTCACTTCTGAACTCAATTGCCATATTGTAAGCACTTGCAACACCACGGCAACTTGAGGTTTCACTATACTCGGAAGAGATAAATTGACTTCAGAAAGCCTTTGCACTAAAACAAGTTCATTAAAATTATCAATAATAACCAAACAAACAACTCATTTCTCAATCCATATACTCTTAGCCATAGTCAACCACAAGATGACACCAGTCACCCCGGACTATAATCCATATCATCACTGCTTCGGGACACTGTCATACAGTTTCCCAACATTACACCATACGCTCCACACTTCTCTGCTACGCCATCAACCCTTCGTGACACGCCATCCGGTGTATCACGACTTAGTACAGAGTACACTCACGTGAACTCTCTTCCATTCACACTACAAAACCCATCACTGCGATACACGTCTCACGGTGCATCGCTACGCGACACGGAGTACGCGCTACGCGTACTTCCTTCGCTACAACACTCATCAACACGATGCACATCACACGATGCATCGCCATACCACACGGAGTACACTACATGCGTACTCCCTTCCTTCTACGACCCACATCACTACAGCGCATGTCGCGCGGCGCGTCGCTGCATTACACAGAATACGCTACACGCGTATTCTCTTCACACAACCCGCCGTATCACATCTACGGCATCCATCTCACGCCTATACTTCACAGCACAGTCCACAAAACTACAAAATCAAGCCTAACACTTCACAACCACACTTCGTTTCACAACTACGCAGCGAACTCCACAAACACTAACTACACAGTCTACAGCCAACCAAATCAACTATGTTAAACATAAATAACTAAAGATAGAGGGTTATACCATCGACGGGATAACCCGTGCGTCGCTCGCTGCTCGTCACGAACATGCGTCGGAGGAGCATACGTGGCGGTACGGTGTCTGTCCACCACATAAAGTGGTAGTTTGGGCTTGAGAAAGGCTAGGCGTGGTCTTGGAAGACTCACGGTCGCCTTATGATGGTCAAATTTTATAAACTAAAATTTATAAAATAATATTTCCTCATCATTATATAAAATAATAAAGTACCGTTAATTAATCGAAGATGATAAAACCAATTAATTTAAATAAGAGTTTTCAACGTAAAATTAAACATCTTAATATCTTAAAACAACTAAAATATTTAATCTAAGTAATTATCCACAATTATAATATTTTCAGAGCTCATTAAATTATTATAATTGTGCTACTTTAAAAACAAGCTTATCTAATACTTTGAAATTCGATGGATAAGATCCGAGAAAACGCCATCGAGGTACAACGCTTAGGATAAAACTGTTCATGATTTTACAGCTGTCGGTGAAGAACAAATTACGTGATTTACGGAAAAAATAATCTATATGTGTGATTCCAGATGAGGGTAAAGACGAGAGAGATGTGATTGCTGTCGGGAAAGAATCCAAAACTGATAATTTTAGCGGGCTGTTACAGGAAGTGTAGGGACAATAAGAAAAATTCAAATTAAGCTACGTTGGGTGTACTCTAGCTGTTGCGAAATAGGGGCTGATCTAAAGATTTTCTCCAAATATATACACACACTGCATATGCATGCTATTTTAGGACTTTTTTGTCGTCTTGTTCTTCTGAAATGTTTAACTTTTTTTTTTTGTTTTCGGTGGACGGTTTGGATTCCTTTGTACCGACAGTTGGGGATACACTGCAATATTACCATTTTGGCCATTTCCTCGTCCCCCCACAATAACAGAGCAGATCTCCCAACAAAGGATTGGTTTACATATTGGGATGGATCTTCTTCATCTCAAAAGAATTAACTCTTGGATTTCTTCAAACCTCGTTTCGGTGTTTCTAATGCTTGCATGTAGTCCTCTCTCTCTCTCTCTCTCTCTCTCTCTCTCTCTCTCTTTTTGATCCGATTTATTGCTCTGTCAGAATACTTATGGTGGGTGTTGTTTGAGCCAGAAATGGTGAACTCATTCTGCTGCTTCTGCAATGGGTTACCGAGTTATTAAGGATGGAGAAAGATTTGGAGAATGTTCCAGGCAAGACTCGTTTCTTGCATTAAGTACAGGCAAGAGTAGAAATCGAACTGATGCAGAGGCAATGCTAGCATGATTTCGTCAAGACAGATTTGAGCCTTCTAGGGATCGAACTCTACTCTTTTTAGTATATCTCGTGCGCCTATGATAGTGTTGATAGTATATGTCTATTCCATGTTCTGTTGGAAATATTTTCAAAATAATATATATTATATTTATTATTATTAATATGTTGGGATTGTTTTTGGAAGCTGTGAATTATTTTGGGAAGAGAGAAGATATGGAAAGTTTCAGAGGTTTATTATACTTTGGGTATGTTTATTTATCACAAGGAATAAACTGATCTGGTGGCGTTAGTGCCTTTGTTTACCCAGATGGCTTGAGTTCGAGTCACCCTCAAGACAAAGCTTGGATTTTAATTTTATTTATGGAGAGAGCTCTTGAGCACGCGAAGGCATGCGTGAAGCGCTGCTCGATGCAACGCATGGGCAAGCGTCAAGGGACGCGCACTTGGACAAGAGGTGCAAGACTTTGGAAAATAAAATTTCCAAAGGGCATACCGTGACTCGAACTGGTGCGAACCAGTTGAAGGGGAAACAAGGCAACCATTGGACTAAGTCCAACTGTTGTGTCTTATGACAACAGTCATAATATATATACCTATTCTGGACAGTTTTCAGAAAAATGAAGAGTAATAACTTTTCGTTTACATCTTTTGCCAAATAGACCTATTGGCCTGGAATTTTTGAAGAGGTCAGATTAAAAATTTCGAATTCTCTCTCTCTCTCTCTCCCAAATATTTCATTTCTTCAAAACTTGTTAGAATCTGTTCGTTCTCGAGAGAACAGATTTCTAATTTCTTGGTTGAATAGCAAAATCAGAGGGTATTCGGGGTCTAATTTCGTGTGTGCATAACGTAGTTAGACAAACAGATTTGTTCTGGACTTTATTGTATCTTGGAGGCAAATTCGCTTGTAACCCGTGTGCATACCGTAATTGGTGGGGGCGAATATTGTCTTAAGGAAAGCGACATTTGTAACGCGCCTTGAAGCAAACTTTCTCTCACTATTTTTATGTTGCAGCCCCTTTTTGTTCCAACAATCTTAAGACGATATTTTGATTATTAATGGCTCATAGTTTGAGAGAGTTTGCTGCGGATTTTGTGAAACTTGAACGTTTTGATGGAGCCAATTTCCGACGCTGGCAAAAGAAGATGCACTTTCTCCTGGCCAGTCTCAAAGTGGTGTATGTTCTAACCACCCCTAGGCCATCTGCAAATGAGGATGAGACAATCGCTCAAAGTCGGGCAAGAATCAAATGGGAACAAGACGACTACATCTGCAAGGGACACATTTGCAATGCAATGTCTGATACATTGTTTGATGCTTACCAGAACAAAGCAACCGCCAAGGATCTGTGGGATGCACTTGAGGCTAAGTATCTTTTAGAAGATGCTACAAGTAAGAAATTTCTGGCTACCAAATTTTTCAGTTATAAAATGGTAGATTCTAGGCCTATTGTTGAACAATTCAATGAAATTATGCATATTCTTGATCAATTCACTCAACACAATATGAAAATGGATGATTCTATATCGGTTTCATCCATTATCGATAAACTCCCTCCATCATGGAAAGACTACAAAAGAAGTCTGAAGCATAGAAAGGAGGAAATGTCTTTGGAAGATCTAAGCCAACATCTTCGTATAGAAGAGGAAATAAGGCTTAGAGATGGTAAGGAAGAGCGTGACTCTTTGACCTCCAATATGCATATGATAGAGGAAGGGATGACCCACAAACCAGGACAACCCAAACAATCCGGATATGAAAACCGGAAGAGAAAGAATAATTTTGGAAGAAAACAAAGTCAATTCCAAGGCAAGAATTAGAAGAAATTGAAGGCAAATTGCTTCAACTGTGGCAAGCCGGGCCATTACAAAAGAGATTGTTGGTTTCTTAAAAAGAAACAACAAAACTCTGACTCCAAAGAGAATTCTGTGGCCATGATTTATGAGGTCAATATTCTAGAAGGAGACAACTCTTGGTGGATAGACTCAGGAGCAACAAGACATATTTGCAAAGACAAGAGTTTGTTTAAAAAGTATGAGTCGGAAGAAGATGGATGCGTTATCTACATGGGAAACTCATCCACTACTACAGTTAAAGGCAAAGGTACAATAGATTTGGAGTTCACTTCTGGAAAAGTGCTTACTCTCAAAGATGTGTATCATGTACCAGAAGTTAGGAAAAATCTTGTATCTGGTAGTCTTCTGAATAAGTATGGGTTTAAATTAGTCTTTGAGTCAGATAAATTTGTACTGACCAAAGGGGGTAATTTTGTGGGGAAGGGATATCTGAGTGAAGGCATGTTCAAACTCAATATTAATAATAAAGTGAATGTTTCTGTTTATATGTTTGATTCATATTCTTTATGGCATTGTCGTTTAGGACATATTCATGCTAGAAGACTTTATGACATGGTTAAATTAAATTTAATTCCTAAATATGCCAACGACATGATCGATAAATGTAGAATATGCATGCAAACAAAAATTACAAGAAAACCATTTTCTAGAATAGATAGAACTTCATCTTTATTGCAATTAATACATAGTGATGTATGTGACATGCATAGCATGCCTACTAGAGGAGGTAAAAAATATTTTGTGACTTTTATAGATGATTTCTCTAGATATTGCTATGTTTATTTGATGCATTCAAAAGACCAAGTTTTGGATAATTTTAAGGCATATAAAAATGAAGTAGAAAATCAATGTGATGTCAAAATAAAATGTCTTAGATCCGATAGAGGTGGTGAATATCACTTTCCTGCTTATTGTGAATCTGTAGGCATTATTCATGAAACTACTATGGCTTATACTCCACAACAAAATGGAGTGGCGGAGAGGAAAAACAGAACTTTAGTAGAGATGGTAAATGCCATGCTTACTAATTCTGGTTTAAATAATAGTTTTTAAGGAGAAGCTATGCTTACAGCATGCTATATTTTAAATAGAATACCCCACAAGAAAACTAAAGTTTCTCCATATGAACTATGGAAGAAAAGAAAACCAAACTTAAATCATTTCAAAGTTTGGGGTTGTCGAGCCATAGTTAGATTACCTGAACCTAAGATAAAGAAGTTAGGGCAAAAAGCCATTGAGTGCATTTTCTTAGGTTATGCACATCATAGTGTTGGCTATAGATTCCTAGTTGTGGAACCTAATGGTTCTATTGACGTCAATACAGTGATTGAATCTAGGGATGCTAAATTTTTCAAAAATAGATTCAATGCAATTCCACTTTATAATGATAAAATCGTGGAATTAGATAGATCACTTGAAAATAATGGTGAATCTGGTGAACCATTTGAACCAAAAAGGAGTAAACGAATCAGAACTGAAAAGTCATTTGGACCAAATTTTGTTGTGTACTTGGTAGAGGGTACAAGAGATTCATCTTGTAACCAAATCATGATTACACATACTGTTGAAAATGATCCTTTGACTTATGAAGAGGCTATGAAGTCTCAAGATGTAGCTTTTTGGAAAGAAGCTATTAATGATGAAATGGATTCAATCATGGGTAATAATACTTGGAAATTAGTAGATTTACCCCCTGGTTCGACACCTATTGGTTGCAAATGGATTTTTAAAAAGAAACTGAAAGTAGATGGAACAATTGAAAAGTTTAAGGCAAGACTAGTAGCAAAGGGTTTTACCCAGAAGGCAGGGTTAGATTATTTTGATACCTACGCACCAGTCGCTAGGATTGCTACTATTAGAACTTTGATTGCCTTAGCAGCCATCTACAAGTTTGAAATCCATCAAATGGATGTTAAGACTGCCTTCTTGAATGGTGAATTAGAAGAAGAAATTTACATGGAAGAACCCGATGGGTTTGTTATGTCTGGCCAAGAACATAAAGTTTGTAAATTGATTAAGTCACTTTATGGACTTAAACAAGCACCAAAACAATGGCATGAAAAGTTTGATAAAGCTGTAGTGAACAATGGTTTTAGGATACATGAATCTGATAAATGTGTCTACAGCAAGTTTAATGGAAATAAAGGTGTTATAATATGCTTATATGTAGATGACATGTCGATTTTTGGCACTGATAATATGAGCATTGAAAGTACTAAGAAATTTTTGTCATCTAATTTTGATATGAAGGATTTGGGTATTGCAAACGTGATTTTGGGTATTAGAATTATAAGAAATGATAATGGTATAATTCTAACCCAATCACATTATATTGAGAAAATATTGAAAAAGTTTAATCACTTTGATTGCAAACCCATGGCTACACCTTTTGATTCAAATTTAAAATTGTATCCTAATACGGGGAGAGCAGTGGATCAACTTGAATATGCTAGAGTTATTGGTTGTCTAATGTATGCTATGACATGCACTAGACCTGATATTGCATTTGCAGTGGGCAAACTCAGTAGGTACACTAGTAACCCTAGTCATATTCATTGGATAGCTGTACAAAGAATTTTAAAATACTTACGAAATACCATAAATTATGGTATCGAGTACAGCGGGTTTCCTTCAGTTGTAGAAGGATACACGGATGCTAGTTGGATAACTGAGCATGATGATCACAAATCAACCAATGGGTGGATATTCACCCTTGGTGGAGGAGCAATCTCCTGGGGATCAAAGAAGCAAACATGCTTAACTGACTCTACCATGGCAGCAGAGTTTATAGCATTGGCTTCTTGTAGCAAAGAGGCAGAGTGGCTAAGAAATTTATTGATTGAGATCCCAATTTGGTCAAAACCAATGCCACCAATCTCTTTGCATTGTGACAGTCAGGCTACACTGTCGCGGGCCTATAGCCATATATATAATGGCAAGTCTAGGCATATTGGATTAAGACATAGCTATGTGAGGCAATTACTCACAGATGGAGTAATTACAATTGATTTTTTGAGATCTTGCCAAAATTTGGCAGATCCGTTAACTAAAGGACTTGCAAGAGACTTGATGTGGAAAATATCAAAGGGGATGGGTTTAAAGCTTATACAATAAAGTCACCAATAATGGAAACTCAACTCAACTCTTGAATATATCAATACTTGAGTTCAATGAGCAAAGTACATTATATGTTTGTGATTTGCAAGCACTGTGATATTAAAATTAGTTTTCAAACTAATTTATCATCCCAAGGTTTGAAGTGCTTGGTACTGTAATGAAAAGGAGAGGCTGAGCAATAAGCTCTTAATAGACTTATAACAGAGTTATGTTAAAGTGTTTTATTACAGGACACTTTCGATAAGTCTACCTATATGAGTGTCGGGGGTGGTGCCGCCTCCTATGCGAATTAGGCTTTGTCTCTAGAGCGCTCATGAAACCAGGATATAGACACAAGGCCAATCCACGTGTCGACTTTTATGAACTACCCAAAGAGAAGAAAATTTATATGTGAGTTATATCCGGCTAATCTTATAGAATCGCTAGTTCAAAGCATGTCTATTATGCCATTCTGATTAACTTTGATGTATTTTCACTATGTGAAGGTTCAAGTCCACAAGACACCTTCATTTATGTATAAGTTTTCCTATTCTAATCAAGATGTATTTTGAAAATGGTGGGGGATTGTTGGAAATATTTTCAAAATAATATATATTATATTTATTATTATTAATATGTTGGGATTGTTTTTGGAAGCTGTGAATTATTTTGGAAAGAGAGAAGATATGGAAAGTTTCAGAGGTTTATTACACTTTGGGTCTGTTTATCTATCACAAGGAATAAACTGGTCTGGTGGCGTTAGTGCCTTTGTTTACCCAAATGGCTTGAGTTCGAGTCACCCTCAAGACAAAGCTTGGATTTTAATTTTATTTATGGAGAGAGCTCTTGAGCACGCGAAGGCATGCGTGAAGCGCTGCTCGATGCAACGCATGGGCAGGGACGCGCACTTGGACAAGAGGTGCAAGACAAGGGCATACCGTGACTCGAACTGGTGCCAACCAGTTGAAGGGGAAACAAGGCAACCATTGGACTAAGTCCAACTGTTGTGTCTTATGACAACAGTCATAATATATATACCTATTCCGGACAGTTTTCAGAAAAACGAAGAGTAATAACTTTTCGTTTACATCTTTTGCCAAATAGACCTATTGGCCTGGAATTTTTGAAGAAGTCAGATTAAAATTTTCGAATTCTCTCTCTCTCTGTCTCTCTCTCTCTCTCTCCCAAATATTTCATTTCTTCAAAACTTGTTAGAACTTGTTCGTTCTCGAGAGAACAGATTTCTAATTTCTTGATTGAATAGCAAAATCAGAGGGTATTCGGTGTCTAATTTCGTGTGTGCATAACGCAGTTAGACAAACAGATTTGTTCTGGGTTTCATTGTATCTTGGAGGCAAATTCGCTTGTAACCCGTGTGCATACCGTAATTGGTGGGGGCGAATATTGTCTTAAGGAAAGCGACATTTGTAACGCGCCTTGAAGCAAACTTTCTCTCACTATTTCTATGTTGCAGCCCCTTTTTATTCCAACATGTTCTACTAAGACAAACAGAAAAAAATCTATTTGCCATTCTCAATTTACTAACACACGAAACATACTATTGATGTGAAAACCTATTACATCGGTAGTAACATAATTCTCCAATTTTATGGAGACTCATTTGCAAGGATCATAATCATCTCTTCTTTAGTTAGTCAAATCAGAGAATATGATGCAAGCTCCATGATCAGTGTAATATTCTTCCAAAGGAAGATTGACACCACCTCTGTTTTCTATTTGGAATGAAATAAGATTTTGAGAGTTGCATGAATGAGCAAAGGAAAGTGATTGCTGTCTTAAAAGAAGTACTTATTTCCGTTGTAAACCAAGTTGTTGCTACTTTAAGCTGTTTCTATACAATTTTGTTTGCTAAAGTCCAGGAGAATGTCTCCTACCTTTTTGAAGAGCTCCTGATTTAATTGAGTATAGATAGTACTAACAACATAAAATTGTTAGTTCAACAGTTTCTTTTCTATGTTTGCTGAATGACTAGCATGCTCACAACTCTTCTTGTTTTTCGTTTTATTCAATACTCACATTATAGCTAACATCATGCATTGTAGGGAAACTCTGATTTCCTAAATTCTACTCGATACACAACCTTGAAATTATATTTACACCCAATCAAATTATAGAAACTGATTTGAAACAAAAAGTGCGATATTCATTCCCTTTGCAGCTGAGGGTGGCAACAACAACCTATATGTAGTGTTACCTAAATTAGGTGATTCTAGAGGTGCTAGCCACACTATGCAGGTTCACGAGGACGAGCAGCCCAGAGTGAACTGAGAGCACGAAGCCGATGAAAGTACTCCCCCAAGGCGAGCAAGCCCCGAGCTGTTTGGTGGGTTGTTAGGATGCGAGACATATGCTGCAGAGTTTGTTGCCGAAGATGATCTGCCTGTTTTGTAGAAGGGTGTTTAAGAGTTGAGTGAAAAGGTCAGTAATTCAATTAAAAAAGGTATTGCACATATAGAAATGGTAATCATTACAGAAACTCTAGATACAGAAACCTTGATCCTAAACCTTGAATATCTGTTTCATCATAGTTAGATTCTCTACACAGGTTTTGTTTTCCCCGAATGATTAAACATAATTGAGCTATAGTTTAACATTATTGGTGGATGAATATATAGAGTAGCTTAGGCCTCCTTTGGATATTTGAAATGAGAAATCTATGAATAGTATTGAAATGGTTTGAATTAAGATGTTTTATGGGGTTTTGAGAAAGCAGAGAGAACAAATTGAATAAAAATATTATAAAGTTAAAATATTGTTAGAATATAATATTTGTTTTGTAATTTAGAAAGGTTGAACTGTTTTATATGTTTTGTTTAAAAGTTTGATAAAGTTGTAATGATTAGATGAAAAAATTGAAGATTTGAAATTAAAGTGTTTGTGTTCTAGGGACAAGCTTGGGGAGTGAGATGAGATGAGATGAGAATTTTGTGAATAATAGTAAAATAGATTGTGAATAGTAGTGAGATAGTTTGAATATTTTATGGCGTCTTGGGAAGGGAGAGAGAAAAAGTTGAATAAAAAATATTATAAAGTTAAAATATTATTAGAATATAGTTTTTTAATATTATTTTTGTTTGGAGATTTGAAAAAGTTGAATTGTTTTTTTATTTTTTGTTTGAAAGTTTGGGAAAGTTGTAATGATTAGTTTGAAAGCATTTGTGTTTGAGTGATGTTTGAGAAGGAAATGGGATGGGATGGGATGGGATGAGATGAGAGTTTTGGGATGGAAACTTTTTCCAAACAAGCCCTAGTGGTTTTTGGATGTTGAAATGAGATGAGATGAGATGGATCGTGACCATCTCAACATCCAAATGTGGTCTTAATCTCTAAGAGCCCAAAGGTCTGGCAGTTCTGTATTCATTTAAAGACCCAATAGTGTCTTACATCTTCAAGAAGCCAAGCTTGAATTTACGTAAGCTTTCTCGACATGGTGAGTTAGCTGTGCCATATGCAATTCAAATTTCTGAGTTAAAACTAAAATTATTCAGCACTGCCATCTTTAATATTACCTGGTTCACAAATCCCTCTAGTGCTTCCAACTTCTCCATTGCGGCAGCCATCTGTGACCCAAAATTACCTGCAATTACTGATTCAATTCCTATGCTCTGGGCCAGATTCTGCTGGAGTTTTTCCATTCCTTGTGAGAGGGCGTCTTCTGCTTGCTGAGATGACTGTCTGAGGTTGCATACACTCAGAACTTGTTGATCAGTCATAGGCTCAAGTTGAGGCCTGATGATCTGCCAAAAAAAAATCGAGGTGATGCAAATATGCAATCATATCAGATGTGGTGAAGCAATTCAGCATAATATCAAACTGTTTTTGCTTGGCTAATGTATATTCTGGAACATCAAATAGTCAATGATAACACAACTAAACACTTCTTAAAAAGAATTGACAGGAACAAAAAAACAAAAAACTAAACAGTATATATACAAAAATCTATGCACAACTCATGAAGATACAAAGTAAAGTGGCATGTCCTGCTTTTTGATGTTGTAAAAATTATAAGGCACCACCAACATCCATAATGCCCGAAATGCGATGCTTTTCTGCACCATCTTACTCTTACTAATTATCATTCAACAGCACTGGACAGTAAGCCCTTTCCCATAATATGCTAGATGTTGAAGAATATGACAACTTTTCCTTGCAAACTTCTTCTCAAAATGCTAGATGTCAGTGTGCTGCATGAGTTTTTTTACCCTTTCCCATAATATGCTGGGTTATGTTAGATTGTTGATACATGCAGTCCTAGCACAGGTTTGGACATTAAGCCACCACGGTGATAATACAGATAATGGTTTGTAAATAGAGTCAATCAGAAACGTTAAAACAAAGGTAGATGAAGGCGTGATTTGTTTAAACAGTAACACATAGCATCCATCAAGCACTGATATTAAATGAACTACTTATTACGTTGAGAAGCTCCGATGGGCGGAATCCTCCAATCCAAAGGAAAAAGCGTTCTGTAGATGTTCTCCACACACCGGACATCAAATAAAATACGTCAGCCTTTGCAGCATCTGCTTTCATACGAAAAAGACTATGATAATGGTTCAAGCCACTCTCTACAAGCATACGAAGTTCTATTTCAGTTATATGAGCTTGCAATGCACTTCTCAGTTCACAAATCTGTCTATTTTGCTCTTCAACCCAGTGTGCATATTCCATCTCAAATGCAGCAATGCCTGCAAGATCCACAGTTGAGACTATTTTCAGGGACAACAAATAAAAAAAAGGTCAAGAAAAGTTAACTAAAAAGTAATAAAAAGAACATATCACAAGCATGTCAAAGGTCAAATGTTATGTTTGTTTTTTTCGTAGGTTATGTCCTTAAATAAAAACATATATACAGTTGTTTACTTATTTCACTTAATACATTCAGAATCACAAAGAGAGTTCTACATTAGGCACATTAGTATAAATTGCTATCAAGTTACCATTATTGTTATATAAACTCGACTTTGAAATCACTGCTTGAAACTCTTGAGCTAAAGTACTACTTGCACAATGCATACTATCTCATAATCAAAAATTTATTTTTCCACAGAATTTAGATTTTGAAAATGCATAAGAAATAAATACAACAAAATGCCGTGAAACACTAAAAAATACCAGGACTTATAAGATAGGGCAAATCTAATACATATCATATAAAGGTAATTACCAGTAGCTGGAATCACAAACCTGAGTTTACATTTCCAGAAAATCCTACATGACCGGTATCTATTGCACTTTCTACGTACATACCCTACAATCAGGCATTCGGTGACAATTAGATAAATACTGAATTTCAACTCCTGATCAATCACCAGAGATATTAGATGACAGGGAAAAACCAAAACTGGTGGGCTTCACCTAACCTGCTTCCTAGCTTTCTCAAGTTCCTGCTCCAGTTGTGCCAGCTTCAAACGACTTGTTTCCAACTGTTGCACATAGGCCTATGGCAAAAATAATTAAAATTTGGAACCTATAGTACTGTCTAAGTCCCAACTATGAAGTTATCACACAAATGCATTTTTTTTACCTTTTTCCGCAAACGACTTTTACGAGCTGCTTCACGATTTTGTGCCAGGCGTCTCTTTACCTGTACATAGATATGTACATTTACATTTTTCTACTTAAATAAGATATTAATTGCTCAACATCACAAGGTGATACTGAGGTGCCCACAAGTGCCCTTGTCAAAGTGAACACCAAGTAATTGAATCATAATCAAGCGTAGTAACAATGCTCTCCTAACTTGATGATAATATTGTTGAGTTTGCTTGATAAGCATGAATATAGGCAGATATATGGTTTACTAACTATAAAATCTGGGGCATGGAGAGAGAGAGACAGAGAGAGAACAAACGGTGCAATTTCTTCACCTTATCAGCTGAATTGTTTCCTTCATCATTTCTGGAAGGTCCTGTTGATTCCTGAGAAATAATTTCAGACTACCAGATCATTTTGGAAATCGTTAAAAGTTCAGTAACAGATAAAAGAACTCTACATCAAAAAACAAGGAGTTTCAGTTTCATGTTTCTTCACCTTGTTGTCCATTCCAGCATCCACCTGTAGAACTGTTGAAGCACCTGTATTTGGGCTACTATCACCTTTGAAGGTGTCTCCCCACATGCTAACCTGTTGGAACGGATTATATATGCCCATCCTTCTTGAGGTGAAAGGTTGAATTGATGCAGAGCTCATAACCTTTGATTAACAAGGAAAAGACAAAAAGAAGTATGAAAACTTTTATCAACTCTCCTGCAGCTGCCAACATTGTTTCTAACTCACGAAATGAGTGATAAGAATATTTGTTACAGTTGTCTGTCAGTATTTTCCAGATCATAAATGATGATTCAAGAGTTTGGCCATACATGGATAACTAGGCAGTATTTCTGATCGAAATTATCACATTGAAACACAAAGCATAAAAGTGTAAGTGATATACCCAGCCACGTTGAAGAGACCACATAATGAGTGAGTATCTGCAGGCAATTTTATTAAATTGCCTACTGAGACACCAGGAGACTTGTAAATGAAGTTACAAGTTTGTTATTTTCACAACTCATGAGACATTGATAAGCAACAGAAACATTTGAACTTTTAAAATTTTTACTGTCAAGACATGGAAAGTTTATGACAAAATTGAAACCAGAAGTGGAGAGCCTAAAGCATCCACTGATATAGATCATTGTTGCTTTTAGATTGTAAATTTCCTTATCTCAGGAAGCCAATTAAAGAATCGAGGATGAATCCCAAAGGTCCATACTTATGGCAATCAATAGAAAAAATAATGCTCACAACAGAAAGATGTAGAGAAGATGATCCGCCCACAATACCCTATACCAGAACCTAACCTTGCATTTACAGTTTTACTTCATGCATTTCAGCATCTAGCACGATAATGGTGAAGTATCTCTTTTTTCATTCTTTAAAATATCCCTAATATAGGCTAAGAAATGCGGATCAAAATTGGCGAACATCAAATTTGTAAAAGCGGTTTCAAATTTAAGGGGTACTGAGTGAAGTTAAGTGGATTTTTTTTTTTTTTGGCACCAGGTGTCTAGGAACAACATCTCAACTAATCTTGGGGTGCACAAGTCCTCAACAAGGAGTTTCCCACAAGTGCACCTCGGGTAATTCAATGAGAAAATTCCCCAATCCAATGGCCCTTAGAGAATGTTTGCACCCAAGGGGATTTGAAACTTAGACCTAGGGGGAGCATAACCCCAAGCCCAGGGCCTTTACCACTTGAGCCAACCCCTAGGGGATTTGACGTTACGTGGATAATGTTTTGTATTTGAATATTTTCATGATAGTGTTTTGTATTTGAATATTTTCATCTAATGTGGCACAGAGGGAGTAAATATTTGTCATGCTTGTGCATTTGCCTCAGTTCAAATAGCTGTAAGATCTCCCTGAACAGTAGAAGCCAATTTAAAATAATTAGTACCATTTAATAAACCCCAAAAATCCATCAAATCCTGTGATTCCCTCACAAGTTACATAAGGTTCTTAGATATACCGGGTTGAAGTATGTGCAAAATAAGCATTAACAATATTAATAGTCCAATACAGGTAGCGGGAAGCAAAGCAGCTCTTATGTGGATATAATAATCCACATCATACATATTCAGCAGGGGAATATATGCAAGAGTTCACTGATTATTTTCCAAAGGAAACAGTGGTTCTCCCATATTGGCAGTAATTATGGGTTAGTACTTCTCATTAGGTGCCCTCCATACATGATTAAAATTGAAATGACTGAAAGCTGAAGCTTTTTGTGCCTGGAGATTTAAATCCATTTTTTGATCGCATCTCTGTTCCTAGAAACCATATCACCTATCAATACATCCTATAGTTGGTAACAGTCAAGGCTAGTTACCAGACCCTGCTTTTCTTCTCCAACGCCAACCTATGGAAGTCCCATTAAAGCTTCCTAAGCCTCCACTGTCTTGCCTCAACATGAATCCCGAAAATGGGAAATGGAGATCGATATCTTTGATAAATCAGATTCAAAATAAGCCAAACACTAATGATAGTTGGCTAAGCTTTTTCCTATCTTCTCACACAAACTTCCTAACAATCTAACACAAAAGTTTCCTCCTTTAGAATATCCAATAAATGTAAAAACATATATTGATCTCACATAAATCAAACTTCCTAACAATCATTTGCTAAATTTCGAAAAAAGTGCCTCCTTTTGATAAATAAATGCACAAAGGCGCCCACAGCAAACTAGAATTGTTCTCCAATACGGGACTGAAGCCCGTCCTCTGTGTCAAACCATTGGACTGAATTTAGTAACTACGTCCTAGTTGTTGGTTCATAGCCAATTCGACACTATTCTAGATTCTAAACATAGAGCAAAATGCATGAGAAAGATTTGTTAGCTTCTGATTTCAATCAGCCCCAGGAAAGTAGATTTAGTGTGCGGGCGCGCGCACATATACGCATGTGAACAAGACAGACTATTCTTATACATCTGTAAATTGCAAAGCAAAAGAGTAGCTCAATTGGCAATCCCTCCACTATATAATCCAAGAAGAAAAAAAAAAAACTGAAACATTTACACTATTCAGATACGATTCACAAGAACAAGTCATCAAAGTGTGCTTACCCTTCACAACATTCTCCAGTTAACCTTTTGCAGCAAAATGGCGCCAAAATCCACATGCCCTTCACCAAAAACTGACCAGAAAAATAAACTTTTCAAATTAGCCACAATTCTACCAAGGAAAAAACGTATTTTTCTTTTGAAAGGCCCAGTTTCAGTGTCAGGAGAGGGGTGAAAAACAGAGCAAAAGCTGAATGGTCGGTACACAACACAACGAAGAAACAGACCTAGTTTTGATTGAAGTGGAAAGCTCCAAATCCAGCTCAGGAAGCCCTAATTTCGAACTTGAAACTGTATTTAAGCTCAGCTTCAGCGAATTTAATATCGTTTTTTCCCCCGGAAACAAACAAGAAGCAAAAGCTACACGCATAAGGACTACAGATTAAACAAACCGAACAGAATGAACTATCTGCACAAGGACAAATCATAAAATATGGATAACAAATATTTATAAGAAAGAAAAGGAATGCAAAAACTAATGGTTCAGTATTTGAACGCCACAGTCAACCGTTAACGTCGCTCAGGTCTATGTGTTCCCACTTGAAAGCAGAGGAACTCAGCGAAAGTCCCCACACAAACGCACAGAAAGTAAATGATTGAAAATCAGTTAACCTTCGCACACCTCCCTTAACGTGCGCCCACCATAATGTCACGCATGACAACCTTCGATGACATCATTAATCGATGGAAGGGCATCTCCCCCACTTCAACCATACTATCATTTGCGCCGATTGAGAAACGTTATGATTCATTTTATCTTATTATTATTATTTTTTTAATTTTAATATAAAATATAATAAATAATTTAACTTTTTTAATTTTAAAATAATAATAATATTAAAAAAATTTATTTTAATAATATTTTATTTAATTTTCATCTAAAATATCTCATCTCATTTTTCAAACTTCACCTTAAAAATTTTCTTTTCCTAATCAAACATCCATTTTGAAATAAATAAGATATAAGTGGATCAGTGTCTAATAAGAAATCCCACTTAAACCAGTATAATATTTTTAAAAATAGTTCTTTTAAAAAAAAAAAAGGACGATACATCAATTTAATTGATAATATTCAATTATGATAAAAGAATATTTTATATAAGAGAGTTAGGTGGTTACATAATAATTCTAAGGAAAAATTTAGTTACAACCATAATTATGTACTATTATGTGCACCAATCTAATGTGATTGGTCAAAAAGTAGATTTTATTGAAAACAGTGCTAATTTAAATTTTAAATATAAAGGAATCAGTATTAATACGCAGATTAGCACGCAACTTTACTTGTATATAGCAAAACTCTAATTCTAAAACCAAACTCTTGAAAACTATGTGAAAATGATTAAAAATAATAAAACATTTAGAATAAGAATCTATAAAAATAAAAAATAATTAATGCCTTAAATTAAGAATATCTGCACAATCCAAAACAAAGAAAAATAGTGATGAATGAATTGTTGAACCCATATTTCTCGAGATCATATTGCAATATGTGAAGATACATTAATATAGTTGACTACTTTGACGATATGAAAAATAATTTTATTAATTTCATTGCTTCCAAATTCACATTGGGAATTATATATGGTAGAAAATATATGAATTGCTTGTAGAATAAAAAAGACATGATCTTCGACAACTTCTAGGTGGTGCATGCATGCGATTGTATCGCTACATGATGAAGAAAAGGGCAAGCACATATATCTTAAAGATTTGAAGTTTCTGATTCTACTGATATTATGCGTATAATATTCGGAACTAAGAAATTAGTACGATTGTGACAATTCCAAATATATATATATATATATTTAATGATATCATGTCTCGTACTATAAGTCTTTTTATTAAAAAAAAATGGACCTTATTGTAAAAAAGTGTGAAAAATTACTCAATTTTTCTTGATGTGATCAATCTTTTTATAAAATGTTTACGTGTCGATATTTATGGGTCGTAACATTATTCTATATATATATATATATATATATACACACATTTATTGTAAAGTATAACTAGGACGTGGATGGTCTTGATTGGTGGGAGAGTTAATGGAATATTGGTGTTGTTAGGTTAAGTAAGCCCCACTTGGAAGATGATGCGGCTAGCAGAGGTAATTTTTGCACTCACGCATGCATGCAAAGTAAAGAAAGATCCCAAGTATATAATATAATAATGAATGAGAATGATGTTCATCATCAGTGTCCCACTTTATGGTACTAGGTAGGTAAATAATTCTAAATCCAAGGAGTTTTTATTTGTCCTTTTTAAGTAAATTAATATATATATATATATAATGATGCGAATATTCGAAAACTCCATTTTCAATAACAACTTCTTTATCTAATTAATTACTTAATATATAATTACATAGGATTTTTTAACTAATTCCGAAAGCAATGCAATAAAAATAATATATAATAAATAATAATAATTATTATGATTTAATGAAAATCCCGAACTGGGTAAACACCAATTCAATGAGTTGGATGACTAATGACAATTTTGAATAGTTATTTCAATGTTAACAAAAAAATATTAAAAATCATATATAATATATGATATGAATCTAAATAGTTGCAATATACATGTAATTTATGTATTTTATCTCAATTGTCAAAATTTAATTTTGCTCGTGTACAAAGAAGATAAAAATCATTAAGTATATGAAAAATGTCATATTTAATGCACAACCACAAATTTAATACAAAATACTGAGTTCGTCTCCTAATATTTTTATTTAACTAAAGTAAATAAATAATTACATATTTTTTCTGGTGATTTTTATGTGATTCTTATTAAATACAAATTACAATGATAAAAAAATGTTAATATATGTTTAGTTCTATCATATTTTTAAACAATAAATTAAAAAACTTAGTTGTTAGAAAAATTAAAAATAAATACATTTTTTAGTCAGTAGAAAACTGGTTAAAATCAGTCTGAATCAGGTTAAATTGTTTGATCCATTGAAACGATTCAGCACGAGACGGGTACTTTAAAAATATTCTCATTACAATGTCAAAAACAATACATTAAATTATAACAACTTCAAAGTTATTGAAATTTATATGCGTCAAATAAATAAAGTTTTATAAAAACTATATCGTTAATTAATAATCAATTATAATTTTATATTCACGAACAACGTAACAAACGAAACAGATATTGATTGAGTTTTTCCGAATTGATTTCAAACGACTTATTAAATAAATATATCTATTTACAATCTTAATTATGATCGAGAAGGTAATTTGTATTTAAAATCAGTAGTAGCTAGTGATGATATATATATACCTAGCTAATTGTACACATCTTGAGTTCATGAAGTTAATCATTGTTAAGTAAAGACTCAAAGATGATCGATCAGTAATGTTTTCTAGTACTTTGTTTTAAAAGGGCATATTGTATAAGACGTGTACGTTTTAGATCTGCACAAATCATTTTGCTAAATTGAAAAGTGAGTAAAATTGAGAAAATGGGTTTAAGACTTCATGCTGCATGCGTGCATATAATGTGTGTGTGCATGAGTGGAAAATCTATATATGCCTTGCCGTAAGAAAACAAACCACCTAAATTAGGTTTGGCTTTTGCTTTTAGAGGTTATGGGTGGAAGATATATGTCTTCTTTTGCCTTTTGCTCTCTGATAAGCTAAGGGCCGCCTCTTTTAACTCCCCGCAAGTTCCCACTTCTCACGTACCACTTCAGGAGTCCCAAGTAATGCTTAATTGCTCGCCAAGTGCCAAACAAATCTCAAGCATGCATGAGATCTCATTTAAATGAAAATGGTAAAGAAAAAGGCATTGAGTTGGGACAAACCTGCTCACTTTTTCTTTTTTATTTCTTATTTCTAGTTTAATTAAAAGAAGCATGTCTTTTTTGTATTGGAAAATAATTGACATAAAGTGTGCCAAAGAAAAAAGAAAAAGGAAGGAAAGAATATTTTATCAATACAAGTTAGTGCATCATGAAGGAGAATGTTTACAATCATAGTCGCAACGTGTCACTAGCTAAAACCTCGATTGAGAGACCCTTTTCGATCTTTTCCAAGTAAAACATAAACCCTAGTATACCAACTTCCTCGTCACTTTTAATGGGTCCGATGTCAAAACCAACTTATGAATTGAAGTGATCATTTTGATTTTAAATTACAAGAAAAAGTAACTTTAGTGGTTATAATTGCTTACAGAAAAACATGACTGACTAAGAGATCATATACTCCATGAAACTTGCTTCTTGACTAAGGGTTCCTATAGCATATGTAAAAATAATCCAAAATAGTATTGTTACCTGAGCTTTGGTGCTCCTACCACTATTACTATTAAATTTCATGTTTGTGTTTTGGTTGAAAAGAAAGGGCACATGCCACCCATTCCCCAGCCAAGAGTTCTTACTGACAGTACAAACATTAGGAGGATGAGAAAAGGTAAGTTTTTTGTGCTTTTCCTGCCTAGATTTCAACATACATACATACATACATATATATATATATAAGCAGTGCTACATCCACCGAGCACGACCTCGGTCCCAAGAAGTGCAATTTTTTTTTTATATTCTTAAATATTTTTTTGAAAATAAAAAAATTTATAACATCATTAAAAAATACATCCTTAATCATTAAATAATAAAAAAAAAGATTCTGGACCCAAATTCGGGATCTACATTCGGTGGGTTTAGCATTTTTGTATATATATATATATATATATATATATAGAGTAATGCTACATACAGTAGTGGAATGTATAAACGCCGCACAATCGCTTTAAAAAAGAGTAGGGTCCACGATTAAAAAGCTGTTAGTTTTTTTTTTTCATATAGATTCCGTATTAATTCACTTTTTTCAAAGAGACTGCACGACGCTTGCACAACCACGACTACAAATATCATTACTCATATATATATATATATATAATATACGCGCACCAAATGGTAGGACAACTATCCGGAAATCTAAAAACCCCTAATAGAAAGGAGTTTAGGCTGTGCAAATCCAGTACAAGCTCTTTAGAAAAAAAAAAAAAAATTATCATAAAAAATGAGTCTTTTTAACTACTTACCTTTTTCAAAAGACCTGTATGCCATGGACTTACACAAATAATGTTCCTTATGAACAAGTGGTTAACAAAATATTCAAAGCACAAAAATCCAGAAAAAAATGCACAATCATGCTTGGTTGACATAGGAATAATCAAAGTAGTACCCGTTTTTCTCTATTCTATGCTAGTTTTAGTACTTGTCCAAGAGGACAAAGTATATGAACCATTTGTGGTGTGGCATCAAGTCTTAAAGTGCATTTTAAAAGTGGTAATACCAACAAGTGGGGATCAAACACACGTAGGGAATTTTCGAAGGCCAAGGACGAATTAAGGGGATTCTCAAAGTCCAGGAGAAACAAAAAAAAAAAAAAAAAAAAGACAAAAAACACAAAAAGAAGAAGGATTCTCAATGTTTGAGTGGTCATTGTGTTCTAAAAAACATGTAGAGATGCTGAAAAGGACCTGTTTATTATTTATTACAAGGAATAAATATGAAAGACAAGGGGTAGGAAAAAATTGGACAAATAAGGAAGTTTAGAAACAAAGGTACAAAAATTTTATATGTATTTATTTTTGTGTATTTCTTATTTACTCTATTAATATGATTAGTTGCGTTATTTAAAAAAAAAATAACTGTTTTGACCAATTAAATTAATAGAGTGCATAATAAATATATAAAAATATCTTTAACAGAACCAAATTATTTTTTATTATAAAAAATATATATTTACACATCTACGGTCTACCTGTAAAAATAACTTAAATCCAAGGAAACCACAATTTTGCCATTTTTGTCGGCTGTCTCTTCCCCTTTAATTATTCGATTGGGGATTGAGGCCGGCCCACAAAAGTCCGATTGCCGCTTGCATTGATCATCCTCCTGTGATGTGGGGTTCACATGTTAGATTTTATTAATTAAATAAAATAATTTATTTATTTTGGATATTTCAAATAGTAGTGTATTTATTTTCATCTATATATATGTGTGTGTGGTAGCATGTGCTTTGATGGATATGGTCAATTCATATAAAGCAAATCCAAGATTTTTTTTCCCCTCTAGAGTCTAGATTTTGAAATGTTTGGAGGAAATATTAGTCCTAAGACAAGCACTTTATATAAAATCATTCCCACTATAATATTGTCTTAAAGTGAAGAGTTGCATAAGTTGCTGGATACTTGACACTTCATAGACAAGAATTTTCTTTCCTCGATCCGAAAAGAGGCTCTATATTATAGTCTTTTTAAAATTCATGATGGTTTTTATTATGAGTAGTTTTGGATACAATTTTAAAGTTTGCAAATATCGTGCACTCATTTTGAAAAGAAGTGAGATCCATCATTCAAAAAATAATTTTTTCATGTGAGTTCCAAATTTACCCTTCTTTGTAAATATATGCAATAATTGCATAACGTATGATTGTAAATACCATTTCTTCTTTCATTATCTATCTTTTTACTCACTAGTATATGAGTTGATTTTATTATACCTAATAATTATAAAGACAAAAAATTAATGGGTCACATTTCTCCACCCAATTTGGAATAGATGGGCTAACAATTTAGTAAAGGGGTGGGCTAGATGGCCTTGCCTTATCTTACTTACTCTTAATAAAAAAATGAAAAATTATATTGGGCTACAAAACTTTGATTACTCATAGCCCATGGTGTTCTTTTCTTTCTGGCGGCTCCGATTTCTGTTTTACATCAAAAGTGGATTTGACGACACTGACAGAGCCTGCATTGTCGATTTGTTGGAGAATGGTTTCCTTCCAAGTCTCCAACAATCTATGCATATAAGTGTTTGGGTGAATGGCTGAGAGAACGATGGTGTCTGGAAATAAAGCTCAGGAGCCACGCTTTCGATCTCTTCCGGGCTTTCGATGATCTGCAGTGGCAGATGGGAAATATAGGCAATCCTTTTGAATAGTATGAATTTGGATGAGTTACCGAAGAATGTGGTGAAACATTTATCCCACGTTTATTTTCTCACTTCCATCAAAACCTGGACCGGATCCTTCCTAAGAATAATACTATTGCAATCCCATACAATCAATCAAATTGTGCAACAAATCCCATATGAAAACGTAGGCCCCGTTTGAATATTGAACTGAATTGAGATGAGTTGAGTTCTTTATAAATAATAATGTATTGAGATGATTAAGTGAGTTTTGTGAAATCCATCTAAGATGAGTTTATATGTGTTTGAATGTTGAGATAAGTTTAGATGTATTTATGAAAAGTTAGAAAAGGTTGTAGGTCTCTCGAGTGTAAAGAAGTGTTGAGTTGCAAAAGATTGTGGGTTCTAAGTGTAAAGAAGTTTTGATCAGTTGAGATGAGTTTAGTGATTTGAGAGTTGAGTGTTTGGATGTTAGACGAGTGTTAAAATTAAACTGAACTCTGATCAATTCAGTCTAAGTTCCAAACGAGATCGTAGTGATCCTAGGGCAAGCATTATATACCAGACGTTTTGGATTTGAAACTCTGCATTTATATTCTTGGAGCTATCGGAGAACTACGTTTACAATTTCAAGGCAATCAAATAACTTCTATTTGAATTATCTGAAGTGCACTTACGAGAAACTCTAATCAGATCAAAGTTTTAATTTTGGAAAAGCTAAAGTCATAAGATAATTAAAAGTGAATTTAAATTTCAGAAATACTTTGGAACCTGAATTTGGGTCTCAAAGTAGTGTCCCGAATGTGTGTGTGTGTGTTTTTTTTTACTTAATAATTAAAGAAATGTTTTCAATGATTTTGTGAATTTGTTTATTTTTTAAAAAATATTTAAGAATATAAAATAACGAATGAAAAAAAAAATTTTAACTTGTCCGATGAGTTTTCAGAAGGATGTAGTACTCTCTTTAAATATAGAGTTGGGCCGGGATGAACTTTGATAATGACAAAGTCAAGTCTGAAATTAGGAGATGCACATATTGTTGGGGTTGGTGGTGAAGCCTTAGGAAGAATCATATAACATGGAATGGCAAAAGGTGACTTTAGAACAAATGCTGATGAATTTTGTCACTTCCTATGCATTCATCAAATCTTTTTTCTCATCCCTGTTAGAAGCTAGTGTGATTATATTCATTTATTCTCATCTGTAAAGTGTAAAGGAACCCTAGTTCATTAAGTGAGTCAATATTGCAAATACATCAATGCATTGGATCCGATTATTCTTTCGTAAACCCCACTAACGAAAAAAGAGAGAGGGGACTTTTAGCTACAAGTGAATAAAGTAATGCTAGATATAATTTTAAGATGCACAAGCAATCAATTTAATAAAGTAAAAATCGAATGATTGTAAGTCCCATGTGGCACTTAAGAAGCAAGTGGATCTCATGACCTTCTAGAATTACAATGAATTACACATACTTTATAGGATTTTGCGTGTTACAATTGTTGCAAAACATCTGATTCGCTATAATAAAATAAAAGACATCTAATTCGTTTGATCATATATATATATATATATTTTTAATCATTACTAACCTTTATCAATTGCTTAGTAAACTAAAACAAATGGGCATAAAGACGGGTGTGATAAAAGAAGAACAAGAATATGCTTATACAAAAAGTTTTAGATTGTAGAAAAATAATTTATAACATGGTATGACTTGTTTAAATTATTTTATAATAAAAATAATTTTATAACCTTATAAACCACGTCAAGTTATGTCAGTTTATAGATCACGTGATCTCTTCGTTGACTAGGCTTGGTTTGTTTTCATAATTTTATTTTGTTTAATTATTATAATTTTTTTAAATTCTTAAATAAAATGTAAAAAGTAATTTGAGTTTTTCAAATTTTAAAATAAAAATAAAATTTAATTATTTCTTAATTTTCATCTTACCGCATCTATCTCTTTATATAAAACTAGGCCTAAAAAGTATCCAACCAAAATTGGGGGTAGAATGGTCAAATGATGGTTAATTAGAGTGGCGATAATCTAGAATCGAATCCCAAGTCCTTTTTAATTTGCCTTTTTTAGCTCTTTTGATTCTGTAGCGTTCATATTTTTTACAGTGATAATATTTCATTTTATTATTATAAGTTTTTAAAATTTTTATATAAAATATAATAAATAATTTAATTTTTTAAAATTTTTAAATAATAAGAATAATCACTTTAAAAAAGAATGAGATTCACGATTAAAAAGTTAATTTTTTTTTTCATATAAATCTCATATTAATTTATTTTTTTCAAATAAACTATACGCTATTTACATAACTATAACTACAAATATCATTTCCCTTTTAATTTTATCTTAATATACAAACTGCACTTTTGTGTGCTACGCTTGTACTGCAGATACCCCTCTCTCTCTCTACCATTATATCGGGCAACCGAAGCATTGTTCTATCCTCTGCTCTTGCCTTGTGTCCATTATTCTAAAACTGACCGATACTTTTCGGGCACTCTCTCAGTCTCTCTCAGGTCACAACGCTTCTCGAATCCAGGTAGGTACGCTTCTTCTCCGTACGGCGACGTTTTCTAAAATAGAACTTGATTCCGCCTTTCTTCTTCTTCTTCTTCTTCTTCGTCCTTTTCTTGAACTTTCACCTCTCATGTTGCTTCTTTATCCTCTCACTTTCTTTTTCTTTCTCCACCTTTTGGTGCTTTCCCACTGATTTTCAGCTTCTTGGCTAGTTTCCTTCCATTTTCTCGGAAAATCTCTCGTTTAAAACTGCGACGCTTCGCCTCAAACTCCTCAGGTAATTTTTGAATGATTATGCTCCTTCATTCTTTGTCTTCTCATTTATGACAATTTTTTTGGGAGGGAGGGTCGCTTTGGTATTTGAAATTGAACTTTTTAAGGGAAAGATCGAACGGTGGGGGGCCGAACAGGGAAGAGATCTATTGATTGGAGGATGATGTATAATGTTTGTTTTGTCTGTGACAGGACGAGAGAGTTCCGTACCAATGGAGACCAAAAGCAGTTTTGTTGACGCTATGGTTACCGTTAACCAGGGTTCGTTGCTAACGTGCGCTTGGGAAACTGTAGCACCTCTACTTATCTGGATTTTTTTCACGGTGCCTCAGCTTCCTTCGGCTCGAGTGAGTTTCATTAATTACTACTCTTTTGTTTTAATTAGTTTATTTTTCCACCAAAATTATGAGTTAGTAAATAAGGATTCTACATTTTCTGAGTCTCATCGGAATTTCGAAGTTGAATTCCTTTTTTCTTTTAATAAAAAGCTAAATTATATTTTTGGGGCTTTTGCTAAAACACGCAGCCAGCAGGTAAAGTATTAAGGGTAGCACTATGGCTACGGGAGCCCTCACTAGTTATAATGTTATTTTTTCATTGTGATTTTTTTTTTAATATTTTTAAATATTTTTTTTAAAAAATTATAATATTATTAAAAAACATTTACTTAATCATTAAACAAAAGAAAATAAAAAATAAAAAAAAAGCGAGCGGTAGCCCCAGCGCCTAAGCATTTTCCAAGTATAATCTCACTGGTTATGGTTGGTTCTGGGTGGTCCCTCGTCAGGAAATATCGAGCTAATATCAGTTGGAAAAGTCAAAGCTGGAGAAAAAAAAATCTCGTGTTTTGATTTTTCCTTAAGAGGTAGATTTTTTTTTAAAAGGATTTTGGTCAATTACATTAGTATAATTGGATCTTTTATGAATCAATTACATTTGGTCAATTCATAAAATATATCTCAATTTATTTTATCTAATTATTATAAATTTTTAAAATTTTTAAATAAAATATAATAAATAATTTAATTTTTTTAAATTTAAAAATATAATATTAAAAAATAATATTTTATTCAACATTTAATTTTTATCTTTTATCGTACCAAATCGTGAACAAAGCGTTTTAGGTCTGCCCACTTTTTGAATACGGATGACACTGCCGACCGATGCCCATTTTATGAATGCCAGTGTTTTTGGAAAAAATATCATTTTTATAATTTTTCAACTTCTCTATTTTAAACGTAAAAAGTTTTTGTAAATAATGAAACTTACTCTATCTTTATTTAACAAAAAATGCTTTGATTTCAAACAGATCTAGTTATAACATAGTTTTTTTTAAAAATATATATATATATATATACTGCATTAATTAATAATAGACATTATAATTTTGACCTAAAACATATATTATAAGCTAACTATAACATTAATAGCTCTTCAGTACACAACTGTGACTGACATGATCTAATTCATGCTGCAAACCTCTACAGACCACTGTTTGAGACATAGCACAACTCAGTCCAAGACAGAGTAAACAAATTCCATACTCTGTCTAAGACCGAGTAGATGATACACTCTATAGACAAAAGTCTAATAGACACACTTTATGGACAAAAGTTCAAGAGACTGTTTTTTCTGTTTTTATTTTTCTAAAATAAAAGATATAGTAGAAATTAAAGATATATGAAAAAAATGAATTACATTTTAAAAAGATAAAGATTTGCATTTTCAATCCTAGAGAAAAAAAAATTACAAACAAAGTGACTGACGCCCTCTACTATCGTAGCTTATTCGAGGATTGTGTAAAATAAAGTTTTGCTAGTAAACTTTATCAGGAAAAAAAATCATATATTATACAGTACCGTACGTACGTAGCCTCTACTGACGGCCGAAAACCTTTCAATGAGTATACATTTTTTGATTAGTTTTCAATGAGTATACATATAAATAAGACTCATGGAAATGCTTTCGACGTGCACACTGCCTCGCATTGGTACGCATTTCTGCCTCATGCATGCTCTAATCCTCATATATCAATCCATTCTTTGTTTAGGGTTCTGCTTCATTCCTTGCTATTATATCTGAGAGAATTCTTGAATACTGTGGAAATATCGTTGTTATCGTAGATTGTCTTAACATGTTGTGTCTGTATCTCCTTCTGCGGGCACATTGTCTTATATGTTTGGAAAAAATAAATTAAGCCGTTTTACAGACCGTTCATGTGGCTCTTGATTTGATCAAGATTTGTGCGGGTGGGTGGACACCAATTAATTCTAAAAACGCTTCTATTTTTTTGTAATAACTTTTTCATGTATTTTGCTAGTGGTAATGGAGTAATTGTTGAGGAATTTCACCCCTTTCATTGAATGTACATTAATATAGTATTTGTTTAGATAAAAAGGAAATATTAACATGCTTTTCATATTTCTCATCTTAATTTCATATTAACATGTTGTTTTTCTGCTGCAACATTGAATTATTCTCGCCACAGTTCCGGTTTGGGTGTCAATTCCCTCACAGTACTTCTTCACCATGGCAGTGATGGCACTCTTAACTAGACTTTTTCTAGCAACATAGGTCCTAGGCATTTGGATCCATCACAAAGCAAATCGACACCTATTTAAGCGAATGAAAAATTCTAGACATAAATAAACCCTTCATTTTTTTAATTTTTTTCTTTTATCAAATGTTTGGTATATAAATAATGAATAGAAAAATGGAATTAGTTTAAAAAGAATAAATCTAAAAAAAAATTTAAAAAAATAAAAAAAGTGAGGTGTGTGGTGTATGTGGTTTATGAGTAGCAATGCTCTTAAGCGAATTGAATCACATCCGCTCAAGCTTCATTTTGAAACCACCTAAAATATCTGAGTCTGAGATTTCACTACCATGATACCATTTCTTCTTAATTGTCATTGACGTGGCTATCAACAGTACTGTGTTCATGGTTTTGATTTGGTAATTCCCCCAAGTACCAACATCTTTGGTCAAGTAGCTTTGTTTCTGACCATTCAAGCATATTGCAATCAGTCTACTTGCACATGCAATGGTGCATGTCTGTTTGGTTATGTTTTTGTTCCTATTGCAAGTTTGTTTATGAATCATTTGATCAGGATCCTTCTGGGTTGTCACCAACTTCAAGATCCAAAAGTGAAGAAGTTGATGGCGGGGAAGATGGAGGTGAAGACAGCAAGGGCAATGGTGATGATGATGGCAACAAAGGAGATGGTGACTTCGGTGAAGACGAAGAGGAACTCCCTGCAGAAGGGGGAGGAGGTAATGGAAATAATCCGAACAGCAACAGCGACAAGTCTAAGAAGGGGCATGATGAAGGCCAGGCTGGTGGAGCTGGGAACGAGAATGCAGATGGGGAGGACGAGGAAAATGACAATGACCATAATGATGATGGAGATGAAGAAGAAGATACTGACGAAGATGAAGGTAATGAGGAAGATGAAGCTGGGGATGAGGAAGAGGAAGAAGCTGTGGTGGAAGAGGAGCAACCAGAGGAGGAAGCAGAAGAGGATGAGGAAGAAGAGGCTCTTCAGCCACCAAAGAAGAGGAAGAAGTAGGAGGAAATTCAGGGTTTATGTGCATATTTAAAGCATGCAACATAGCTCTTAGGGGCAAATTAATTATGATGGTTGCAACTCGGGTACCTAATCATTAGGTTTTAGTTCTGAAAACTTTGGAAGTTTGATTCGAGGATATTGGTCTCCTGGACATGTTTTTTTTTTTTATTAAATATTCTGATTTAATTTTAAGTGACTCTCAGACTAATCATGTTTAAATTTCATGTCAAAATATTACCCTCTAAAAGTGAAGGTAAAAAAGTAAATTTATTTAAATTTAAAGTCACAAAAAAAAAAAAAAATTTCTTTTACCTTATAGAGGAAGATTTTTTTAACAATCCCTTTTATTCATCGATTCTAATCTCCATTCTATATTTTTATTAAAATTATGTTAAGTTATATAGTAAATATAAATTTAAAATTTAGACCATAAAGAGAAATGATTACATAATGGAATATATCTTGTTTACCCTCCAAGACAAATACCGCATTGGAAACTAAAGAAGCAACAACACCAAAGTTGCCCAATCTAATAACGCTTCCAATACAAATACTTGTTCCATTACAATGAACATTTCACGTATGAAAAATTCTCCTTATTTTATTCGAGGATTGTGTAAAATCTATATTAATGAAAACTACTAGGGACACAAACTATCCCACACAAAAATTTCTACACACTGATGTGTCATGTCATTTTTTTTTTTATTCTTTTCACTACCACATGATATAGTTTCCCTTCCCCTTCCTCTCTCTCTCTCTCCAACTCTTCTCTCTCCATTTTTGTTTCTCTCTCCCTCCCCCCCCCCTCTCTCTCTCTCTCTCTCTCTCTCTCTCTCAAATTCTTCTCTCTCCATTTTTGATAGCTGGTGGTTTAAACATAAAAAATAAAAAAAACAACCAAAGGACAGCTTGCTCTCCTAATTTTGATGCTGCGTTTTTCATCTTGCTCTTGATGCTGCGTTTTTGGTATTCTTCATGATTCTTGGACCAACATGAATGTTGTCTTCCCATTTTTGTTAACAAAAACAGTAAAAATACCAACGTCGATGATGAAACAATGGTCGTCAGCAATGTAAAGAACATGAATGGGGAAACAATGTCTTAAGGATGTATATAGGAGTGGGGATACAAAGTGGAAAAAAAAAAAAACAAGAAAAAAAATACCTTACTGGTTGACAGCGGGGATGACAAAATGGAAAACACAAAAAATGCATGGATTGGGTTTAGGGGTAGATTGGGGAAAGGAGAAAAGAACGACAGCAATAGGAAAATTAATTTACTGATGCGGTGTCACGTTAGTTTGTTAGATCCTTTTGCGTTTTTAGTAGAATTCTTAATTAAATATTGCATTTCTAGTAGGATTCTTAATTACATATTGCATTTCTAGTAGGATTCTTAATTAAATATTTCATGTATTGAGAGAGGAGAATTTGGACCTACATGTGAATGGGTGTTAATAATACAATACAAATAACTAAATCTATATTTTCTCATAAGCTTTTTCTTCTTCTATGTACATTGACCAAGTCAATGAGCACTAGCTCCATACATGATGCAAAAAAGAATCCTTGAGTAATGTTATTGTCATGTTGATGCTATGCACCTCTCCTACAAGCAGAGTAGGAAAAGCAAACTACGCTTATGTCAAGTGTATGTAGTGCAGAATATAAAGGGGAGAAGACACAGAAGATCTTGTTTCCATATTATATCATTATGTTAGAAATTTTTTTGTGTGTTTTGTTAGCATTTTAAGAGGAAAGAGTTGGTATTCAAAAAACAAAGGAAGGAGATAAGAAGTTTGAGAAAAGGTTTGCATCAGACTCGGGCATGCCTTCAAATACCCTCTTTTTATTGATACCTCAATTGTAAATACAGTAGACTATTTGTAGCAAATTACATGTAACAGATTTGATTCCTTCACCATTTATCCTATGACAGTTGTCCCTATACAAAGTACAATTTGTTGTAACCTATTTATATATTAATCTTTTGCCACCTTAGTTGTATTGAGTGCATGCAGTGCTGTGATGGTCTGCAGCAAAGTGAAGGACAACGCTGAGTACTACAATGGAATGAGGTGCCTTAATATCCTCCCGCAATTCAAGTGGCATATTGACAAGTGTGAGGCTTGATTGTAATAGAAGAAATTTGGCTGTAGAAAGTGGATTGGTCAGGATATCAGCAAGTTGATACTTGTTGGACAGAAAATATACCTAAAGCATCTTAGCAGCAACACGTTCATAAAGAAAATGGTAATCGAGCTTGACATGTTTGGTAGAGTGTGAAGAACTAGGTTGATTGATAAATAAGTTGCTTCTAGGTTATTACACCACAAGGTAGGAGCTTCAAAAATAAAAATGCCAAGTTCTTTTAACAAGGACCGAATCTAAAATAACCTCACAGGTCGTATTGGCCACAGATTTATACTCAACCTTGGTGGATGAGCGAGCAATGGTAGCTTGCTTCTTAGAACCCTAGGAAACCTAATTAGGACCAAGAAGCCCTCAGTAGACTTTCGATCATCTGAGTATCCAGCCCAGTCAGCATTGGATAAAGCAGAAATTTTAAAGGATGAAGAGTGTTTTGAAGATAACACAAAATTCTTTTCACAGGTTGCCAGTGGGAATTCCTAGGGCAATGCATATATTGGCATACTTTATTTACAGCATAAGATAGATCAAGTTGGGTAAAGGCTAAATATTGGAGACTCCCTACAACACTTTGATACAGTTGGGGGTCTTCCAATGTGGGTCCATCAATGGCTGATAATTTCACTGAGGTGGGCATGGGAGTTGTCACGGGTTTACACTTGTGCATATTCGTGCGAGACAATAAGTTAACAACATACTTGGGCTGAGAAAGAAACAAACCAGAGGGGACTCTTGTGACTTCAATATCCAAAAAATAGTGTAACAGACCCAAGTCTTTAACAGGGAAATAACTACTCAGAGAGGATATGAAATCTAAAATGAGTTTAGAATTTGAACCAATAACAATTATGTCATCAATATAGATTAACAGATAAATGCAATCAGACTCAGTATGCAATATGAACAAAGAGTTATCTGACCGAGATGCATGAAAGCCTAAGTGAAGTAATTTTTTAGTATTACTAAAAAAATAATATTTTAACTTTTAACTTTCATCTATAGCAAAAAATTATCATCTTACCATCTAAACTGATTTAAATGCATGCCTTATTTTTTTAACCATACAGACAAACCTCTGGTTACCGGCGGGTGTGAAATTTCATTTGTCTACAAATTTAATGCTTGATGCTTTGTCTCTCCTAGAGTCTAGAAAGTGTAGCTCTTATTTATTAATATTACTACCCATCTACTACCCAAGTTCATTTCAAGTTTTTTTTTTATTATTTTCTTATTTTTTTAAATATTTTGTTAACATCCTTAATCACTAAGAAAAAATTAGAAAAATATATGACTTTACTAATACTCATCTCCTTAATCATTAAATAAAATAAAAAATTAAAAAATATATATATAAAAAGAGTAATAAATGGATAGTAATAAAGTAGTAACCCTATCATTATTCATTTATTAAAGTTGGATGGGAGAAGAGCATAGAACAATATATATACAATGAAGAGATAATTGTTGTCATAGTTTCCTTTTTGTTGTGTTCATTGCCATAAGAGCACTCTTATTGGATTATCTATATGTAAAATTATTGTACTTTTTAACTATTAGGGATGAAGAGGGACTCACAATGGATTATGCAAATTCAAATAATAAAATAGTAGTAAAGGAGGTATAAGGGTAGAGAAAGGATATTTGCAGTTGTAAAATACACAAGTACCGTAAAATGACTTTAAAAAAAAGTGAATAACTACGGAATCCATATGAAAAAGATTAATTTTTAATAATAAATATTTTTTCTTTTTTCAAAGAGATTATATAACGTTTGCATATTTTACTATATCTAACATTATTCATAAAGTACCGTTACCCTTTTCTTTTACTGCATCTTTCTCTGCTGGATGCTATTAATGCTCCCAAATACAAGATTTTTACATCAAAAAAGGATAAAAATAAAAAAATAAAGCATGCTTCTGCAAATTTTGTTCATAGTCTTTTACGACCCTGAACTATTCCTTCGTTACCTGCTAAGATCATATACTTGTCTTTTCTAGTAAGACTGGTGCATTCGAACCCTGAAGCTCTGGCTATCTCCTTTTGCACGTGATTGGCTACATCAAACTTGGATATCCCACCAACCTTACACGCGTGTGAGCCCGGCAACTTCTCAAGAATTCTCAAAGTGTAGGAAGAAAATGGATTCATCAGGTAAAACACAGGGTCTAAGAATTTAAACCCACTGGCTGTTGTTCCATAAAACATACTTACCTGCGAATCTATGGCTACAGGAACTATGTCATCTGTCAGCTCTGCAAATAAAGGGCTAAACCTTAGTAAATAAGGTTCCCTGCAAGTGGTTCCTTCAGGGCAAACCACAAGGTCACCTTGGCTTAGCAACTTTTGCATTGCAGCTCTATCTTTTTCCCGGTCTCTTGTTAAGTTGACGTTCTTGATTGGAGAAACTGCTGCATAAAAGTTGCTTATGCCGTATGTGACCGCAGAGGGTGAATTATTCAAAACAAGATCAAGAAAAAGTGGATCGAGCAGAGTTCTGTGGTTGCAGGCATAGAGTACGCCATTGGGTGTTTTTTTATTAATATTGGTTGGAGGAGTAGGGGAATTGGGTCTTGAAACGGTGGTTCTTACCCCAGTGAAAGCCAGTATTGGATTCAACATACAGTTTGGTAATGATCTGCTAGAGCTGAATCTGATGAGGAAAATGAAAATCCCAAAAGGAATCCACATCAACATAGCCAAGGTGTCCAGTTGGGTTGGCTTGAATGCCAATCTTCCATCATGGAAGATCAATGGCTTTGGATATTTCACCCTTGGAAGGATATGCCAGTTCCTCTTCTCAGCTCTACTCACCAAGTAAAACTCCTGGTGAAACACATGCGCATTCTTAAGAACAAGTATCTACTAGGACTATAAGAGATTTATAAATTGAGATGGCTCAACGTGATACATCAGTTTCTTAATTTTCAAATGTTTTCGTAGATCAAGAAGCATTTCTCATCTATAAAATGCATGTATGTGTGTGAGAGAGTACCTTGCAATGAGTGAAGGGATGCTGATCAAGAACCTTTCTGTGGCAAACACTAGCAATAATACCAGAGCATGTTTTCTCCTCACCAAGAATCTCATTTAAAAGAGTCCCATCTGCCCTCTTGTCTTCCATTAACCCTACAAAATACCCACAAACCACCTTTAACTCTCTTCCCACAACAGCGTCAACCCCTAGATAGTCTTTCAAAAACCCTTCAACCATGACTGTAGGTAAGTTACTCACTGCAACCTTTCTCCCAAAACTCATCACCATTTCAAAGCCTTCACACCCAACATCTTCCAAGAAGAACTTGGGCAAAACAGATGTTCCGATCCTAAAGCTCTCTTTTCTGATCCCAAAGAAGCACAAGAAAACCTTAATCTTCAGCCCCAGCTCTTCACCAAACAAACAAACCAGAGGGTAAAAAAGAAAGAAAACGATAGCTCTCAAGAGTCCTCCAGCTTCAAAGGCCACCAGCATGAAGTAGGGAAAAAACGAAGATGATCTCAGCAGCGTACCCTCTGAGTCGAAAACCAATGTTTTGTTTGAAAGATTCTCGGCTCTATTGACAGGAGAGACCCGGTTCTGTGGCCCTCTCAGAAGTCCAGCCATTCTTTTTAATTTTGGCACTTGGCTACGATGAACCTTTTATACATATCACTTCGCAATTTAAGTGGGGAAACAAAGGGGCATGTTAATGTATAAAATCAATTAGATGGACCACCTGGTCGGTCTACAAATGTTATATCCCATTTTCTTAAAGTTCATTTTCTTTGTTATAATTGATATAATATTTCTTTCTATATTTTTAAGAGAGTAGTTCCCGAATTTTATTCATAACCCTTACTTTTGATAACAATAAAAATGATACTTAAACAGCAAAAAATCAATTGAATCTTATGTTAAATGGAACACATAGTTAGGGTTGCTATCATTAACGCTAAATGGGTGATGATCATTTAAATCCTTGCCCAACCAACCGTTGGGGTCCCTGTTCAACTAAACAGAATAACTTCAATCACAAATAGACCACTTTGAAGATGATGCATGGAGACGAACAACCATATGCATGCATGGGTCTTTAATGTTGAGACCTACAACTCAATCTTCATAACTGGACCCACATCTTCAAGTTGTGGGGAAACTCTTTAGAGATCAACAATGACCGCATGCATCGCGGGTCTTAGTATATCTAATTTTTAAAGAATACATCATAATACCATATCACTCTTATTTTACTATGTAAGATGTGACACATTTATCACAATTGAATGATTATTTATTGGATATTTTTTATCATTCAATAGTAATAAATGTGCCACATCTTACATAGTAAAATGAGAGTAAAATAGAAGTGTGGTGTATAACATTACTCATTTTTAAAATATGAGTTTTGCTCTTATTGATCAGTCACATACACCATTAATAATGAGTTACAACATGCTTATAAATTCGGTTACTTGTGCTTAAAATAATTTGAATGGATTTGAAAATAAATATTAGACAAAAAATGTCTAGAATATTTGCCTTATTTCCTTTATCATATATATCATCTTCTTTCTTCTATATTAATTGAAGAAGGCTATGCTCAAAAGAATAATAATAATAATAATAAATTAACCAAGTTTCAAAATAGAAACGCTTAAATAAGAAATTGATCATTTTTTCTCAAAATTAAAATTTTAATTGAAATTTTATTTTTAATGTTTTTTAAATTTTATTCTTAGATTTTAATTTTGTTTCTATATTTATTTGTATTTCTTAGTTTTTTTTTTTCCATTTTTGTGATATTTTGTTTTTACTTTTTTATAATATTTTTATGACTTAAAAGTGGCGAGTTAAAGGAAATGTGCCAAAGAATGATTGGTGTTGATGTAGAACTTCTAATGATTTGCGGATTTCTGATAGAAGTCAAAATTTCAATTAAAGAAAAAAAAAAGGAGCAAGTTGCTTTTGAAACAAACCAAACGAGCCAATTTTGTATTAACCCATACTTAATCAGTGCAAAGTTTAGTTA
Organism: Carya cathayensis; assembly: GCA_011037825.1. Classification (NCBI taxonomy): domain Eukaryota; kingdom Viridiplantae; phylum Streptophyta; class Magnoliopsida; order Fagales; family Juglandaceae; genus Carya; species Carya cathayensis. The sequence continues at coordinate 54,197 of QGSO01000226.1, forward strand.
CTTCGAGATATGAAATGGAACAATGAGTTCATGGAACAATGAGTTGAAATAAGAAATATTGTTTTTCATTATAAATTTTTTCATCCTTACTCACGAGTGTTGATTTTGCATATTTTAAGTGACTGTCTTTTTAAATGATCATTATAGAAAATCACTTAAAATGTCTCATATTAATAAGTATAACTGAATATTAATTTGGTGAGATTTGAATCATATGAAAATAAAGCCCATTTCAAGAAATGCCTACGATTTCACTTCACTTGCTTGGTTTGGATAACAAGATACTCTTATCTTATCACATCCCATCGTATCTAAGTATCCAAATATCACAAATACAAATATTTTTAAATTGCAAATATTCAACTTTTTCATTTAATCATTATAAATTTCCTAAACTTCTAAACAAAATACAAAAAACAATTCAATTTTTTCAAATACCAAAACAAAAATAATATTTTAACAATATTTTAGCTTTACAATATTTTTATTTAACTTTTTTTTTCTCATTTTTCCAAACTCCATAAACATATCTTAATTCAAACTATTTCACTACAATTCATAAATCATTTTATTATTATTTACAAATTATCTCATCTCACTATCCAAATGAGTCTTAAGTCTCTTGTTACAAGACAATCCAAAATGAAAGATGCTAGCATGATCATGACTATTATTGTTTTGTGATATTCTCTTTTTCTTAGAAGATATACTTGGATCATTCTCTTATGAAAGATCATAACAAATAAAAATCCCTAATAGATGATGAGACACTAATTACCAACCATTGCATATAATTAAGGGTCTAGGCTTTTGGTTGGGGTTAGGTTTCCAAATCATAAAGCTAGTAGTCAAGATAGGTCATCCTCATGATAATGATGATGTTATTTATTTTCATTTAACGAACTCAATCTTCAAGACCAATTCTCACCTACCTCTTTCTTCAAGAAAGGATCGGATCTTCAATAATTAGAACATGATTAAATAATAATGTTATACTTTATATTCTCATTTTATTTTTATCTCATTATATAAAATATTACATATTTATCATTATTGAATGATAAAGAATCATTTAATAAATAATCATCTAATGGTTATAAATGTACCATATCTTACATAGTAGGATGAGAGTGAAACGATAGTGTGGTGTATAAAATTTTTCATAACTAAATAATTAAATTTACTTCGTACCAAATCTACCTATTGTTGAACATCGCATTATTTTTCTGTTGCAAAAGAATTGTGTGCTTGATTACTTAATTTATTGCCTTGTGTTTTTAAAAATTCACATGAAATGAAAGAGCAGAAGAAAGGAATGATTCTTTACATACTACATCTTGAATTAGTAACTGTATCCAATAATTCACATTGTTTCAAATTTTCTATTTTTGGAACTGTTTTTCTCATTATGGAACAAAATCAAAAGTTTTTTAAGTGTATTTGAAAAATACATTAGCTATATCATTTGAACGCAAATCCCCAACTAATTAGTGCTACTTAATTGTTGTTGTAAAACACACCTCTGGCCAACCCCTCTAGTTCTTCAATATTGCTTGATTTCATAATTTCTTATTTTAGAATTTGTAAAAGTTTTTTAGAAAATGACATACATACAATTATTTTTAGAATTATTTAGAAAATTATACTTTAAGAGTAAGGCTAGGTACAAGCCTCAAATAGACAAGTCTCATAGAAACTCTTTGTAAAAAAGTAGGTCCCATTAATGAAGAATAGTTTTTTTTATACTTTTTAAGATGAGGTCCACTTTTTTATAAGGATTTGCATGAGACTTGTCTATTTGGAGCATGTACAAATCATTTCTCTTATAAAAAATTTATAAAATAGATGGCATGTATGTTAAGAGTATCTTAACTCTTAAGATTGTGTTTGGATGCTTAGGTGATTTCAGATGATTTGAGTTGATTTATGAATAGTAGTGTCTTGTAAATCATGTTGAGATATATTTAAATGTAAGACTACGTTTGAATGTTGAAGTGATCTCAGGTGATTTGTAAATAGTAGTGAATAGTTTGTAAATAGTAGTGAACTGTTTGTGAATAATAATGACTACCCAAATAAAGGCTAAATAAGTTGAGATATGTATTTAAATATATGAAATAGGTTAAGAAGGGTTTAGCTTTTTATAAAAAGTTAAAAAAATAGTGAATACCATAAATAAATTAAGGCCTTGTTTGATTACCTCACATCATATCATATAATCATTATAATTTTTTTAAAACTTTCACATAAAATATAATAAACAATAATATGGTATTTTTATAAAATAGTGTTACTTTTATATGGTATTTTACAATATTATCTTTCATTTTAAAACATGATTATGAAAATATATTGTAAAAAGTATTATATATTTATCAATTTTCAAACTAAATAACGCCAAAATTAAATAAATGCTATGTGTAAATTTTAAATATACAAATCTTTTGTAAAAATATAATTTTTTTAATCTTGGCAAAAGGTCCAAAGGGAAGTAGGATGATTATCGTAACAAACTTTTTTGGGTGTGATTCTAGGAGTCTCTCCGTTGTGGAATATCCGGTTTGAGCTATATCTACTGATCCAAATGCGAGTCCGTCACTACAGCATTTTCAAAGTATCCAACTAGTCTAAAGCCCATCTCATGACCCAAAGATCAAGCTTTACTAGCACAAGTGGTTTCAACTTATATCCTCTCGAACTTCTGACCTTGAAATCATGAAATACCAACTCATTCCAACTGGACTACTACCTTAGTGGTGTAAAAATATAAATTCTATTGAGTAAAAATAAAATTTTCACACTTTCTATGATAAGATCCATTTTTTTTAAAAAAAAGTTGACATACAATTTATGCATTAAAGATTTATATATATATGATCTCTCAGCCAGAAATTATACTAAACTCCACGGCAAGCGGCATCAATTACCACTTTAAGAGCACTGGCATTAGCTTAGTGCCAATCAATCCAAAACTATGCCTCATTTTCCCTTAAAACTATTACATTGGACTAGTTAAAAGGAAGAAGTTAAACAGTTGAGTTACAATAAATATAAAAGGAAAGTCATATTTGGCGTTACCTTGTTCATAGGCAAATAATTATTTTATTTCAAATATTGCTCCCTCCAGCTGCTTTAATTTCATTTCCCTCGTGAATCTACTCCCAAGTCCCAAAAAATTATAAATTATTAATAAAAAATAAATTATTAATTTACATATAGTTAGTATAATTACAAAATATGAAAAAAAAACTTATAAAAATATATTATTATTAAAAAATAATATTTTATTATTATTTTGACTAGTAGATAAATGATATATGAAATTTTATATTAAATGACAGACAAAGACAAATCATGTGGGATTTATATCTACTAATACGTGTTCCTATTGTTTTCCGCCGTGTACTAAGCCACATTAATCTTGGTCTATGAACTCAACAAAATCTCATCCTCAAATTTTTCTTGGGTATTGGGAATTGGGGCCACTCAACAAAACACCATCTCAGATTAGATAAGAGCGTCACGACACATCCAAACTCTCGAGCTTACGTACGATTAATGGAATAGTTATTACTTGAGAAGGATAATGGGTTGGAAGTTGGACAGTTCCATCATCGTTAATGCTCAATTACGACGATACAGACATGTCATAGGCCGTATTATTGTTCCTACGAGTGAGTCCTTTCTCAGCTTGCAACTGAAATTGGGTTGGCGAACAGCTACATTATTGCAAACGTTTCAAGTTTCTAAACATGTCTTTTAGTTGATGTTTTCAGCATTGATATTGGTATTGCACAGAATGTTGGCCCATTATAATTGCATGTTTTGAAGTTTCCTTCTATGCTTCAGGATAAAATAGCAGCACAACTCCTACAAAACATGTTTCTTGCTTGGTTAGAAGTAGTTGATCCTTGCCTTCATACTTTTGCACCAAGCTTGAAGCTGATTTTATACTTAATGTTGATGCATTGTGTTTGGAAATGAAGTTAATTTAGGTTGATGGACGTGTTTTTATGTATTTTAGTGTATATGTTGTTGGAAATTATAAAGCTAAAAATAAGAAAGTATTTTAAAAATATATATAAATAATATGCATTAAAAAAGTATATTAAAAAAAAAGAAAATATATTATTATTATAGTGATGAAGATAATTGATAATGTGGGACTCAAGTTTTAAATGGTAGTTAAAAGCTAAAAAATGACACATCGACCAAACTTTATCTAAAACTCTCATGTCTACTTAAACCAATGCTAAGGCTCTTAAACTAGGTTTAGAGATTGGAAAAACCTTGAGGTTTTTAAAAGTGTATAATTCTACCTATCATACTCACACACCACACCTATTTTAATTTTTTTTTTTCATTTTTCCTAGAACAAATATGTCATGTATGAATGATAAGTAGAACAACTCAATTAATTTAACAAGAAATAGCCTATTGATATTCAATGGATGTCTCGACAAAAGAAGAGAGATTTGATCCAGTGGTTGATTACTACTACATATGCATTTATATATATATATATATAGCAGCATCTTATTACTTTTTCTTTCTTTCTTTCTAGGCCTCATATATAGCAGCACCTTTAAAAACATCCCTAGCTTAAACAATGCATGGTTAAAATACATTGAATTACCCAAACTCCCCATGTAATGGTAAAATACATCCCTTTGAGTACCAATGCTAACCTCCAGTCCAGGGTGCTCTCTCTGTCAAAAACAAAAAGCAAAAAGTAGAAACAATAAACAAAAACAAACTCCTCAACTACAAATCACATATACAAGACTTTAGGTGTTTCCCCAACTCCAAAATGGGACCAAGCCTTCACCACAGATGAAAGAAACAGTCACTTGAGCATCATAACTACTAATTTCCTGTGGTTGGTGCACATGGGTCAACTGGTGAGGCCCAAAAGTTTGCAAAGCAGCCCATCCCCTTGCAGAAAAGATCAACCGTTTCTCACATATATAATTCCATTTTTCTCAGCAAGATAGCAAGTTTGATTTGTCATAGAATTTTCTCAAGAATGATACACCAGTTTGATTTGTCATAAAACCGATCAACAATGACTACGTTGTCCATACCAGATACTAACCTGCAGAAAGGTACATCAAACAAGAAGGAAGAAAACATCATCAATCATTCAAACAAAAGTACGTCAAGGCAGCGATGAACAGAGGGAAGAGTAAAATGAGATTATAAAATCATATAAAAGCAAAATAGTTAATACATTCTATCCATAAATCTCAGAATAGCACTAAAAAAAGCCGGGGAAAACAATGGAGGATTATGTCCAGTTGCACACTTCAAAATAGTTAAGAACACCAAATGTTAACTGGAACTTCCTAGGATTTGTTAAAGTTTTAAAGTTTCTTCAACACTGATAACAAAGGGACTCTTCTCATGTTAGGACTTTCAGTTAGCACAATTTGCCCCCTCCCTGTGCAGTAAATAGTCTTAATGGAACAAAGTTGCATAGACATAAGCATTCATGTTATGTGATTATGGAAATCTGAATTTCAGCCACACATTCCTAATCATATAAAATGCATCTTAATCTCCCACACACAAAGACCAGTTCATAAAATCGGCTGATGAGTACTAACTAAGCAGGTAAAACTGAATCCATCACTAAAATCTCTTTTATACATGTGTGTGGGAGTATGTCAGTGTTATCCCAATATGTTCTTGCGATATGTTAAATCTGTAAGTATGGAGCAGACACATTGTGATCAGGGATCTATATTATACATCAAAATCAAGTCCCAGCAGACACATTCTATACCACCTAGCAACATATGAGACAATTCAAGCAAGAGGAGACAATAGGCCAGAAATCCCTTTTTAAGTGATTCATAATCAATTGATGGAAAATCACACACAACAAGTATTTATATGAAAAATGACTAATGTTTAAAAAAAGAAGTTCAAGTCCAAATGAAAACAGATAAAAGAAAGTAATAAGCCACCTTTCAAGCTCGCCTTCACTGAAAACATGATAATATCTGTTGTAGACTACAGCACCCTTCTTATCATCTTTCTTAGCCAGACCATTTGCAACAGCAGAAGCAGAAACACCACTTACTTCAGCACGATGATAGGGTAGGTGCCAAGGAACAAAATACTCCTGTTGACTGTTGGTATTCTTTTCATGTTTAAAGGTAACTGAATCATTGTTACTTTGAGATGTAAGATGAATGATTTCATGCATCTTCCCCATTGAACACTCCTTGGAATCTTTCACATTCTCTCCTGAACCATTCTCCTCACTTTCAGGGATGCTTTGTAACAATAAGGACGAAGGGCTACGAGCATGAGGACTACCTGGTCCTATCCACTCTTCAGCATATTTTTCTGTAAGTGGAGTCCATTTGGCAACCAATGATCTATCCTCTTGTTCTGCAGCCCAAACGGTTATCAGAACCAGGCCCCCCTTTTTGACAATTCTAACTAATTCTTCAATTGCTTTTTTTCTCCTAGTCTCTGTACTTAGATGATGTAATACAGCAATAGAGATTGCTGCATCACCAAAATTAGTTCTGTATGGAAGATTTACCGCATCTGCAACCAGAACCTCATGCCCTCTATCCGCACAAATTTTGATAAGGGGAGCACTTATATCATTTCCTATGAAAAAGCAATCAGGATTCAGACCCAAGTATTTACCATTACCACATCCTGCATCGAGAATGAGGGATCCTGAAGGCAAAGATGATAAAAAGGTGGCCACTTTTGGCCACTTTGCAAACCGGGTTGAACTGAAATGGGGAGCAATAGCATCATAAACATGATGCACATACCTCTTTTCAATTTCAGGGGTGGATTGTACATTTAAGGGTAACTTTCCCGTATGCTGACCAACAGATACAGTTTGTGGGATTTCAGATTTTCCATCAGATACAACGCTACACAAACTAGAAGCACCTTTTATATCAACTTCTCTCATAGTGCTGAAGATTCCTGAATGAGGGAGCCTATGAACAGAAATGAGTACACTAATGGCCTCCCGGGATTGATAAAAGGATCTAATCACGCTTAAATTCTTATAAAGCATGAAATAGAAAATCTTAATGCAATCAGAAATGACCCTGCCAACGACCCAGGATAGCAAGTGACATTCATGTCACAAATTTGAAGAGATGAAGTTTCAGGGACCTAGAAAACAGACAATAGAGGCATTTTAAGTAAATATGGAATAACAGTATCTTCAACGAAACAGTATTTGAATCCTGTTGCATAAATTAAATGCAAAAGTAGATGTCTGGCAAAATTGGGGAAAAGCAGAAAAATCATTATAGGACTTAAAAACCATAACATTCCTATTCTTGAGTGAGCAGCATTGCAAAAAATATTAGGAGGGGAAGGCAAAATTTGATTAGCACCTTAACCATCCCCAAGTACGATCACTCATTTCAAAGTACGCCCATCACATGATTTAGTAGTGAAGTAATCAAGGACCACACAGTTATAACGTTTACAGGGGAAATCAGCTATAAATGGGTTTGGCAACTTGGAGCAAGCGTGAATAGATTAAACCAACTTTTTCACATTAAACGAAAATGCCTATAAATTTGCAAGAGATACCCAACATCTAGGGGACTGTCAAAAAGGGTTGATTCTTCAATAATGAAACCCCACATGCTACACTCATAAAACATCATTACCCAAGCTGCTGTGAGGATTGCAAGGTTATTCATAGTTGAGGAAGTGTCTTATTATGTTCTCAATTTCCGACCATGTGAATACGATATAGCTATTTTTTTTTTTCTTTTTTGCTAAAATGAATAAGTTTCCCAAAGTTGTTCCTTGTCAAAACCGAGAGTACGAATATCTCAATTCACAATGTTTTATTTCAATGAAGTGCAGGTTTCCATTTCTTCACCTGGACGAAAAATACAAAGATCGAATTTTTTACTCAAAAAAGAAAGAAGGTAAAATTCAGAACAGTTATCTAATTTTTTCCAGCAAGGCCTCTCAGACCGCAGCAACCATTAAAAGCTTTTTACAAACATCAAGAAATCCGTAACATGAGAACAAAATTAATCATCCTAAATATTATTCTCTCCATTGAAGTGAAATTATACACGCAATATCTTCACATACGCACACATTTACGAGATACAATTTCAAATTTCACAGCAGGAGAGAGTAGAAAATTCAGCTGAGCACTAATTGAAAATGAGAAAATTCAAGCATACAATCAATTAAGACATATATGTATAAATCGACAGAGTAGACTCTGACCTGATCGAATAGCCATAGAATCTGTAAGGGACAAAGGCTTAGGGTTTTGAGTGAGAGAGAGAGAGATTCAACTTGTTCGGAGGAAGTAGTAAGATGAGGAAAGGCTTATGTTAAACAACATGAGCTTCTCCCTTCTTAGCGACGTTACCGTCAGATAAGCGTATTAGCCTTTTTTTTTTTTTTTTAAATAAAGGAGAAAAGATATTTATAATTGTGAATTGTGTAATCTTGAGTAATTTTTTTGAAATAATTGAATAAATTATGAGATTTAAATAAAAAATTAATTTTTTAATAATAAATCTCACTTATTTTCAAAGCGATTATATACGACATTTACGTACTTTACAGTTATATGTAAAATTACTCTTTAGATAGTGCATCGAGAGTAGTGGATTAGTATAAAATGTATTCTTTTATTTTGTATTTCTTTTATATTTTTAAAATTCCTTTAAATATTTAAAAAATAAATCATGAATTCATTTAAAAATACTTTCTTAATAATTAAATAAAAATAATAATAAAATAAAATATGAATCGATAATTTTTTACTTGCATTTTCTTATATATATATATATATTGATGGTCGTCTGTTTCCCATAGATATACAGATGGAATAGGTATTTTTTATCCTATTGTTTGTTTCTTGCATTTGATATTTTAATTTGAGAAACAATACTTATAATAGTAAGTATACAAGTAACGTACAATCATTTTCTTCTTAACACTATTGATATATTCTATTATGCAATATATCCTTGGAGCTTTAGTATTATCAATATCATTAACATTTTTTTTTAATTTCTTTTGTCCCTCCACATGATTACGTACTCGTTTATATATATAGGCACGCATGGTCTTGTGTTCAATGCTGATTCGATCGTCATGTGATGTCCTTAAACTTATTGTTTATAACTTTATATGGTAGCTTATGTAGACTATATATGGGGTCATGCTAATGTATTCGCTAACATGCGGAAAGTTTTTTGCCCCTCCTTCGACTCCCTAAACATATGGTTGCTATTTTATTTTTATTTTTTATGGATAGTTGAGGCCTTCCTTCTATTCAGCACTAATATATTTACTTTCCCGTCATTTTCTTTAAAAAATAATATGTTAAATGACTTCATATATATTTCAATTTTAAAAGAAAAATTCACATCATACATTTCTATCTAATCAATATGTGATTTATCATTTTTATATTTTTATATTAATGTGTATATATTTAAATTGAAGAATAAAAATTATAAATTACATATATATTAATTAAATAGAAATATTATAAGACTTTCTTGTAACTTTCCTTGTAATTATTTAAAATGCAGTGTATCAAGTTATCAACCGTAATGAGCATCGGGGAAGTGAGAAGCTTTCGAGATAAAAAAATAATTTTCCCTCATGTCACACGTGGTACGCTACTTGACTATCAACGTGAATTTGTAGACCCGGTTGATGCCTTGGTCACCAAGTTCCACCCAAAAGCAGCAGCCCTACTGCCCAAGCAATTCCTTGCAGAGACCCCACCAATTCTGTCTGTCTGCAAAAATTCAATCCGCCTTGAATACATTCAACGCGCAAGGCCTTTCCCTGCATTACACATGGATGAGTGGTTAATTGCTTTCTCCCCATCCCAAGCTCCTTGTATAAATCACCTTCTCTCAAGGCCAGAGCTACGCATCGAAATACTACAAGCTTGGCAACAATGGCAGCGGGATACTCTCTCGCTGAAATCCACGTGTTGAGAAATCTGCACAAGGAGAAAATGAAGACGATCAAAGGGGAAGAAAGATCAGCCAAAAAGCAGGATGCAAATGATCAGTTCATGATCAAGGAGGAAAAATCCAGCGGATGTTTCTTCTGGGTGTATAAGAAAGTTCATCCCAGCAATTCTCGGGCAGTGGCTTTTGCTGAGAAAGGAGCCATGGAGACTTGGGATAGTAAAGGTTGATAGCTGCATGCATGCAGCATGGGTATTTGTATTGTCCAAATTAGAATTATCCAGTAGTACTTTGTGATCAAGATCAAGGGTTGCAGATCGTCATGTATTAATTACAATCGAGCTTAGTTTTTTAATTTCTAAACTTCTTGTAATATCTAAACTTGCTGTAGTTCATGTCTTGAGGAAAAAGCTCTATCCCCTTTTACTCCTTTGGTTTTAGAAACAACATATGATGTGAAATGTGTTGTATGGATATCGATCAGAGTATATCAACCAATTGGCTACTAATTAGTTATTAAAAAATAGTCTACTATCTGGCACCATGCTGCAAGAGTTTTCCGGCACGACAAGAAAAAATTATACAGTGTGCGGCCACCGGGAAGTGACCTAAATAAGGGTGACCCAATTCATGCCAGGGCCACCAGTCGGTGGTCCAGCTCTTGAAGACCCTTTTTGGTCTATATTTGTTTTTAAGATTATTTATTATTTAAACAATGATAATGATATATTTTTTTAATTTTAATCTCATTCTTCTTAAAAAATAGATTTTCTTAATTGTAAAGTTTTTTTTTTAAACCTTCAAATAGAAATAGAAAACTGTTATTAGAAAGCACCCTTAGAAGGAAATGAATACAAATTGGATAATCATCAAAATCAGTAATTTCTTATTTGCTAATTCATGGGCTATCGCGGTTGCTTCCCTTGGAACATGTTGGATCGACCCACTCATCAATCTTTCCAAGCATTTTTTTGGTATCAACTATAAGCATGCTAGCGTTGCAACTTGCTCCATTGCTCTTCATTGCCTGAAATAGCGTTAACCACTCTTAAAGCATCACCCTCTTGTATGATTGGTCTTAAACCCAGTTCTGTGCATAGTATTTCAGCTTGAAGTGCAGGAAGGCCGGTCTCAGCTAGATATGCATTTGGGAAAAGATCCCTCTTAGCTCTTAGAGTTGCTAACACATGTCCCTTCCAATCCCGGACCACAACTCCAATCCAAATTTGCGGCAAGTTTTGTCTCAACTGCATTCCAGCTTATTTTTGTTGGCGATAACAGAGCATTATTCTCTAGAGACAATCAAGGCAGCAATCAAACAGAAAATCAATCCAAGCATCAAGGAGCAATACACGGCAATACAAAGGTTGTACAAATGTATAGGAGTTGATTAGTTGTGAATATAGAATGTGTAGATATCTTTCCTTGTATAGCTTGTACTGCTATTGTTAGCTTTTAATACTTGTAACAGCTTTCTATATAATAAAGAATCCTATGCCATAAGCAATTGGTGTGGTTTCACTGTTGTCTAATCCTTTCATGGTATCAAGAGCACTATAGGATTAACCTCCACTCGATTCTATGGCCTCAGAAAATTCTTCTACACTCTCTTTTAATACTATGCTTCACATGGTAACAATCAAGCTATAATCAAACAATCGAGCCACTTTCAGATATGCCGATTGCACTAGCTCACAATTCTTCAATAACTCAGAATTCTCATCCCATGTTAACCCAAGGAAAAGTTGGTATCTCAAAGTCCAAACATTACAATTATGTTTGTCAAGTTCCTTCCTCTCCTTTATTATCATCACTTTTAGTAATGAAGAAACTAAAAGGATTCAAGAGTGCTACCAAATCACCAGAATGGCTAGCTGCAATGGAGGATGAAATTCGTGCTCTCACTCACAACCAAACATGGGAACTAGTTCCTAGACCACCTGCTACTAATGTGGTTGGATCTAAATGGGTTTTTTGGATCAACTACATTCAGATGGCTCTATTGATAGGCTCAAAGCACGCCTTGTTGCTAAAGACTATACTCAACTCTATGGACTTGATTTTAATAACACATTTAGTCCAGTTGTTAAAGCCTCTACAGTTCACATTGTACTCTCTATTGCAATTTCTCATGGCTGGAACATACGTCAACTTGACGTTAAAAATGCCTTCTTGCATGATCTTCTACAATAAGAGGTTTATATGGAACAACCACTGGAATATATTGATGCTTCTCATCCAAACCATGTTTGTCGTCTCAAAAAGGCAATCTATGGTTGAAACAAGCACTGAGAGCATGGTTTCATCGCTTTAGCAATTTTTTAATCAAAGTTGGTTTCAAATGCAGCAAAGCCGATTCTAGTCTATTTGTTCATTCATTGGACAATGGCATCATTTATTTACTCTTATACGTGGATGATAGTGTCATCACAGGCAGCAATGTGTCTCTCATTGACACTTTCATTAACAAGCTACGGCATGAGTTTTTTTATGAAGGATCTTGGCAATTTAAATTATTTTTTGGGCCTAAAAGTTACTCATTCTCAAAAGGGAATGTTCCTCAGCCAAGTGAAGTATGTGAGAGACATTCTTATCCGAGCTGATCTCCATGATTTAAAACTAATTGCAACACCAATGATTGTCTCCAATCATTTGACTACTGATGGACCTCTCTTTCATTCACCAACAACTTATCGATCCCTTGTTGGTGCACTGTAATATCTCACCATCGCCAGGCCGGATATTACACATGCAATAAATTCAATAAGTCAATTCATGCATGCACCAAGAGAACAACATTTTCAAACCGTAAAAAGAATTCTCAGAGATACGTTAAGGGAACTCTCCATTTTGGACTCAACATCAGTCCATCAAGCAATCGATCACATCAGGATATGCAATTTTTCTGGGTAACAATTTAATCTCATGGACCTCCAAAAAATAGTCCACAGTCTCTCGGTCTTCAGCGGAATTCGAATATAGAGCATTAGCACTCATTGCAGCTGAAGTTAAATGGTTGTTAAACATTCTTCATGATTTACGAATTCAACCAACAGAACAACCGACTTTACTTTGTGACAACACAAGTGCCATTTTCATGACTCGAAACCCAGTAGCTCAATGAAGGTCCAGGCATATTCATATTGATATTGATATTTACTTTGTTAGGGAATTAGTTTGCAATGGTATATTGAAGATTAAACATGTGCCATCCACCTTACAAATAGCAGACATATTCACCAAAAGTCCATCAAAACCAATATTTCTGCTATTCCAATCCAAGCTTCGCATGTTGCCAACCACGCTTGACTTAAGGAGGGGTGTTGGTGATAACAGAGCATTATTCTCTGGAGACAATCAAGGTAGCAATCAAACAAAAAATCAATCCAAGCATCAAGGAGCAATACACGGCAATGCAGACGTTGTACAAATGTATAGGAGTTGATTAGTTGTGAATATAGAATGTGTAGATATCTTTCCTTGTATAGCTTGTATTGCTATTGTTAGCTTTTAATACTTGTAGCAGTTTTCTATATAATAAAGAATCCTACGCCATAAGCAATTGCTGTGGTTTCACTATTGTCTCTAAAATCCTTTCAATTTTTAGTATCCTTTGGAGATGTAATCATGTTCTGGTTCGGATTTGTTGTCTTGGCCGCTGGGGTTGGGCTCTTTTGAAGCAAGTCCTTTAAATCATCTAGTGTCTTTTTGGATTGAATCAGTAGAGTGCTAGGATGCAAGAGATCTTCACCAAAAACATAGGCATTCCTTCTCTGCCAAAGCTTCCAAGCTACCACTGCAACCTCTTCAGCTCCCTACATTGTCATGCACTTGGAAAAAATTGTCAAGCACCTCCATAAAAGTAGTCTTTTCGATCATACTCTTTTCTATTCTCCTAGTACATTGTCTCCAAACATCTTGAGCAGAACTACAACTCGATAGAGCATGCTCAATAGTTTTTGAACTCTTAACACAAATAGAATACCTGGGTTGTCAACTACCTTCTTCTTCAATAGATTCACCTAAGTTGGAATAGCTTCAAGACAAGCTCTCCATAGAAAATTTTCTCTTGCATTTGCAATCCTACATTTCCAAATCTTTGACCAGATCAAGTTCTTATTGAAATTGCTTGATGATTGTCTCTTAACTATGTCTTCCAGTTCTTCCTATAAATGATACGCACTTCTTATTAAGGATTTCCCATTTGCATTATATCTTCACACTAGTTTATCAGGACTATAACAAAGATTGATTGGAAGTTTGAAAATTTCCTTGAACTTAGGGGCTAAGAAAAATGACTTCACCAAAGGAATATTTCATTGTTTTGTGTCACTATCTATCAAGGTATTAACTTATGCATCTTCATGAAGTACCCTTACAAAGGATTGTATTTTGAAAAATACTGGTCGAGAAATCCATTAATCTTTCCATATTTTTACTGATTTCTCATTTCCAATTATCCATAACAAACGTTCTTCAATAAGGGTTTTTGTTGCTAGAATGCTTCGCCATATAAAATAAGGATCACACCCCATCTTAGCTACAATAAAAATTCCATTAGGGCAGTATTTTGTTTTAAACACCTTAGCTACCAATGACCATAGGTACTGCAAAATCTAGAGTCATAGCAAAGTTGAAGTTTTCTAGATCTCTAAATCCAAGACCACCTGCATTCTTTGCCTTCCCCATTTACATTCAATTTACCCAATGTATCTTGTCTTTCTCCTCTCTTTGGCCTCTCCAAAATTATTGTAGTATTATGTTAATCTCCCTCAACATATTTTTTGAAAGCTTAAAAACACCCATGTTGTAATTTGGAAGAGCTTGGGTGATAGATTTGAGAGAGGAATTTCACCTTCCAATTGCTAATCTTATTTCTAACATTATCCGTAATGCTCTTGAAAGGGTTTGATCTAGACTTACCAACAACAGTAACAAGCCCATATAATTTTTGTAGGATAGTGAGGTTCATATGCCAGCTAGTTTAAGAAGAATATATTTGACTTCTTGCTTTTTATTACTGCTGAATAAGATGGAGGTTTTTTATTTGTTGAGCTTTTAGATTGAAGCTTTCTCATAGATATCCAAGAATCTCATTAGTATGTTACACTCCAAAGAATTTACCTTGCAAAATAGTGAATTGTCATATGAAAAAAATAGATGATTAATATGGAATTACCATGATGTGGCTTTAAGATTCAACATTGTTAAGCAAGAAGCTAAGCACTTTTAAGTAGAGAATAAAGACATAGGGTCATAAAGGATCACCCTGTCTAATTCCTCTTTAAGTTTTAAATACTTGTTAGGGTGGATGATAAAGGAACAGAAATAGAGAATAATGTCATACCAAAGCTTTTCAGAAATCACATCATATCATATCAGAGTATAGAACATCTTCAGAATAGAATAGAATCAGATCACAAAAATATAATTTATGCACAAAATTTCATATTCACTCTCTTTTGCATTGTTCAGAAAAAATTGTCAAAATAACTCATGTCTACACCAGTCATGCTAGTAAATATTCTTATACAGAATTTCATGAGTAATGTAGAATAAATAATTGAGGTTGTTTCACAATTCTTTTCATAACAAAGCATGCATATTTTTCAAAGTCAATCTTGTTTTATTTCTTTTATGCAAAGTCTAGTATAAGAACTCCGCTTACCTGAGCTTCTTAGTTTTTAAGAATTTCTTCACAACAATACTGAAAGAAAATTAATCATCACCTATAAAATAGTCACTCCCATAAATTTCCGATAGAACACATATATCAATGCTTAAACTTGATATACTAAGTAATCTATTTTTTCCTTAAAAATAATCTACAACTCTCGTAACCCTAAAATATCATCACTTTCCAAATTTATCGATGTCTACTTAATATTCACTTAATACAATTTCCACTTATTCACAAATTTATTTAAAAAAGATCAAAACCCAACCCATTTTAAAAAAAATGAAAAGTTGCTGAAATAAAAATATTACCCGATCCAAAATAATTTAGAACCCGAACTCAATTAAAAAATATTTTACTTTAAAATAACTTAGCATAACACACTAAAAAGTATAAAAAGAAACCAAGTAGAAACAAGCCCGTCGGCGCAAAGTAAAGACAACCCACTCAAATATAACTTTTAAACCCTTATCTTTTGTTTTAAAAACTAAGAGGATAAAATTGTAGTTTTAACCAAAAACAAATCTTCCTACCATCTCTACGTAAAGAGCCCTACTAAAGAAAGAAAAAAAAAATTATAACTCATGTTTTGTTTTGTTTGCAGGGATATACAGTCACATGACCCAGGGTCGTGCGAGGAAGGCTTACAGTGAGAGGGAGAGGCAATGTGCGGAGGAATAGGTGGTAGTTATGGGTGGTCGGCGATGTAGACCACAGAGGCGATAGCAAGGTGCAACACCCAGTGAGAGGTCGATGGAGGGGAGCTCGGTGGAGGACTTGAGCAAGAACTTGCTTTTTTTTTTAGAAGCAAAAACAAAGGTGGTTTTTGGGTATTAATGGGAGGTTGTGGCTGGCTTTTGGATGGTGTGGAGTCAAGGAGGAGGTACGATTGTGTTGGTTTTCGGTTGGTTGGTTTTGCGTGGTGGACACACAGGTAGGGTTGCAAACGAACCAAATCGAGCCGAGTTCAAACAGGGGATCTCGAGCTCGATTAGCACATATATGTGATCGAACTCGACTCGAGCTCGACAAAATTTAAAAACTTCTGATCGAGCTCGGCTCACCTAACACACGTTAAGATCAAACTCGACTCGAATTCGTATAAATTAAATAAACGAACTAATTCGATCTCGAGCTACTCGCTCGATTTAAATTCTCTGTTTTTGTTGAAAAATCAATGCTCTGTTTATGTTGAACCCCAATGCCCCCAACCGATCAGCCACATCAAAGAAGCATGTAGCAACAGATTCTCGCAAACAACGTAGAAATTAATTGCAATAGAGAAAATATAGAGCTTCAACAGAGAGATTGAAAACCAAGAGAGAAGCGATATAGAAGAAATTATATCAAATAATCAAAGCAAGCCGCAGCCAACACTACCATATCCAGAACTACAAATATCACGTTCTTTACAAAAATGAAACATTTCAAGATTCCAATTGGCCATTCACTAGTCAGAGCTACTCCAAACTGTTTGCTTTACCCAAGAATTTGAGATCCTCGGTTATGTAATTTCACTATAAGGCTACAAAAAACTTGCGGAAAACTTGGCTCACTTGATGCTGCAAACGAACAGAGGATTGTGGAGGTTGCAGCGGCGATCAGAGGCAACGGGAGGCACGACCACGTTGTACAGCGGTGGTGACAATGGGGGCTGTGGGAGCAGCTCATGGGTGGTGGCTAGGAGAAGAGAAAAAAAAATGAAAATGGAAGAAGGAGAGGCAGATCTCGTGCGGCGCATAGAGTGGGAGGGGAAGATAGATGAATTAGGTTTTTGCTTTCCTAGCCCCCCAAACGATTTAGTTTTGGGTGGGGTTTAGAGGGTTGGGCCACAGCACACGGGCTGGGCATTAAGTTTACCAATCTAATTATAATTTTCTCCTCTTTTTTTTTCAAATAAATACCAAATGTGGATAAAAATATAATAGAAATAAAATGTAACAAAATAAAACTAAAGACACAATGGAAACTAAATACCAAATGTTTTAAAATGTAACAAAATAAATTTTAATATTGTGTAATATTTTATTTGCTTATATTTTAAGTTACTTATATATATTTTTTCTTTTATTAATGATTTTGATTTAATGATCTCTTTAAATATATGATTTCGAAATGTAAATATATTTTTTTATTGTTAGATAAAATTAATCGTTTAATAAAATTAATTATTTTTCATACATTCATTTTTATGTTATAGTTAATAATTATTTTAAGTGAATGCTATATAATAATTATATTTTCATAAGAGCATATGAAAATATAAATATTTATTATAATAGATTTTTATTTTTCACTGTGCAGATGCGCCTCTTACTAGTAATATTAAATATGACCAAATAATCAAAATGAAATTAGATAAGAAAGTGTCGTAGTCAAATTAGAGTTGCTTACAATTTATAAACATTTGATTCAATAATTCTTTTGTGAACTTAATACATATTATACTCAACATTATTCTTTTGTCACCTTGTTATACATAAAGTAACAAAATATATTACTTATACAAAGTAGCAACAATAATAGATATAACACATCAAATATATACAATAAAAGAATATATGTAAGAGTATATATATATATACAGATATATTCACCAAAAGTCCATCAAAACCAATATTTCTGCTATTCCGATCCAAGCTTCGCATGTTGCCAACCATGCTTGACTTAAGGAGGGGTGTTGGCGATAACAGAGCATTACTCTCTGGAGATGATCAAGGTAGCAATCAAACAAAAAATCAATACAAGCATCAAGGAGCAATACACAGCAATGCAGACGTTGTACAAATGTTAGGGGTTGATTAGTTGTGAATATAGAATGTGTAGATATCTTTCCTTGTATAGCTTGTATTGCTATTGTTAGCTTTTAATACTTGTAGCAGTTTTCTATATAATAAAGAATCCTACGCCATAAGCAATTGCTGTGGTTTCACTATTGTCTCTAAAATCCTTTCAATTTTTAGTATCCTTTGGAGATGTAATCATGTTCTGGTTCGGATTTGTTGTCTTGGCCGCTGGGGTTGGGCTCTTTTGAAGCAAGTCCTTTAAATCATCTAGTGTCTTTTTGGATTGAATCAGTAGAGTGCTAGGATGCAAGAGATCTTCACCAAAAACATAGGCATTCCTTCTCTGCCAAAGCTTCCAAGCTACCACTGCAACCTCTTCAGCTCCCTACATTGTCATGCACTTGGAAAAAATTGTCAAGCACCTCCATAAAAGTAGTCTTTTCGATCATACTCTTTTCTATTCTCCTAGTACATTGTCTCCAAACATCTTGAGCAGAACTACAACTCGATAGAGCATGCTCAATAGTTTTTGAACTCTTAACACAAATAGAATACCTGGGTTGTCAACTACCTTCTTCTTCAATAGATTCACCTAAGTTGGAATAGCTTCAAGACAAGCTCTCCATAGAAAATTTTCTCTTGCATTTGCAATCCTACATTTCCAAATCTTTGACCAGATCAAGTTCTTATTGAAATTGCTTGATGATTGTCTCTTAACTATGTCTTCCAGTTCTTCCTATAAATGATACGCACTTCTTATTAAGGATTTCCCATTTGCATTATATCTTCACACTAGTTTATCAGGACTATAACAAAGATTGATTGGAAGTTTGAAAATTTCCTTGAACTTAGGGGCTAAGAAAAATGACTTCACCAAAGGAATATTTCATTGTTTTGTGTCACTATCTATCAAGGTATTAACTTATGCATCTTCATGAAGTACCCTTACAAAGGATTGTATTTTGAAAAATACTGGTCGAGAAATCCATTAATCTTTCCATATTTTTACTGATTTCTCATTTCCAATTATCCATAACAAACGTTCTTCAATAAGGGTTTTTGTTGCTAGAATGCTTCGCCATATAAAATAAGGATCACACCCCATCTTAGCTACAATAAAAATTCCATTAGGGCAGTATTTTGTTTTAAACACCTTAGCTACCAATGACCATAGGTACTGCAAAATCTAGAGTCATAGCAAAGTTGAAGTTTTCTAGATCTCTAAATCCAAGACCACCTGCATTCTTTGCCTTCCCCATTTACATTCAATTTACCCAATGTATCTTGTCTTTCTCCTCTCTTTGGCCTCTCCAAAATTATTGTAGTATTATGTTAATCTCCCTCAACATATTTTTTGAAAGCTTAAAAACACCCATGTTGTAATTTGGAAGAGCTTGGGTGATAGATTTGAGAGAGGAATTTCACCTTCCAATTGCTAATCTTATTTCTAACATTATCCGTAATGCTCTTGAAAGGGTTTGATCTAGACTTACCAACAACAGTAACAAGCCCGTATAATTTTTCAAGGATAGTGAGGCTCATATGCCAGCTAGTTCAAGAAGAATATCTTTGACTTCTTACTTTTTATTATTACTGAATAAGATGGAGGTTTTTTATTTGTTGAGCTTTTAGATTGAAGCTTTCTCATAGATATCCAAGAATCTCATTAGTATGTTACACTCCAAAGAATTTACCTTGCAAAATAGTGAATTGTCATATGAAAAAAATAGATGATTAATATGGAATTACCATGATGTGGCTTTAAGATTCAACATTGTTAAGCAAGAAGCTAAGCACTTTTAAGTAGAGAATAAAGACATAGGGTCATAAAGGATCACCCTGTCTAATTCCTCTTTAAGTTTTAAATACTTGTTAGGGTGGATGATAAAGGAACAGAAATAGAGAATAATGTCATACCAAAGCTTTTCAGAAATCACATCATATCATATCAGAGTATAGAACATCTTCAGAATAGAATAGAATCAGATCACAAAAATATAATTTATGCACAAAATTTCATATTCACTCTCTTTTGCATTGTTCAGAAAAAATTGTCAAAATAACTCATGTCTACACCAGTCATGCTAGTAAATATTCTTATACAGAATTTCATGAGTAATGTAGAATAAATAATTGAGGTTGTTTCACAATTCTTTTCATAACAAAGCATGCATATTTTTCAAAGTCAATCTTGTTTTATTTCTTTTATGCAAAGTCTAGTATAAGAACTCCGCTTACCTGAGCTTCTTAGTTTTTAAGAATTTCTTCACAACAATACTGAAAGAAAATTAATCATCACCTATAAAATAGTCACTCCCATAAATTTCCGATTTTTTTTTTTAAACCTTCAAATAGAAATAGAAAACTGTTATTATAAAGCACCCTTAGAAGGGAATGAATACAAACTGGATAATCATCAAAATCAGTAATTTCTTATTTGCTAATTCATGGGCTATCGTGGTTGCTTCCCTTGGAACATGTTGGATTGACCCACTCATCAATCTTTCCAAGCATTTTTTTGGTATCAACTATAAGCATGCTAGCGTTGCAACTTGCTCCATTGCTCTTCATTGCCTGAAATAGCGTTAACCACTCTTAAAGCATCACCCTCTTGTATGATTGGTCTTAAACCCAGTTCTGTGCATAGTATTTTAGCTTGAAGTGCAGGAAGGGTCTCAGCTAGATATGCATTTGGGAAAAGATCCCTCTTAGCTCTTAGAGTTGCTAACACATGTCCCTTCCAATCCTGGACCACAACTCCAATCCAAATTTGCGGCGAGTTTTGTCTCAACTGCATTCCATTTTATTTTTGTTGGTGATAACAGAGCATTATTCTTTAGAGACAATCAAGACAGCAATCAAATAGAAAATCAATCCAAACATCAAGGAGCAATACATGGCAATACAAACGTTGTACAAATGTATAGGAGTTGATTAGTTGTGAATATAGAATGTGTAGATATCTTTCCTTGTATAGCTTGTACTGCTATTGTTAGCTTTTAATACTTGTAACAGTTTTCTATATAATAAAGAATCCTACGCCATAAGCAATTGCTATGGTTTTACTATTGTCTCTAAAATCCTTTCATGGTATCAAGAGCACTATAGGATTAACCTCCACTCGATTCTATGGCCTCATAAAATTCTTCTACACTCTCTTTTAATACTATGTTTCACATGGTAACAATCAAGCTATAATCAAACAATCGAGCCACTTTCAGATATGCCAATTGCACCAGCTCAAAATTCTTCAACAACTCAGAATTCTCATCCCATGTTAACCCATGGAAAAGCTGGTATCTCAAAGTCCAAACATTACAATTATGTTTGTCAAGTTCCTTCCTCTCCTTTATTATCATTACTTTTAGTAATGAAGAAACCAAAAGGATTCAAGAGTGCTACCAAATCACCCGAATGGCTAGCTGCAATGGAGGATGAAATTTGTGCTCTCACTCACAACCAAACATGGGAACTAGTTCCTAGACCACCTGCTACTAATGTGGTTGGATCTAAATGGGTTTTTTGGATCAACTATCATTCAGATGGCTCTATTGATAGGCTCAAAGCACGCCTTGTTGCTAAATGCTATACTCAACTCTATGGACTTGATTTTAATGACACATTTAGTCCAGTTGTTAAAGCCTATACAATTCACATTGTACTCTCTATTGCAGTTTCTTGTGGTTGGAATTACATACGTCAACTTGACGTTAAAAATGCCTTCTTGCATGATTTTCTACGAGAAGAGGTTTTTATCGAACAACCACTGGAATATATTGATGCTTCTCATCCAAACCATGTTTGTCATTTCAGAAAGGCAATCTATGGTTGAAACAAGCACCGAGAGCATGGTTTCATCGCTTTAGCAATTTTTTAATCAAAGTTGGTTTCAATTGCAGCAAAGCCGATTCTAGTCTATTTATTCATTCATCGAACAATGACATCATGTATTTACTCTTATACGTGGATGATATTGTCATCATAGGCAGCAATGTGTCTCTCATTGACACTTTCATTAACAAGCCATGGCAGGAGTTTTCTATGAAGGATCTTGGCAATCTAAATTATTTTTTGGGCCTAAAAGTTACTCATTCTCAAAAGGGAATGTTCCTCAGCTAAGTGAAGTATGCGAGAGACATTCTTATCCGAGCTAATCTCCATGATTTAAAGCCAATTGCAACACCAATGATTGTCTCCAATCATTTGACTACTGATGGACCTCTCTTTCATTCCCCAACAACTTATTGATCCCTTGTTGGTGCACTGCAATATCTCACCATTACCAGGTCGAATATTACACATGCAGTAAATTCAGTAAGTCAATTCATGCATGCACCAAGAGAACAATATTTTCAAACTGTAAAAAGAATTCTCAGAGATACGTTAAGAGAACTCTCCATTTTGGACTCAACATCAGTCCATCAAGCAATCTCAACATCTCGGCTTTTTCAGATGCCGATTGGGTTGGTTGTCCAGAAACAAGTCGATCAACATCAGGATATGCAATTTTTCTGGGTAACAATTTAATCTCATGGACCTTCAAAAAATAGTCCACAGTCTCTCGGTCTTCGGTGGAATTCGAATATAAAGCATTAGCACTTATTGTAGTTGAAGTTAAATGGTTGTTAAACATTCTTCATGATTTATGAATTCAACCAATCGAACAATCGACTTTACTCTGTGACAACACAAGTGCCATTTTCATGACTCGAAACCCAGTAGCTCAACGAAGGTCCAGGTATATTGATATTGATATTTACTTTGTTAGGGAATTAGTCTGCAATAGTATATTGAAGATTAAACATGTGTCATCCACCTTACAAATAGCAGATATATTCACCAAAAGTCCATCAAAACCAATATTTCTGCTATTCCGATCCAAGCTTCGCATGTTGCCAACCATGCTTGACTTAAGGAGGGGTGTTGGCGATAACAGAGCATTACTCTCTGGAGATGATCAAGGTAGCAATCAAACAAAAAATCAATACAAGCATCAAGGAGCAATACACAGCAATGCAGACGTTGTACAAATGTGTAGGGGTTGATTAGTTGTGAATATAGAATGTGTAGATATCTTTCCTTGTATAGCTTGTATTGCTATTGTTAGCTTTTAATACTTGTAACAGTTTTCTATATAATAAAGAATCCTACGCCATAAGCAATTGCTTTGGTTTCACTATTGTCTCTAAAATCCTTTCAATTTTTAGTATTATTTGGAGATGCAATCCTGTTCTGGTTGGGATTTGTTGTTTTAGCCGCTGGGGTCGGGCTCTTTTGAAGCAAGTCCTTTAAATCATCTAGTGTCTTTTTTGATTGAATCAGTAGAGTGCTAGGATGCAAGAGATCCTCACCAAAAACATAGGCGTTCCTTCTCTGCCAAAGCTTCCAAGCTACCACCGCACCCTCTTTAGCTCTCTACATTGTCATGCACTTGAAAAAAATTGTCAAGCACCTCCACAAAAGTAGTCTTTTCGATTATACTCTTTTCTATTCTCCTAGTACATTGTCTCCAAACATCTTGAGCAGAGCTACAACTCGATAGAGCATGCTCAATAGTTTTTGAACTCTTAACACAAATAGAATAGCTGGGTTGTCAACTACCTTCTTCTTCACCAAAGGAAGTTTGAAAATTGATTGGAAGTTTGAAAATTTTCTTGAACTTAGGGGCTAAGAAAAATGACTTCACCAAAGGAACATTTCATTGTTTTGTGTCACTATCTATCAAGGTATTAACTTATGCACCTTCATGAAGTACCCTTACAAAGGATTGTATTTTGAAATATATTAGTTGAGAAATCCACTTATCTTTCTATATTTTAACTAATTTCTCATTTCCAATTATCCATAACAAACGTTATTCAATAAGGGTTTTTGTTGCTAGAATGCTTCTCCATATAAAATAAGGATCACACCCCATCTTAGCTACAATAAAAATTCCATTAGGGCAGTATTTTATTTTAAACACCTTGGTTGCCAATGACTATAGGTACTGTAAAATCTAGAGTCATAGCAAGGTTGAAGTTTTCCATTGGGGGTGGTAGGCTTCATCCTTGCTTTGCTAACATAGCAAGGTTGAAGTTTTCTAGATCTCTGAATCCAATACCACCTACATTCTTTCCCTCCCCATTTGCATTCAATTTACCCAATGTATCTTGTCTTTCTCCTCTCTTTGGCCTCTCCAAAATTATTCTAGTATTATGTTAATCTCCCTCAACAAGTTTTTTGAAAGTTTAAAAACACCCATGTTGTAATTTGGAAGAGCTTGGGTAACAGATTTAAGAGAGGAATTTCACCTTCCAATTGCTAATCTTATTTCTAACATTATCCGTAATGCTCTTGAAAGGGTTTGATCTAGACTTACCAACAACAGTAACAAGCCCGTATAATTTTTCAAGGATAGTGAGGCTCATATGCCAGCTAGTTCAAGAAGAATATCTTTGACTTCTTACTTTTTATTATTACTGAATAAGATGGAGGTTTTTTATTTGTTGAGCTTTTAGATAGAAGCTTTCTCATAGATATCCAAGAATCTCATTAGTATGTTACACTCCAAAAAATTTACCTTGCAAAATAGTGAATTGTCATATGAAAAAAATAGATAATTAATATGGAATTACCATGATGTGGCTTTAAGATTCAACATTATTAAGCAAGAAGCTAAGCGCTTTTAAGTAGAGAATAAAGACATAGGGTCATAAAGGATCACCCTGTCTAATTCCTCTTAAAGTTTTGAATACTTGTTAGGTTGGATGATAAAGGAACAAAAATAGAGAATAATGTCATACCAAAGTTTTTTAGAAATCACACCATATCATATCAGAGTATAGAACATCTTCAGAACATAATAGAATCAGATCACAAAAATATAATTTATGTACAAAATTTCATATTCACTCTCTTTTGCATTGTTCAGAACAAAATGTCAAAATAACTCATGCCTACACCAGTCATGCTAGTAAATATTCTTATCCAGAATTTCATGAGTAATGTAGAATAAATAAGTGAGGTTGTTTCACAATTCTTTTCATAACAAAGCATACATATTTTTCAAAGTCAATCTCATTTTATTTCTTTTATGCAAAGTCTAGTATAGGAACTCCGCTTACTTGAGCTTCTTAGTTTTTAAGAATTTCTCCACAACAATATTGAAAGAAAATGAATCATCACCTATAAAGTAGTCACTCCCATAAATTTATGATCGAACACATATATCAATGCTTAAACTTGATATAAACTTGATATACTAAGTAATCCATTTTTTCCTTAAAAATAATCTACAACTCTCATAACCCTAAAATATCATCACTTTCCAAATTTATCAATGTCTACTTATTATTCATTTAATACAATTTCCACTTATTTACAAATTTATTTAAAAAAGATCAAAACCAAACCCATTTAAAAAAACATGAAAAGTTGCTAAAATAAAAATATTACCCGATCCAAAATAATTTAGAACCCAAATTCAACCCAAAAATATTTTATTTTAAAATAACTTAGCATAACACACTAGAAAGTATAAAAAGAAACCAAGTAGAAACAAGCCCGTTGGTGCAAAGTAAAGACAACCCACTCAAATATAACTTTTAATTATCTTTTGTTTTAAAAAATAAGAGGAAAAAATTGTAATTTTAACCGAAAACAAATCTTCCTACCATCTCTACGTAAAGAGCACTACGAAAGAAAGAAAGAAAAAATTATAACTCATGTTTTGTTTTGTTTGTAGGGATATACAGTCACATAACCCGAGCTAGGTGGTAGTTATGGGTGGTCAGCGAAGTAGACCATAGAGGCGATAGCAAGGTGCAACACCTAGTGAGAGGCCGACGGAGGGGAGCTCGGTGGAGGACTTGAGCAAGAACTTACTTTGTTTTTTAGAAGCAAAAACAGAGGTGGTTTTTGGGTGTTAATGGGAGGTTGTGGCTAGCTTTTGGATGTTATGGAGTCAAGGAGGAGGTGCAACTGTGTTGGTTGTCGGTTGGGTGGTTTCGCCCGGTGGACGCACAAGGGTTGGGCTTCCATGATGGTAAGGATGTGCAACTAGAGTTGGACGGTGGCTTGGTGGTTTTGTGAAGTCAAATAGTTTTGGCACGGGAGAAACCTGCGACTTGTAATTGATTTGTGTGATAGGGGTGGAGGAGAGGAGGCTACCGGTTGCTTCCTAGACGTGCACGCATCCGCTCTACCTCGCCTTGCTGAAAGAGGGTCTTGGTGATGGTGGTTGAAGAAGATAGCAGCGGCAACTTATTCTAGGATAGAGGATGATCGATATAAGCATGAGATTGAGGGCTAACAATAGGTATATATAGATGAATGAGAAACCCTAGGAAAGGAGACATGTATGGCACAGAGACGGGTGTGGAGAAGTGCATGATGTAGAGTCAGATAGTTGGTTCTCACGGAAATGGGTTTGGGCTTTTTTTTTCCTTTAAGTTTTGTGCCTTGATTTAACCTAAAAAAAATAACTGAACTTGTCTAAAAATTATCTTGACCCATAAAAATATTTTTAACCTAATTATCAAATCCAAAGAAAAAATCATAATCCACCAAAACAAAGATTTTAGGCCCGTAGTCTACTTAAAAAAATTGAAAACTCAAATGGGCTTTTCACACATATAAATCCAAACATTTTTTAAAACAGCTTGGTACTAGACCCAGGTATTACAGTAAACTCCTTTGTTAGTCTCTTATTCATCTTAGATGTAACAAATGGGTCCAAAGAGGTTAGGCACTCCTCCATACTGGATGAACATGAAGCTGTGAACAAATTTTGAAAACAATAATGGAAAATTCTACTAATATCCTCTGTGCTTGTAGCCATGGCCCCTTCCCATTTGAAATCTTGGTAATGGTACTAATCTTCCTCCTCCGAATAGCACACATTAGTGTTCCTATCACTCTTTTACCGCCATATTTGTTTTGCTCTATCTCCATATAAGATCTTCTTCTTTAATTAAATGGTCCACTTCCCTTTTCAACTCTTTGTTACGCCAAATGGTGTATTCATTTTTGAAATTTTATATTTGGCAACAATTCATAATTAATTCATAATTAAAAATTGTTCCATTCAAACTAATTCGCACTGGCTTTTAGATTATCCATTATGAATGATTTAAAACTTACACAATACATGGAGCTATCATTAACAGTATATGATCAGTTCTTGTTCGGAACCAGCTCAAACATAGATCTTTGCAAGATGACTGACAAAAACCTCACAACATGTCCTCAAGGCTACAACTTAACTGGGCACCATTCCACCAACTCTCTTGCCAGCAACTTCATCCTTACCAATTCAAGTTTCATCGCAACTATAAACTTGCAATCTATATATATAGTAAGACTTTTTACAACTTTTGGATCCAAAATCATTTCTACAACTTGAAAAGACATAGACACACTCTATAGACTTAAATTATAAAATATAGTTTTTTTTTACAACTATTTTCAATGATTCTAACATTTGATATGAATATCAGAATAAAAAATAAACATTTTCTATTTATAGGAATATCTGTAGAGCAATCATTCATCTACTTATGATCTATCTATTTACAAATCCAATTATAGACCCACTAAACGCATCATTATTGTAGAACTTGTCTCATCAGACAGTTAACATGGAACAAAGTTTGACTTTAAACTTTCTTTTGACTGTACAGACCCATAGTAGGTGATATATTAATATATTGACTTTGCAAGAATCAAGATTTATTATTAAATTAGTATAATCACACAAGTTTTGATTTTTATAAACTAATAGCAAGGGATGCTAGCCTCTTCCATGCATGAAGTTGTAAGTTGGTTGCCCGACGGTGCTGACATCCATAGACAAATGTTTGATGCATATGCTTTTCTCAATCAATTAATGAGGTAAAGTTGTCAACCTTGGCACAAGCTAGCTAGCTTTTATTATTTAAATGTCCATTGAAAGACTTGAATTCGTCTTAGAAGTTTTAAGTTGTCACTTTTCAATTAATGCTTATAATTAATAATAATTGAATCCTTTTTTTTTTGTACTTTCCTTTATAAAGAAATGACATATTTTTTCATCATTTATATAACTTGTACTAGGAACTCTACAAGTACTCTCAAATATGTTTTACCATATAGATAAATTCTTAATTCATAACGGCCATTATTTTCAAATAAAAATATTTTTTTAAATCAACATAATTACTTCTACCAAATTAGATTTATAATTATAATACTTACAATTTTAACATATTTGAGAATTTTCATTGCTAAGATGATAAAATCTTGAATTGAGAGTTCTTAGAGTAATCTACCAATTAGATTTTGTCAAATCTCAGGCATTGCTTTCAAATTCAATTGTATGTATTTTATTTTTTATAATCACTTTGAAATCAAAATTCATGATTGCACCAAATATAGTGCGTAATATTGAAAGAGTAATGCTACAGTAATGCTACATACCATATTATTATAATTTTTTTTATCTCATTCTATAAATGTGACATTTTCCATCATTTTAAAAAGAAATTCCAAGGTTAACAAATAATGCCACTTTGTTATAGTGGGATAAAAGCGGGATGTTGGTGTAGCAAGAAAAACTTTTCATATTAACAACTATTTGAAGAGATTAGTATCACTACAACAAATCAGCGTTTTTACGGCGCTTGATAATCGCCTTAACAAGATGCAAAATCGTGGCTGAAGTCATTAAGCCACAGTTTTCACCTCGCAGACGAATCGCCAGAATCCAAGCGTGACATCTGCCCTGTTCTTCGTCGCAATGGAGCCGCCGAAGAATTGCTTCTCTTTCCGTCGATCTACCTGCAGATAAAGCTGTCCATAGCACCTGCCGAAATTGTTTTCTTCCCCAGTCGACTTCTCGCCGATAAGGTCTCCTAGACTCCCTGCGAGAAATCCAATCGTCGCTCAAGTGGTAAGTCTCGTCGGCGACTTCAGACCCGCCGAAGAAATTAGCGGCAACACTTTAGGACGCTGGCGTTCTGCTTCCTCGTTGGGTTCAAGAACCCTAAAGATACGGCGCATGATTTCTGGTGAATCTCGTTTTTGACGGTCTTGATGTTCGTTTTCGACAGCCAATTCTAACATATGTAATTTCTGGTGATTATTTTTTCCCCAAAATTTCTGGTGAATCTCGCATATGTAAGTTTCTGGTGAATCTCGCATATGTAAATTTTTTTCCCAAAATTTCTGGTGAATCTCGCATATATAAGTTTCTGGTGAATCTTGCATATGTAAATTTTTTCCCCAAAATTTCTGGTGAATCTCGCATATCCTCAACAAATTTTGGTGTAATTAATTTACAAGCTCGATCATGAATATTTAAATCCTCCCAAATCGACACTGTGGAGTTAAGGCTACATAGATTATTACATTTATTGTATGCGCCGTAGATTGAGCACCATGTATAAACATCTACATTGAAGCTTTGGCCCTCTGGAACAATACTCCTCTGTTTTTTCACATTGGGCTTGCACAATATGAAAGAATTTTCACTCACATTCACATACATATGGAGATCAAATTGGATGTTGGGCTGGTTTTGCATGTATATATATATTTTCACTCACATTCACATACATATTTTACTGTGAGATTCACCTCTGCAGGAGTACAGGGAGGCAGTAGTGATGAAGGAATGTCATCTGGACCTTGAGTGGAGTCATCAGAATCCACGGCAGCTTCATCTCTCAAGGTCCATGCTGCTGGTTGAACACTTGGGTGTCGTTGTAACGTTGCAGGTAAAACCCGTCTTTCTAGCTAGGAGGAAGTAGTGATCTCTGGAACTTGGCTCTTGAACTCTCTAGCTAGGAGGAAGTAGTGATCACAGGGAATAATTTAAAAGAATAGTATGTTGAGAGAATGGTGGATCTAGAGGACCATTAAACCATTAAAAAGGCTTACCTATTTTCGGCTGTTGAGAGAATGGTGGATCTAGAGATTTTTCCTTCAGCCCGGGATATTTTTGCAAACGACGAGGAGCAAAATGGAGCAGCACCAGCTTATCTAACCAAGCTTTAGTAACAAGTAAGATGCCTCAGTCAATATTGTATTTCATTGCTTACTCAAACTTGTAAGTTCCCGCCCAATTGAACCTTCTCCCGCCCAGGTGCAAATAGCTGGGCGTCTCAAAAAGCATGCTCATGATAGCTTTCCTAGTGCACCGTAGTTGAATCCAATACCTGCCAACAGCATGGCGACTTGTACCATTTCTGCGCGCAGTTTGCAGGTCTAGCAATGCCTTCGTTGTTCATTGCTTATACACACTTCGATTGCCACTTGTAAAACACGTGTCAGTGTTTGCGTTATGTACTGGGTCGTAAGAAGTTAAATACTATATATTTAATTGGTTTTGTGTCCAATTTTATTGTAAGATATGGGTTCTGAACATTTTTGTATGATGTTACGGCGGTATTCATTTGCCGTAGATTGAGCACCATAATAAAATNTTAAAAATAATCTACAACTCTCATAACCCTAAAATATCATCACTTTCCAAATTTATCAATGTCTACTTATTATTCATTTAATACAATTTCCACTTATTTACAAATTTATTTAAAAAAGATCAAAACCAAACCCATTTAAAAAAACATGAAAAGTTGCTAAAATAAAAATATTACCCGATCCAAAATAATTTAGAACCCAAATTCAACCCAAAAATATTTTATTTTAAAATAACTTAGCATAACACACTAGAAAGTATAAAAAGAAACCAAGTAGAAACAAGCCCGTTGGTGCAAAGTAAAGACAACCCACTCAAATATAACTTTTAATTATCTTTTGTTTTAAAAAATAAGAGGAAAAAATTGTAATTTTAACCGAAAACAAATCTTCCTACCATCTCTACGTAAAGAGCACTACGAAAGAAAGAAAGAAAAAATTATAACTCATGTTTTGTTTTGTTTGTAGGGATATACAGTCACATAACCCGAGCTAGGTGGTAGTTATGGGTGGTCAGCGAAGTAGACCATAGAGGCGATAGCAAGGTGCAACACCTAGTGAGAGGCCGACGGAGGGGAGCTCGGTGGAGGACTTGAGCAAGAACTTACTTTGTTTTTTAGAAGCAAAAACAGAGGTGGTTTTTGGGTGTTAATGGGAGGTTGTGGCTAGCTTTTGGATGTTATGGAGTCAAGGAGGAGGTGCAACTGTGTTGGTTGTCGGTTGGGTGGTTTCGCCCGGTGGACGCACAAGGGTTGGGCTTCCATGATGGTAAGGATGTGCAACTAGAGTTGGACGGTGGCTTGGTGGTTTTGTGAAGTCAAATAGTTTGGCACGGGAGAAACCTACGACTTGCAATTGTTTTGTGTGATATGGGTGGAGGGGAGGAGGCTATCGGTTGCTTCCTAGACATACATGCATCCACTCTACCTCACATTGCTGAAAGAGGGTCTTGGTGATGGTGGTTGAAGAAGATAGCAGCGGCAACTTATTCTAGGATAGAGGATGATTGATATAAGCATGAGATTGAGGGCTAACAATAGGTATATATAGATGAATGACAATCCCTAGGAAAGGAGACGTGCATGGCACGGAGACGGGTGTGGAGAAGTGCATGGTGTAGAGTCTGATAGTTGGTTCTCATGGGAATGGGTTTGGGCTTCTTCTTTTTTTCCTTTAAGTTTTGTGTCTCGATTTAACCTAAAAAAAAATAACTGAACTTGTCTAAAAATTATCTTGACTTATAAAAAGATTTTTAACCAAATTATCAAACCTAAAGAAAAAATCATAATCCACCAAAACAAAGATTTTAGGCCCGTAGTCTACTTAAAAAAAATTGAAAACTCAAATGGACTTTTCATACATATAAATCCAAACATTTTTTAAAACAGTTTGATACTAGACCCAGGTATTACAGTAAACTCATTTGTTAGTCTCTTATTCATCTTAGATGTAACAAATGGGTCCAAAGAGGTTAGGCACTCCTCCATACTGGATGAACATGAAGCTGTGAACAAATTTTGAAAACAATAATGGAAAATTCTACTAATATCCTCTGTGCTTGTAGCCATGGCCCCTTCCCATTTGAAATCTTGGTAATGGTACTAATCTTCCTCCTCCGAATAGCACACATTAGTGTTCCTATCACTCTTTTACCGCCATATTTGTTTTGCTCTATCTCCATATAAGATCTTCTTCTTTAATTAAATGGTCCACTTCCCTTTTCAACTCTTTGTTACGCCAAATGGTGTATTCATTTTTGAAATTTTATATTTGGCAACAATTCATAATTAATTCATAATTAAAAATTGTTCCATTCAAACTAATTCGCACTGGCTTTTAGATTATCCATTATGAATGATTTAAAACTTACACAATACATGGAGCTATCATTAACAGTATATGATCAGTTCTTGTTCGGAACCAGCTCAAACATAGATCTTTGCAAGATGACTGACAAAAACCTCACAACATGTCCTCAAGGCTACAACTTAACTGGGCACCATTCCACCAACTCTCTTGCCAGCAACTTCATCCTTACCAATTCAAGTTTCATCGCAACTATAAACTTGCAATCTATATATATAGTAAGACTTTTTACAACTTTTGGATCCAAAATAATTTCTACAACTTGAAAAGAGATAGACACACTCTATAGACTTAAATCATAAAATATAGTTTCTTTTACAACTATTTTCAATGATTCTAACATTTAATATGAATATCAAAATAAAAAAATAAACATTTTTTATTTATAGGAATATCTATTGAGCAATCATTCATTTACTTATGATCCATTTATTTACAAATCCAATTATAGACCCACTAAACGCATCATTATTGTAGAACTTGTCTCATCGGACAATTAACATGGAACAAAATTCGACTTTAAACTTTCTTTTGACTGTATAGACCCACAGTAGGTGATGTATTAATATATTGACTTGCAAGAATCAAGATTTATTATTAAATTAGTATAATCACACAAGTTTTTATTTTTATAAACTAATAGCAAGGGATGCTAGACTCTTTCGTGCATGAAGTTGTAAGTTGGTTGCTCGATGGTGCTGACAACCATGGACAAATGTTTGATGCATATGCTTTTCTCAATCAATTAATGAGGTAAAGTTGCCAACCTTGGCACAAGCTAGCTAGCTTTTATTTTTTAAATGTTCATTGAAATACTTGAATTCGTCTTATAAGTTTTAAGTTGTCACTTTTCAATTAATGCTTATAATTAATGACAATTGAATTCTTTTTTCTTTTTTTTTTATACTTTCCTTTATAAAGAAATGACATGTTTTTTCATCATTTATGTAACTTGTACTAGGAACTCTACAAGTACTCTCAAATATGTTTTACCATATAGATAAATTTTTAATTCATAACGGCCATTATTGTCAAATAAAAATATTTTTTTAAATCAACATAATTACTTCTACCAAATTAGATTTATAATTATAATACTTACAATTTTAACATATTTGAGAATTTTCATTGCTAAGATGATAAAATCTTGGATTGAGAGTTCTTAGAGTAATCTACCAGTTAAATTTTGTCAAATCTCAGGCATTGCTTTCAAATTTAATTGTATGTATCTTATTTGTTATAATCACTTTGAAATCAAAATTCATGATTGCACCAAATATAGTATGTAATATTGAAAGAGTAATGCTACAGTAATGCTACATACCATATTATCATAATTTTTTTTATCTCATTTTATAAATGTCACAGTTTCCATCATTTTAAAAAGAAATTCAAAGGTTAACAAATAATGCCACTTTGTTATAGTGAAATAAAAGCGGGATGTTGGTGTAGCAAGAAAAACTTTTCTTATTAACAACTATTTGAAGAGATTAGTATCGATACAGTAAAACTTTATCGTTGAATGTGAAAATATTAATTGAGATTTAGTGAAATATAATGAGTAGATTTCCTTAATAGCTCTAAAAGATCTTAAAAAAAGGTAGTGATTTAAGTAACTTTTCACTGGTATAATTGTTCAGTAATTTCATTTAATTGCGTGTATCGTCAGATTTAGAGAAAAAAATACGTACAACATATATGTCAAATAGTATCTAATGTTGTGTTGAGGTAGGGTGTTCCCTGTACTTGAAAAATGCGTATATAAAACCACTACGTTAAGGAAAAGAAAAGAGAGTAAAAGAAAAAAGCTGCTAACCAAAATGCATTTGGCAATAATATATAATTAACTAATTCATAATTAAGAATTATTACATTCAAACTAGTTAGTATTGGCTTCTAGATTTCCCGGTATGAATGATTTTAAGAGTAACATAATACAGAGAACTATCATCAACAATATATGATGCGTTTCTCGCAAGGAACCAGCTCAAACATGAATCCTTATAGCATGAATGACGGAAACCTCGCGACATGGCCTCAAGGCTACAACTCAATTCATGCACCGCTTCGCCACCACTCTCTTGCCACCAACTTCATTCCCTCTAATTCAGGTTTTCTCAAAATTATAAACTTGCAATATATATATATATATATAGTAAGACTCCTGACAATCTATTGACCCAAAATATTTTTTACAACTTAAAAGAGATTGACACACCTGTAAACTTAAATAAAAAATATTATTACCTATAAATATAAAATATATCATCATCTACATTTCGTATCTTTTTCAAATTATAAAAAATGTTTATATTGAAAAGTTATAAGAAATTCAAAGTTGTAAGAAAAGTTGTTGCCCAAGGACTTGAAATGGTCCATAACTTGGGATTGTGATAGTTTGATTTTAAGCCTATTCACTTGTGATATTGATTTACTTTATTACTTGTGATATAAGTGCGGATATTAATGTTTTTCAATATATAATTTTCATCATCAACTTGGAATAGTGGGATCACAGGTGTTAAAGATGATACCACTTCATGATCAGCAAGTGGAGCACGTTCATGTGGATAATGAAGTTGCAAGTTTAGAGAATAAATTAAGTGCATCGTGTTAATGGGAAAAGGCTCTCGTTCTTTGTGCTTTTTCATTTCTTCTTTCATTAATGAAGGTTTTGTATGATAATTGAGTAGATTTTTGGGTGTTATTATATGCATAGCCAAATGCATGAAAATAGTTTTTGAAGCTGGCATAATTTGCAATTTGTCCATTGAAATTTCAATTTTTATTCCATTTTTAAATCAATAAAATTTATAGAAGTGTTACAACTACAAAAAGATCTAACAAAAATAAACATATAGATTGGCATAGTTTTATATGATATCTTAGATTTGTTTTATAATAAATGGAGGTTTACAATCTAACATACCACATAAAATTACGTCAGTTTACTATTATACGATCTCTTTGTAGTGAAAATGTTTCTTTAGAATTATCCCACCTCCAACGTATGAAAAATAGTTGAAAATTTGCTCATTGTTTATTTTCTCTCTCCTCCAGGAAACCCAATTCATTATTCACATTTTAAAAAAACAATAGAATGTTTTTTAAAGAACTTTCTTCTATTATTTTTATATAGTTAGCTAAAACAGTAGTAAACTCTTATTATACTAATTAAATGGCAATATCTAAAAATGTTTGTTACTTTATTTATAATTGTATAAATAGATATGCATCTAGCTGTTTATTCTAATAACCATACATATAAGAATAGCGGAATATTAATCAAAGAAAAATATACAAAGAATGATGAAACTTAGGACAACTAGACACACAGTCTATCAATTAATTTAATGATTAATCACTAATTATATTTTTGACACATAATATTTCATTTTGCCTATAAATAAGCTCTCTAATTAGGGTTCATTTTAAGAGATGCAAAACGTTAGTTTTCTTATTCTTCCATCTATTTTTCTATGTAGAATTACTAGTATAACTATCTTTATATTGATTATTTTCTTGTTTCCCTTCTAAATTTTTATACATACGTTACTTGTATGTCCTAGTAAAAATATTTAATCTTGTTCAACTTTGAGTTTCACTAGCTAATGTTCTCATAAAATTCAAACCCATTAGTTGTTCATATAATCTCTTTCTTTTGTCATTATGATGTGCTAGTCTAATTCATGCTTTCATGTATAAGTTATCTCTATAAAGGATTTATAGGTAAATGAACTGAAGAAAAAAATAACATTCGTATTAATTACTTTGATTGTTAACAAAAAGAGTGTTTTGTGCACTTCAAAGTGTTGTTAGTCTTAGATTCTCTTCCTTTCAATCTCTCTATTTAATCTCTTTTCTGTTTTTGCCTTCGAGTTTTATTTTTTCTAGTAATTTCTTGAGACAAAGATATTGTACAAGCATGTTGATTTCTTGTTGTACTTCTCGAGAAGGATAATACTATTATAGATACGACGATTTATCTTTTTCTAAATCTAGTTTTCTATCGTTTCTTTGGTAGAAAAACAATACTTAGCACTCTATTTAATAATTATATTTGATCGAACTAAATCTCTTTTAATATTTTGCATCTTTTTAGACCCTAATCATTGCATCTATTTAGATCAATGAAGAACTTGATAAAGTATTTTGCATATAAATTTATGTTTGTTTGCTTTTTGTGTATACTAGAAAAGGATATATTTGGTCAAATAAATAAGAAATTGATTATCCTAATACTTATTCGGTCCCATAGGATAAATAATTTACTCACAACACTTCCTAACACTTATCTTTTTTCTTGAGCTTTCTAGCAATTATTTGCTCACAATTAAATTAGTTTTGTTTGCTTAGTTATTGTTACTTTTATGTCGAACAATTATTTTTTTAAGGTACTCTGTAATAGCGTAATAGATAAAATTAGTAAGAGCTTGAGATTGTATATATTTATTTTGTAATTAATGTTTACTTCTATTGATGTGTCAGAAAGACTTTTTGGATATGGGTACATCATCTAGAAGCAATCTACTAAACCCTACAATAAAGAAACCGACTACTGTTTTCAATTCTTCAATAATAGAGAAACCACCAATCCAACAACAATAATTACATTATTAACAACACTCAATATCAGTTATTCTACTATCACACAACATTGTTAATAACAATACTCTATCTTTAATTAGCTTATTATTAACTTCGTTGTTAGTGGAGTTATGATATTGTACATAAATACCACTTTCTACTTATAATGTAAAAATTCACACATTATTTATGTGTTGTGTGTCAATAAGTGGACTTGCAATTATATATTATGAAACTCAATTACTCATACTATTGGCATTAGATTGGTCATCTCAATCTTCAAAATTTGACTAATATACAGCTTCTTTACTTTTAGCTAATCATTCAAAAATTGAAGTCTAAATTGGATTAGCCATCACACTCTATGATAATAAAATTTGTTTATTTTTCATTATTTATATTTCCATAATTAATTTTTATTTTTCATAAGTGCTCTATGTTGCTGCTCTCGACAAGCGTCTTTTTCTCTTCTTCTGGAGAAAATTTTGGAGGTTTTTTGGAAAAGTTTGGACTTATACCAACAGGAACCACATTCTTTGTTTCTGTAGATTATTCATTAATTTTTAAAGTTGTTGATGATTTTGATGCTATTGATCTAAATCTCACCTTTACCTTATTCATTTTTTCAATCAAAGAACCACCATAATTTTTTATCAACCTTTTCGGTAGAATCCACAATCTGCAAATGAAATTTTAAAAGATAACAAAAATCAATTTCTAAACCCTAGAGGAGCTATCAAGGCGCTGTCTAAACGTTGAAATTGTTTTCTGTGTATCATTGGAACAACATGAAAATTGGATTCTAATCTTGTGCATTTTCTGGAATCTAGTTTTTGATCTAGAATTTCCAAAGTTAAATCATGGCAAAGAAAACCGGGTCCTTGAAATACTAGAGGAAATACTTTCGGGCTGCGAATGCTAGAGGCTTTCTTCGTGCAAATTGGCGCTGTGTTCGGGAAGGGAAAGAAATATAATAAAATATTATAATGAAGATGTTACAGTTGTTTTCATAAATGAATTTAGGGATGAAGTTACTGTAGTTCATATTTAAGATAAATTTTATTTAGCTAATCCGATGTATGAGAAATTTAGTGGACATTTTTCAAAATATGATCACTTTCAGTGACATTTGGCTAATCCAATACCAGTGCTCTAAGTATACATTCTTTATACATATTAATTGAAAGGATTTTGAGCCCAAAAACCTATATGACCTAGTACTTCACTCATCATTATTATAATAATTCATTTCTTCCTTAATTCATGATCAGGATAATGTGGGATGTGAGTTTTTTGGTGAATATAGTCATTAACCTCTGCTTAATTTTGGAAATTCGATTGGAACCATATGCAACATGCTTATAACCCTTCTGAAAACCTAGTGGTACTAGCTCTGTTGGCCCCTCAAGTTTCTAATACTCCAAGCTTGCCACATATGAGTCCATACTCCTTGAATGTTATATTAATTGGAGCACCACAACTTTATCCTCCAACGATGGTAATTAAGATATTTGTTTAGCAATTAATACATAATTGAGACACATATTGCACCCATCATGATATGCATCATTCTCTACATCTTTCTTGAAGTTAGGAGAATGCAAAAGTAACTACTTTCGATTGAACAAACCAGCAAGCTAACTTTGTCTAAACAATGCAAACTCCAACAAGAACCTCAAACAGTTTGCACTTAAGTTCATTATTCTTTCAATTCTCATTTCGTTTAATTTTTATAATTGGTTTAAGCCATTACCAGAGTCTATAGAGCAAAAGATTGTCACTGACTTTGACTATGATAAAGTGGGATTGATCACACATGATGAAACAGATTGGTCATTTCAAGTTGAATATGAGGCCAACATGATCTAACCCAATCAACTTATGAATCCTGGATCTAAAGGCCTCTATTTGCAAATAAATTTCTCTTCTTTTTTTTTTGGTTCCATACAATATTATAGTTTTCGTATTTGTACTGAAATTTTTTTTTTCCTTCCATTATTCTTTCCCTCTTTTCTGCTCAACTCATCATGGGTACTTATAATATGGATACTCAATTGAGCTCTTTTGCTGAAAATTACTGAACACTACAAAACATTTTAAGGAATCATTTCGGTAGCATTAGTAAGCAACTTCCCCTTGGCCCAACTTTATTCACTCAAAAATATATTGTGAGTAGTATTTCCAATCATGTTTAGATTTAGGTTCTCTAGATTTTTTACCCGAACTCTATGACCTAAAGTGGGAGAGAGATAGATATAAAAATAGATCCCAAAACATTTATGTCTATCCTAGTGAATTTATTCTGTAGCATTAAATGTGTCTATCTCTTTTCAACTCTAGACCCTAGATTTTGGGCAAGAATTCTAAAGAATCCAAGTCCATCGAATCTTTATGTTGCATATGAATGTATGTATGTTCAATCATGCTTCATTATTAATGTATATATGTTCAATCATGCTTCATTATTAATGCTCATGTTACTTTGACATATTCAAAGTTGCTTGCTATGACTAGATAGGGATAGAAGTTATAATAAATCAAAGACTATTGCAAATTAACAACGCAATTTTACTTCCCTACAACTAGAATATTGCTCCTTACAAACCTTTCACTTCATTGTGGTATATGACTTCTCATAGTCTTAGTTTACATGCTTGCAACCATATATTACTATTTGAATATATATATGTATATATGCACGCTTATTTTGTCAACATGTTTGTTTTGTTTTTGGCCTTGTTTGTTTACACAAAACCAAAAATCTCATCTCATCTCATCTCAACTCATCATTACACCTTTTTCAAATCCCCATACAACTTTTTCAAATCCTCATACAAAATATAATAAACAATTTCACTTTTTCAAATCCCAATACAAAATTAATATTACAAAATTATATTATAATAATATTTTATTCATTACTATTTAAAACATCTCATCTCATCTGTGTAACCAAACGGGGCCTTTATGTTTGAATTCTGTCTTCAATCAAATGAATTTATGAAAGCTAACATGTTCAACCCAAAATGTATCAAACTCATGTAACCTTAAACTCATTCACTAAGGTATACTAATAAATAATTGCTCCTAAGTTTTTGTACTTACAAGCTAGTGTGGTGGCTAGATACTACTAATTTGATAAAATTTTATTTATAAGATAATTCTTTTACAAATCATATCTCATTATATTAGTATGGTAGGTTTGCCCTTTACACAAATATAACTTTTCATTACTCATGAAACACACTCAATCACCTGCTCACGTTCTCAAATCTTATATTTACAATTATATTATTGGTCGTTACTTTTAATTTAGGCGATAACAATCATTTAATCAGTTACATCCACTTGACCAAGACTCACAAATGTCAAATGCATTTGTTCCTCAATATCAATACTCATTGCCACCTGGACTTTCTATACCTCTCAGGTATCTTGGCTATTCTCCTTTTATCTAATTTATACTAAGGACTTAGCTTTTGGTAAATCAAACAAAGTACAATCAACATTTTTTCAAATGAAAGTTAATATCATCATTATGTTCATTTTGCAGTTATAGCCCACAAAGTTTCTTACACTATCAAATTCATGTCTCGACACCACCTATATATCTTATATGGTCCACAAGGTTATACCTTAATGGCACTGCAAGATTTTCCTATCCTAGACATATGTTCCTTCATCGAGAATTATGAGATACTCTCAGAATATAGATGAACAAATTCTCTCATCATATCAATTGAATGTTATGCTTTGTAATAGAATAAGAATACCACGCATCAATACTTCTAAATGGCTAAATAATTAATCCTTCTTTAACTCACTATAAATAATTTTACGTAGGAGTTTTATAAACATATAGCTAATCTAGCTTTTTCTCCATTTCTCTATACACATAAGGGGTTTTATGTTTTTTTTTTTCAATGTAAGCCTTCTCAACTTACAAATTATCAATGACTCAATCAAGATTAGACGAGCCAAAACTCACTACTGCCCAGATCTTCAATGAATTCCAGGTCCTGACTATAATATCATCTTTTCTATCTGAGATAATGTTAATTGAAATAACTTTCAGTTAAAAGATATGACTTATTATCTACAAGCTTGTTGATAAACTCATTGTCATCTAAATTTGATTTTAGGCTCCAAGAGTTGTATGGAAGTCAACAACTTAATCAATTATGTTAGTTTAATGCCTAATCAATATCCACAACCTGGCAAACCCTTACTATCAGAAAATATTTCTAGGTAGGTAAATTTCACACTGTGTTGTATAGGATCATTCTCTACTAAAAGTGAGGTTATAAATAAAGTTTGGGTACCATTTTTTATTTTAAAAAGACTATATGATGTAAAAAAGAGCTAGTAGTAACATGAAGTTTTTTTTACCTAGTTTCTTAATTAGTACATGCATGCCTAATTATCATCATTACCTATTTTTTGAGTTTAGGCGCCCCAAAATCTAAAACATCATTACAAAAGCAGCTCCAATCGAGTTTCAATGCCACCTTATACTTGGAATCTACATCAACATAATTCCTTAGCAGTTGAACGTAATTATGTACTATTGAGATGCCTCGCCATTGCCCAATGCAAGTCTAAAATATAGACTTTTGTGGTCATTTATCTCTGCATCGGACTGGCAATATAACAAAAGTTTAAGATTTTATCTACAGTAAATGTTCACTCCTCACCATACCTGGCGAGCTACTATTTTCCCTGCAAAGAATATTTTATTATTTTATCAATCCCCAGCCTACTCTTTCCCTCGTTCTTTTTTGTTTCTTCATGCCGCAAGCAACCCGTACTCTTCTCTCCCTCACGACTCTTCAACCCGCAAGCTTCCTCGTTCATCTCTCTATCGGTCGTCTTCTTCCCCATCTTCGACAACGAAACTGGTAAGTCTCTTCCACGTGTTGGCTTCTTCATTTATTTTGCTCTGAGTCTCTCCTCTCCATCTTCTCTCATTTTTTGATCCGATTCTGATGTGCTCTCATTTCTCTCATTTTTCTCTTCAATAAGGGATTAAACGAAGTCGTCGTGGTGGTTCTGCGACTCTTGCAAAGGCTTCTCCCAAAAAACCCAACTGACACAACTGAGCTTTGCCAAATTTTAGGAAACCTCTCTTTGTATGTAGTTGCTCTTCCATTTTCCCTTCTAGGATACACACATTAAATATCAAACTGATCAAGATGCCCTATATTTCCTTGCAAATTAGCACCTTTGATTTTTAGGAGTTATGATGATTAATTTT
Organism: Carya cathayensis; assembly: GCA_011037825.1. Lineage (NCBI taxonomy): Eukaryota > Viridiplantae > Streptophyta > Magnoliopsida > Fagales > Juglandaceae > Carya > Carya cathayensis. Next base: position 96,767 of record QGSO01000226.1, read on the forward strand.
AATTTATATTATTGGAGATTTATCAAATTCTACATTAAATCATGAGTTGATGGATTCTATGATGGAATCAGCTGTAGAAATCTTAGGCCTCATTTCCAAATAAATTTGTCTTTTTATAATGTAGAATTTGGATTTAGCTTGATGATGTTGTTTATGGAGTATCTAACTGCTCCCTAAATAATATAGCCATGATTCACTTGTTTATGGTCTATTTTTTCTTTAGTCAGTTCGTGACTAAATAGATAAGCAAACATGTTTCATCTTAGTCACATATTTACCATAAACCTTCCTAATTGTTGGAGGTTTTGTTGTTATTTGTTTGTTTGTTGTTGTTGTTGATGAGGGTGGTTGGGCCAGTCATATTTTGCTTGCATTTGAGGATAATGGTCTGGAATTATGCTCATTTACATATCCAGTAACTTGTAATGGTTTAGGCTTTAGAGTATTATTACATTACTGTCTTGCAAATTTCAATAATGTTGATGAGTTTAGTTTCTTGTCACCCAAATTAGAGAATTGTAAGACATTTGTAGACTGTTTGGCTGATTCAATAAAACAAGCTTTAATATTTTTTTTTTTTTCTAGCCCCATCCTTGTTTTTATTTATTGTTAGCAAGCTTTAAATTTGCTTTTCCATGGCATTGTATGTTACTTCATTTGACCTTTGCTCTTCATTACAAACTTTTATAGATTCCTCATGGTCTCCACATTTAGCATACATATCTATGACCGAGCTCCCAACATAGACATCTCTATGAAAACCATACTTAATAATGAAAGCATGAAACTGTTTGCCCACATTTATAACATCTATTTGCAAAGTTGCGGAACCTCTAAATCATACTCATTATGTTGATAACAACTGACTATATAACTCCAAGAAGTTTCATCCTTCTAAACCAAATTAGAAAATTTTAGACTTAATGCCACTCCTTTCCTTCTATTGCTTTTCTAATGTTTTATTCTCTTTATTTGTCACTCCCTTTCTTTGCTTCTTTCTCATGGCCATTATAATAAGCAAATATGGTAGAAATGGAAAATAACCAAAAATAGAAGAAGGATACCAGAAACCCAATAGCCTGTTTAATATGCTTGACCTCATTCCAAGAAGAACCTGCATACTGATTTTGCTTTTTATTTGTTACTACAAGTTAATTATTAGAGATATATTACAATATCAAAGCATTTGATATATCACACCAATGTTCCAACTCAGCCAACCCAGCTTTCACATATTCACCATTTAGAATAGATAATATTCTTCTGCTTTGTCTTCACCATTCGGGTAGAGCTACAACAATCAATGCCTTGGTGAACAAAGGGTGTTCAAGAATATATACTAAGGTGAAAAAAGTGTGGGGCAGAAGTCTCTCTCTATTGTTTTCTCTTATTGACTTTTTTTTCCCATTTCTTGTTTTTAAATAAGCAACAATCAATGAGTTTTAGGGACTGGACTTTGTGGAGAAAACAGAATTGTTTTGGTCCATTTTCTCTGTTTTCTGGAGTATTTTTATTATTATATGGGGGCGGGTAGATATCAATCAATAAGGGTTTAAAGGCAAAAGGTACCACTTTAATTAATTAGTGGACTGTATTGGTAATATCCAAATTGTTAGTTTGTACATTTGGCTTCAACCACAATTCTAAATGTAAATGTTGGATAGAAGAAATGTTGATATGTTTGTATATGTGATTGTTGGGTGAATTGTTGACAAAATATATTTATTGAACAATTACGTTGAAGGAAAAAATAATTGAAAAATAATAATTTTATTTTTTAATAAAGTTATTAATTAGTATATGAAGTGTATTTGCAAAATATCAACTTGAAAGGTTATTAATTATTTTTCAATTATCAATATCCTTTAATTTATCCTCTTTTTTTTTCCATTTTTATGCTTGAAAGGTTGTACAATTATAAACATCAACTTGATTAGTAAGTTCGAGATTCACAATTATATGGCTCTATGATGACTCCATTTTTAAAGATTTTTAGGTAGCCTATCATTCACATTTTATACTTTTAATTAAATATTGAAAGGCTAACCTTACAACTAACTTTTAAAGTAGTGGCAAACCCAATGTTGAGTAGTTTATGCCTTCATTGTAAGAAATCTGATTCTCAAAATAGATAGATTATTGTTTTTACAACTATATATTCGGAATCACGAGATTGGTATATGTAATATATCATAGTTGTTATAAGTAGCCTCATAGTTTGAATTGGCTCATTATCGCCTTAGTTTAATATTCTTCAATGTAGGACTCAATTTCAATCAAGTTGCTAAGACAACTTATAATGATCATGTTAATGCTCAACATTATAACATCTTTTCTCCTCATTCTTTAAGCTCTTCTTGGTACATACCTAATTTATCATGCATTGTGCTTTAATTATGCAGCTTATTACAAGCAATATCAAAATATCTTAGTTTTCATGATCTTGGTGGACGCTTTCTGCTATAGTTCGAAGACAATCAAAACCCAAGGATTATTTAATCAAGTAGCTAAAGAAAGATTATTCTACCTTAACTCACAAACTCATAGAGTAAAAGCTTTTTATATGAAGTTAAGGACTCTCATTGTTCTCTTTTTGTTAATATATAGATAGTTACACTACAATATTAATTTCCCACAAGAAATTAGGAGTTGAAACAAGGTGGCAAACCTAATAATCTATTTGAAACATTACGGAGCAGTTTCCAAAATGTAGTTACCTTATACATCGTTGTGTAATTAGAAGTAGTGTACATATTTCTTTAATTTCTTGCAAGTGCCTAAATTCTACCTTGGTATCTCGTTGACAACCAAATATATATTTTAACAATATTAGAAATTATGGACCTGCAGAAGAACTTAGAGATGCAGAAAAACGACATGTTTCATATAATTAGGAGAACTAACCATCTTTATCATCTAAACACTCCAGGGTTTATTAAACAAACCAAAAATCTTAAAAAATTAATAATAAACTTTTGTTTTCTATTATGTAAAGGCTAATTGGTACAAAATTTTACATATACTTGAAAGAGTTCATTATTATTTAAATATGATTGAATGTAAAGGAGAATAATATGGTAAGAAAATAGTTTACCACTCCCAATTATCAAGAACTAGGTAGGAGTACTTCTCAATAGGCCTGTTCATTCGGGTTCCGACCTGGGAATCCGGGTAGACCCAAACCGGAACCCGGACCGAGTTAGCCCGAGTCAGAAATGGGTCGGAACCAGATAAATCCGGGTTTTTCAAAACTTGGATTCTGGGTTTCGAATTGACTTTTTTTTTTTTTTTTTAAGTATGGGTTTAGAAGCATTATTATTATTATTTTTTTTTATAAAAGCCTATATTGCATTTAAAATGTTGAAAAGCACAATTCTTCTATATTTATTAAAAAATATATAAAAAAAGTGTTGAAAATCATAATTTTTTTATAAAAGCCAATGTTTTAAAAAATCCTCATTTATGATTTTGCAGATTAAGGCAAGGTTTGGTTAATGAGTTGAGACAAAAGCCTCTCAACTCATCTCATATGATGAAGGCATTCCACTATCCAAATGCACAAAACATAATTTAATTAATCTTATTTGATTGAACTCAATACATCTCAAGTAATATTGTGCATAAAGAAAACAGTAGGTACACTGACAAAAGAAACATGGCCTGAAAAGCAAGCATCATTCTGACATGAGCAGAACCCCCACTTTCCCATCATGCCCCCCTCCTGAAGCTCCACCTCTCTCTATCCCATTGAATATATTTAAATATATTTATAAATAATACTCAATCATTATAAGTACTATGCAATAATTGGTGGGACCCATAACTATCAAATCCTTAAATAAGTTAAAACCATCCCATCTCACTTTTAAATCCAAACACACAAATTTTTAAAAACCAATCAATCTCATCTCAACTCAAAAATCTCACTACTATTCAGAAATCATCTCAATTCCTTATCAAAACCTCCCCTCATAGTCTCCACATTTACTTCTAGTTTTCATAGAAAGCTTAATAAGGCCTTCCAAACAATAGCTTCAAATTCTACCATTGACATAGAATGGTGTTCATTCAAGCAGCTAGAAAAAAGAGAAGTGGAGCTTGATGGAGATGAAAATGTATAAGCCTGCAGAGCTTTTGGGTATGCTAAGCTAGTGGTCGTCAATTGTCATGTACTTAAAATTTAGCATAATATTAAGCTTTATGAATGGTTCGAATGGTTAATGAAGTTAGGTACAACGGGATTGACAAAGCACTGTTCTATATATAATAACACATATGTTAATCATTTGTTTAAATCATGTATATACGATTTATATAAACTGTCTGATGAGGCAACTTGCATTGTTTTATTCCAAATAACATTTTGATAGCCAGAAGATAAAATAGCCCATTCACAAGAGGGCTAATTAACTACATTGATACTACATTTTTAAAATTGATTCCAATTGGAAGTTTGTTCAAGTTTTACATCATTTAGGCCAAACAACAACGAGTAATCAAACCTTCTACCTCCCTTCAATTTGAGTGAAGTTAATTGAAATTTGGTAGATACTCTCAACATACAATAAGCTAAAGCCTATCCTCGTTGTTACGTACCAAAATATATAGTCAAGTCATGTGTAAAAACGTATTAATTATATCCGAACCCCATGCTCAACCTCAGCCAACAAGAAAATAGAAGCCGAAAAAGGTTAATGGGAGTGGGGGACATGCTCTTATGATCATTCTTTTCAAGAGACAAATAGAATTATTCTGTCAGTCAAAACTTTGATATCAATATAGCTGAACAAATTGCCCCAATGAGGTGGAGAGAACAAATAAAAAAACACCAAGACGTAACAGGGATCTATATTTTTTATATTGGTAACAAGTGAATTGGATAACATTTGTTATTTTATTTACGAAAAATGATAAACACACAATCATTTTTATAATTATTTATGCATGTCTGTAACTTACCTTTTGACATTCAGTACCAAGCTTGAAAATAGTTAGGATTGTTGTAGTTTCCCAGCCCCTAATTCTTTTATACACGATTCTTATGTAAGAGTAGGAAACATATTTAATCCTTTTTTGACTATGATCCAACTTAAATCTAGTGGATTAGGATTTACTTGTATCTTGCATTATATCCTTATATCTTCATCGTAATCTTTGATGAATCATTTGAAATAAAAGTTTAAGTAACTAGCAAACGTATACACATTATTGAATTACATAAATATTTGTATCATATGTAATCAATTCTAATTTTCATTTTTCTCACTGTTCCTAACATCATGGATGCCCGAACATTCTTTAGAGTCATCATTGGTTTTTGTTTCTCTCCTTCAACATCAACAAATTGAAGGCTTATTTGATAGTATGATTGGTCATGCATGTCCTTTAGTTTAGTCTCCACAACAGCATTCCTTCCCATTAGTTCCAACATGTCTCTTATTAGCTCATTGGTATCTTGAAAGCTTTGAATAGTTTGGAATGCATGTCATTTTGTGTAGCACTCTTTTTGAGAGAAAAAGGAAGGAAGATTGTGGGGAAGTAAATAAGTGGAAAAAATGTATGGAAATGGACCGTTATTGCCATTTATAAGGTGAAGTGGAACTTTGGCTGTAGGAGGTTTAGATGTAGATATCAACCTCAAATACATGTAAAACATTGTGGGTTAAACACCATTAAAATTCAAACAAACAAGGTTGTTACTGGGTTTACTGCTACAATTACTTATTCGAATAGGAGTGCTTTGTTTATTGAAATGTTGTTGTTGCGAGTGTTTGGCTCCTTAAACTTGCATCAATAAAACCATTATACAGTGTTTTCTCTTACTTGTTTTATGGATGACTGATGATTTTTCTTCCTTACACTAAAGGAGAGCAACAACAAATTTATATTAATGAAACTAGAAGATAACCTGAGTGTTACAACATCAAGAAAAATTAGAACAGTATATGGGAGATAAACCAAGATAAGAGCCACCTAAATGGTGGTTTGAGCAGAGTTCGTTAAGTAAATTGTGAGCCCACGATTATAAGCCGTGAAAGGTTGGGCAGTGTTATACTTCATTGTTTTGGACTGATTCCTGAAGAGGTTCGCTTCTTTTCCTCCTAATTCTTGGATAAAGGAGGTTGATATTTAAAACCATAGATACAATCGGGAGTTCAAATCCATCATGGAAGGCTTCGGTCTGAATTAAAACATCCACTCCAATTCTTTAAGTGGTTTTGGGCGGTTTTTACACCAAGGGCTAATTGTTAACATACTATAAATGGCGAATTTAAGAGGCTTTTTTGGCGAATTTAGGGCCTGGGGTTGTTTTTTAATTTTGAAAAAGATTATTTCTAGTAATTTTGTGTCACCGCAATAAGGACTTATTGGTCGTAAATAAATCTGGTAATTGTTATTCACTATTCAAAAAAAAAAAATAGTCACTTTTTCAACAAAAGTAGTCGATTTTGCAGCGACAATTTTCGATGCAAAAAGTCGATGTTGTGTCAATTTTTCTCTCTCAACAAAAAGAGAATGCCACTACAGTAAAAAAATTATTTGTTACGACGACAAAACCTGTCGCAATAGCTTTAAACTCGCCGTAAAAGATTGCACAATGAATTCACTATTAGCATTTCCAAATTTCACGTTGAAATTCTGTGGTGAAATAAAAGAAGTCGCAATTAAGGTCTACGTGCGACGATTTCTTTTGCGGCAAATGTAAAATCATTGAAACATGACAATTTTTTTTATAGTGATTTAAAAGATCTCTGACAACATGATATTGACTCGTCTTACCCGCATGAATGGTGTACCATTTCTTGTGTCATTTAAAGACACTAATTAATCAAACAACTTAAAAATATCACTTTAATTTTCAAATCACAATATCATGGCGAATTTATACTCATTAACAGTATAATTTGTCTTATTATTTTATGATATGATGATCATGCGGTGCCTATGAAATGATGCATTTATGCTGCAAATTACAAACTTTTATAAAGAGTCCAAAAGATCATGAAACAAGAGAAAATAATTACTATTGTAACTATACTAAAAAAGTGGGTGCAGGTAGCTTGAGAAGAATAGTCGATGATGCGGGTTGGTCAACAGGTAGACCAAACCCTCAAATGTTGAATCGTAAACAACATTTTTTATTTGCCTGAAATAATACACTTTGATCGGTTTAGGTTTTCCTTAGGAATAATGAACACCAAATAAAACCCCTAATTACAAGTTTTCCTAAAATAAATATGAATGAAACGAGATTCTGAATTCTATATAACATTGTATTAGAAGGGTTGGAAAGAAACAGGTTTTCGACTTCATTTACATAGGTTTGAGAAGTATGAGTGTTCATCCGGGCCGGATTTTTTCTCGGTCCGGTTCGGAACCTGGATAACCGGATTCCGATTACGGGTTTCAGCTCGGATTTGATCCGGGCCGAAATCTGAATTATAATACCCGGACCTATACGGTTCATTTGCGGGTAAGGAAACCAGGTTCTGGATTTACAATCTGGTACCTAGGTTTATATACGTTGAAAACAAATACACTTCATTATAAAAAACCAGGTTCGTCTTCTCAAATCTCAATACTAGGGTTTCTGCAGTCTCCCTCTGTCCTCTCTCTCTCTCTTCTTCGATCTGTGATAGCACTCTCTACTCATTATTCTCCCTCCGAAAAAACCCTACATGATTTCGCAATCCATAGTGCTTATAAGACGACGAGGTAGCTCTCTTCAAATGGGTTCCTCATGCAGGTAGGGTCCTGACAGAGACCCATATCACTCTCTGTGCTCAGGCCTCTCTTTCACACGAAATCGCCTCATCCTCGTGACCCAAGGTTTGTTCTCTGCGATTTGGGTCCCTTTTATTCCGATTTGGGTTTATTTTATTACGATATGAAAATGCTATTTGCTAATGTTTCTTCTCACCCTCTCTATCTCACATTGTCAAATATCTTGGAATGATGATGATGAAATGCTACGGCTTGTGTGGCTTTTGTTCAGGTAAGACTTGTGCTGCGACATTCTATGCTAGATCTGGGTTTTTTTTTTTGTTATTTGTTAAACATGGGTATAAAGTTTATGCTATTAGTTTGATAGATCTTAGGAAACGTGAAGAAAAATCCAGAGTCCTTGATGTTGATTACAGTGATGAAGAATTTACAGAAACTAGGTTATGTGCTTAAGGTGAGTGGTTCTTACATTTCTGTATTATTTTTATGATCACTATTGTATGTACAATCAATTGTTTCTCGATTTATGAACAATATTTTCCATCCTATTAGATTTCAAGTAATTTTGCTTCATTTCTCCTTCTTCTTGCTACTTGGGGCATCATTGACTACTAGTTTGCTTGTGCATAGAATGTTGAAGATCTGTTCTATACAGTTTTGAAGGTATCATTTTTGATTTTCTTGAAGTGAAAGATGCAATTTCAATGTTTGTTGAGATTCTTTATTAGTTCACTAGGGCTTATTCCAAGACTTCTTCTCTTGTATTATGCCTACATTGTATTATGATTGATGTGCTTTGGCATTGAACCATTTACTTTTGTTTACATCTCCAAAATACAGGATACTTCCTGTGATTGATGACATGAACTTTTGGGACTTTTGATCTCAATTGCACTTCAAATTACATTAAATGAAGTGCACTTATATGGGAAGAAACATGAAACTTTCTAGTTTCACTTTTGACCATGGTGTAATTTGACAGAAGTGTTGTTTTCAGTTACATCTCTCTCTCTCTCTCTCTCTAGTTTTTATAAACAGAAGAAATATATCCATTCTGTTTCTTTAATTTCTTCCTTCCTGTTGTATCAGATGTTATACAGTGTGCTTGACACTGGAAACTTCTTCGTGATTCCTGGATCACCAGTAGATGTGTGGGCTGCTGAAAGCTACAGCAAGACCCAGTCCAAATACCGATTGAGGCAGGACAATGGATTTAGTAAAGATGATCTACTAGTCCTAGTTAAATAAGTGAATGACACTCTTTTGTTGTATATTTCTAGAAACTTACCATTTGTTGTATATTTCTGACTTTTGGATGGACTGTTTCAGGTTCCTTGCACACATATTTCTTATCCATGAGAGAAGTAAAAGCTCTGTATTCCTGCTTTTTAATTTACACAACTTTTTGTTTGTTGTTATTTGTCCTTTCTGCTTGAGCTTTCTCCTTTTTCAGTCCATGGAGATGTGCTCCAATGTTTTAATGTAGCTTGTTTCATATTACATGTTATGTTTTTTTAAACATATTGTGAGAATAATCAATTCAAGCAACCCCTTGCACACTGCCACCCCCATCCCCAGAGCATTGCAAAGAAAAAGAATTCCCATTCCAAACCTCTTTGTAGGCTTTAGCAAGATTGGAAGTAAAACTTGCCTTATTGTGATCCACCTCTTTACCTCTAGTATATATATATATATATATATATATATGACTTGGGAACCAGCAGCTAAGTGTATTGGGAATGTTGTTTTAATTTTGTACTAATTTTGTGATTTTGTAATTGCATTGCACATTTTAGTATTTTTCTTTTTTTTGAATTAGCCCCTTGTCACATTTTAGTAATTTTGTACTGACCTTTTTTGCTTACAGAATTTGCAGGATCTCTCTCAGTCAGATCACTTGGAAGTTGCTACATGCCAAAATTATTTTGTAAATCATATCATGTAGTTTTGTATTTTGCAATGTAATGTAATGTGTAAATAACAAAATAATGTAATATGTAGTGGATTGCATGCATTTTAGTTTTTCATTTGTATATATTTTTATTATTCTGAAAAATGTGTTAGTATTATGCTTTTTAATGATGACTCAGAAAAGTTTTTCTTAAAACATTGGCTTTTATAAAAAAAANAAAGGACAAATAACAACAAACAAAAAGTTGTGTAAATTAAAAAGTAGGAATACAGAACTTTTACTTCTCTCATGGATAAGAAATATGTGTGCAAGGAACCTGAAACAGTCCATCCAAAAGTCAGAAATATACAACAAATGGCAAGTTTCTAGAAATATACAACAAAAGAGTGTCATTCACTTATTTAACTAGGACCAATAGATCATCTTTACTAAATCCATTGTCCTGCCTCAATCGGTATTTGGACTGGGTCTTGCTGTAGCTTTCAGCAGCCCACACCTACTGGTGATCCAGGAATCACGAAGAAGTTTCCAGTGTCAAGCACACTATATAACATCTGATACAACAGGAAGGAAGAAATTAAAGAAACAGAATGGATATATTTCTTCTGTTTATAAAAAACTAGAGAGAGAGAGAGAGATGTAACTGAAAACAACACTTCTGTCAAATTACACCATGATCAAAAGTGAAACTAGAAAGTTTCATGTTTCTTCCCATATAAGTGCACTTCATTTAATGTAATTTGAAGTGCAATTGAGATCAAAAGTCCCAAAAGTTCATGTCATCAATCACAGGAAGTATCCTGTATTTTGGAGATGTAAACAAAAGTAAATGGTTCAATGCCAAAGCACATCAATCATAATACAATGTAGGCATAATACAATAGAAGTCTTGGAATAAGCCCTAGTGAACTAATAAAGAATCTCAACAAACATTGAAATTGCATCTTTCACTTCAAGAAAATCAAAAATGATACCTTCAAAACTGTATAGAACAGATCTTCAACATTCTATGCACAAGCAATGGACAACTTCATTTTCTTTTGTACAAAAAGGTTTTTGTCCTAATCATGGCGAATAAGTCTGCTTTAGTTTTCTATGATTTTGTTTATGGTATTCCTCATGAAGCCTTGTTATCCTTTGACGTAGAGGTGGAAGATATACGGAGGAAGATGCTAAAAAAATTATCGTGCAAATCTTGAATGTAATTGCCTTTTGTCATCTTCAAGGTGTTGTGCATCGTGATCTAAAGCCAGAGGTATGGTATTGGCAATCAATTAGAACAAATATATTGCTTTTCTTTCAATTGAAATGTATTGGTTGTACCCTTGCATAGTGCATGTCCTTTTGTGTTTTTATTTTTTATTCCAAATTCCAGTGATAACTCTGTATGTGCTTACTGCTAGCAGAATTTTCTTTTCATCACCAGAGATGAGGATTCTCCAAAGAAGGTTATTGATTTTGGTCTATCTGATTTTATTAGGCCAGGTAACAGTCGCATATCCTTAATACTACATTTTTCATTTTTTGGTCTTATGGATAAACCTTAGTAAGAACTACTATGATGTAAATAGAAACCAGTTGTCCTAATTATTCTGTTTTCACATCTTTGCATTTTATGTACTTGTTCTTCGTTGGTTAAATAAGAGGTTCAAACCTTCTCAAACAGTTATCTTCATTCATGGTCTTTACTTCTTGAAAAAGTCTCCTTTTGGATATGGTTTTCCTTTTTTAATTTTCAGTTTGGTTAGGTTAAGTATTAGGATCTTAAAAAGGACATGGGACAACCACCATTTCTTAGTTGGATGTTGGGGCCTGTCATACCATATTTGAGTTCTATACAGATAAGGTCTTTACTTGATTACTGGGCTCTTCCCCAAGCGTTAAGAGCTTCTCAACTGAACTAATGAAGTTAACCTACAATTGCCATTTTTCTCAACTGAATGGACTAGAATTTATTGCAATGTGCTAGAATATGACATGATAACAGAGAATAACTTCATTGATATTATTCTTCAGGTGCCTTCTTCGTAAGGATATAGTTCTATTTCTAGAATGTGAACTTCTTTTTATATACAATAGGATATTGAATTACGAAATAGATGATAGGTGATTGGATAGTAGATTATTTTTTTCTGCCTAATTAATTCATTAGAATTTTTTTTCTTGAACTGTTGAACAATTTTCCTAAGTTTTTGATCCTCTTAGTAGCTTTTTCGCAGAATGATTGAGGTAGGCCTCTATTGCCCTCTGCTTTGGAGTTTGATAAGAACTTACTAGACTGGATAAGAAATAAGGAATTTTCGGGTGGGGAATTTTATGAAATGAGCTATTCTCATTTTGTTGAAGTTGGTTAAATCTTGATGCTGTCTTGTTGCCTTGACCATATTTTAAGCAGAAAAGGATAAAAACAAAATTGAATTTTCACAACTGTTCCATTATTTTTGTTTACAAGAAAAGATTGCTGAAAAAATGGCAACAAGTTTCCTTGATGAATGCATACCAACAACATTTTACTAGACTGGATTGTGCTGCTGATATGGACTAATAAAAAACTAACTAACAACATTTACACTGGTATTACTTTGACATCTACATATTGGGTGTAAGTTTCTGCTCATTTTGTCCCCCACCATTATATTCAAAAGAAGTTTACAACGAAATGGGTATTTGTCTCAACTCTTTCTTCTTGAAAACAAGTATATATGGCGAGACTTTTCTCCTTGCTTTTTTAAGTAAGTTTATTATCTGTTTTGGTAAGTGATTGCTTTAACATATTGATCTGTCTGCCATTTTTCCATTATTTTTAAGATACTCTCTGCTTACTGCCTTTGAAGTAATTTTTAACTAAATATTATGCCTCTGTTTGTAGATTTGAGGCTTAGTATGGCCTGTAGCTCTTTTGGTTGGGTAACTGCAAGGTATAGATATTATATATATATATTCCATTGCATCACCCATTTACATGTTGGCAGTGCCTTGGTGTCTTTTTAATAAAAATTTACTGTTACTATTCTTTTCTCTTTTTTATTTTTACAGCATTAAAATAAAGTTCGCTTAGAATTTCCCAATTTTAATTTCAATATATCCCATCATGGCGACTTTGTGGCTAGAGCATCTGAACCTTTGTGCCTTGTAAGTTTGGATATTGTCTCGTGTCATTTCCCTTAAGGAGACAGTTTAAGACTTCATTAAAAACTTGTCGTCATATTGTTCATATTTGGAATTGGATAATATAGTCAATACTAGCTCATCTAATGATATTTTGGTTGAGTTTTACAGGTATGGTTATGGTGAGTCTTGTACAAACTCATTTTGAACTTACACTTCAGTTTACATATAACTATGGGCATTTTCTTTGAGCATTTCAGAAACATAAACATCAATTGTAACCTTGAGCAGTTTCCTCATCTTGTATTGCTTCAATAGAACTATGGGCAATGTTTATTTATAAGACCATGTTATAGCTTCTATTAATGCTCTTCTTTTATAATATGTCACAGTGTGTAATTATTTATAAATTACATAAACATTACATTGTTATTTAATTAACCAAAAACATTACGTCCTTATTAATAAAAAATTAGTTATTAACAAAAAAAATTATAAACTAAGCAAACGTGCATTGTACGTTGCTTTCATCTAGTATATATATATATGTATGTATGGACTTCCACTTGTTTCAAATAGACGATGTGGAATGTCTTTTACATTCTAATATTATTGAACAAATATTTTTTCAAAGCGTAGTATATTTTCAAATGTTGTATAAATATTTATACTCCCGACTCAAAAAAAATTTGCATTGCTCAATTTAGTCGGTCCACTCCAAATAATATCCAACCAAAAGCATGATTTGAAGATATTATGTATTTTAGGGATGAAATTATCTAGGGGATCGGATCCCTTTTAGTTCAGTTTGGAGAAGTATGAAAGTGGTACTGAAGTTTATATTTTGTGTGTTAATCCTGTGTATAGCCAATGACGGCGGGCACTATATATCTAAGTTATGCCTGATTTGGTTAGTGGAAAGACTAGCTTATATATATTTCCTAAGGATTATTTCATTTGACTTAAGAGTGTGTTCTCTTCTTGATTATATCATAAGACCTAAGAGCGTGTTTAATTTGAATATTTAAACGTTGGCATTCTGGCCACTTGGAGTAAGATCAGTGATCATGAAAATTTCTGAAATTTTATCTAACATGAGATGCATGCCTCCATGAAAGCTAGGCTTCTTCCATATTGATATTGATGCATGTGGTTCTCTCTCTCTCTCTCTCTCTCAATTATTGTTTCTGTAGCTTTTGCGTTGATGACCGGAAAGCATACTGGCAATAGTACTTGGCCGTAGTACTTGGGCTGAACTCAAAGTCGGGGGAGTTTATTCAAACTTAATTTAATCTAATCTTTCAAGTTTCTTAAAACAATTTTAATTTTGGGTTTGGCTGGTCCAATTAGAAGTGTAGGGCGAGTGACTCCCTCATCAACGCCTCCCACAATATTAAGACTTGAAAGAGGCAAAGAATGTCACTGAGGTTTTAATGAGGCGATCAGCACGTACGGGGCTGATTCCAGGCCTTCCTGGTCATGATGAGTTGTCAATGCAGATTATTGCTAGACTTCCAAGAATTTCCTATTTCAATGTGCGCGCGATTGGTATATTGACAATAACTGTCAAGGGCCCCGGCCCAATCTTGAAGAGCAAAAAGTACTCTCGAGGCATGCTTTAGATGATCTTTTGTCAAGAAAATGGCAAAGGCTGCCATTGACTGTTAAAATATAAATTAAATAATAAAAGTTATTTATTCCTCTTCTTATCAATTTAATTTTATAGGATAAGTAGTGATTTTACATAATATCAAAATAGAGATTATAAATTCGAATGCACGTAATGATGCCCACTGTTGTATATGAAGATGAATCTAGGAAGCGTTTCTCTAGCTTTGGATGTGGTAAATATATGGCTGGTCCAAGTATTAGCACATGCTAAAGTTATAGGGTGGCAGGACTCGTTGAATCAAATGCCATTTTGTGGTTGTGCTATTGGAGTTTTTGATGGATGCCTCTATGAGCTTGGTGGATTCTCTAGATCTTTGGCCTTGAAATGTGTTTGGATCAGATACAATCCAATTCAAAATGGTTGGAGGGAAGTCACTTCCATGTCTAATGGTAGAGCTAGCTTATTGTAAGACTAGATGGTGAATTAATAATTGAGTGTTGTGGTAGATGGTGAATTGTATGCATTTGATCCAGCTTCTAGCTCAAGCATAAGATCTTGAGCTAGTTTTTGACATTGAGAGAGGCTCAGGACCATCTAACACTGGTATCAGAGCTCGGTTTACCAACAGTTTGCAGGAAAAATAGGTTGTCGCTGCTCTGACCTAGGGTCCGATGTGTGAGGGGGAGATTGTTAGAATTGTTCCACATTGGTTGTGTAAGGGGTTGGTTGTCAGTTTATAAGTGTAAGGGAAAACCTCACATCTTGAGCTAGTTTTTAAAGTTAAGAGAGGCCCAAGACTACCTAACATTGGTATCACAGCCTAGTTTTACCAATATTCTTTGGCCCAACAGTCTGCGGGAGAAACGAGCTGTCACTACTCTGACCTAAGGCCCGATGTGTGAGGGGAAGATTTTAGGGTTATCCCACATCGGTTGTGGAAGGGGCTAGTGGTCAGTTTATAAGTGTGAGGGAAAGTCTCATATTTTGAGTTAGCTTTTGGGATTGAGAAAGATCCAAGACTGCTTAACACTAGTATCAGAGCCCAAGTTTACCAACAGTCCGCGGGAGAAACGAATTGTCATTGCTCCGACCTAGGGCCCAATGTGTGAGGGGGAGATTGTTGAAATTGTCCCACATTGACTGTGGAAGGGGCTGGTGGTCATTTTATAAGTATGAGGGAAAGCCTTACCTCTTCAGCTAGTTTTTGAGGTTGAGAGAGGCAAGGACCACCCAACATTTATATCAAAACCCTAGTTTACCAACAATCTTAGGCCCAATAGGCTACGAGAGAAACAGGTTGGTGCTGCTTCGACCCAAGGCTCGATGTGTGAGAGGGAGATTGTTGAAGTGTGAAAGAAAGTCTTACCTCTTGAGTTGGAAAGTTATCTTTGGAAAAATCCTCATTTATGATTTTGCAGATTAAGGCAAGGTTTGGTTAATGAGTTGAGACAAAAGCCTCTCAACTCATCTCATATGATGAAGGCATTCCACTATCCAAATGCACAAAACATAATTTAATTAATCTATTTGATTGAACTCAATACATCTCAAGTAATATTGTGCATAAAGAAAACAGTAGGTACACTGACAAAAGAAACATGGCCTGAAAAGCAAGCATCATTCTGACATGAGCAGAACCCCCACTTTCCCATCATGCCCCCCTCCTGAAGCTCCACCTCTCTCTATCCCATTGAATATATTTAAATATATTTATAAATAATACTCAATCATTATAAGTACTATGCAATAATTGGTGGGACCCATAACTATCAAATCCTTAAATAAGTTAAAACCATCCCATCTCACTTTTAAATCCAAACACACAAATTTTTAAAAACCAATCAATCTCATCTCAACTCAAAAATCTCACTACTATTCAGAAATCATCTCAATTCCTTATCAAAACCTCCCCTCATAGTCTCCACATTTACTTCTAGTTTTCATAGAAAGCTTAATAAGGCCTTCCAAACAATAGCTTCAAATTCTACCATTGACATAGAATGTGTGTTCATTCAAGCAGCTAGAAAAAAGAGAAGTGGAGCTTGATGGAGATGAAAATGTATAAGCCTGCAGAGCTTTTGGGTATGCTAAGCTAGTGGTCGTCAATTGTCATGTACTTAAAATTTAGCATAATATTAAGCTTTATGAATGGTTCGAATGGTTAATGAAGTTAGGTACAACGGGATTGACAAAGCACTGTTCTATATATAATAACACATATGTTAATCATTTGTTTAAATCATGTATATACGATTTATATAAACTGTCTGATGAGGCAACTTGCATTGTTTTATTCCAAATAACATTTTGATAGCCAGAAGATAAAATAGCCCATTCACAAGAGGGCTAATTAACTACATTGATACTACATTTTTAAAATTGATTCCAATTGGAAGTTTGTTCAAGTTTTACATCATTTAGGCCAAACAACAACGAGTAATCAAACCTTCTACCTCCCTTCAATTTGAGTGAAGTTAATTGAAATTTGGTAGATACTCTCAACATACAATAAGCTAAAGCCTATCCTCGTTGTTACGTACCAAAATATATAGTCAAGTCATGTGTAAAAACGTATTAATTATATCCGAACCCCATGCTCAACCTCAGCCAACAAGAAAATAGAAGCCGAAAAAGGTTAATGGGAGTGGGGGACATGCTCTTATGATCATTCTTTTCAAGAGACAAATAGAATTATTCTGTCAGTCAAAACTTTGATATGCAATATAGCTGAACAAATTGCCCCAATGAGGTGGAGAGAACAAATAAAAAAACACCAAGACGTAACAGGGATCTATATTTTTTATATTGGTAACAAGTGAATTGGATAACATTTGTTATTTTATTTACGAAAAATGATAAACACACAATCATTTTTATAATTATTTATGCATGTCTGTAACTTACCTTTTGACATTCAGTACCAAGCTTGAAAATAGTTAGGATTGTTGTAGTTTCCCAGCCCCTAATTCTTTTATACACGATTCTTATGTAAGAGTAGGAAACATATTTAATCCTTTTTTGACTATGATCCAACTTAAATCTAGTGGATTAGGATTTACTTGTATCTTGCATTATATCCTTATATCTTCATCGTAATCTTTGATGAATCATTTGAAATAAAAGTTTAAGTAACTAGCAAACGTATACACATTATTGAATTACATAAATATTTGTATCATATGTAATCAATTCTAATTTTCATTTTTCTCACTGTTCCTAACATCATGGATGCCCGAACATTCTTTAGAGTCATCATTGGTTTTTGTTTCTCTCCTTCAACATCAACAAATTGAAGGCTTATTTGATAGTATGATTGGTCATGCATGTCCTTTAGTTTAGTCTCCACAACAGCATTCCTTCCCATTAGTTCCAACATGTCTCTTATTAGCTCATTGGTATCTTGAAAGCTTTGAATAGTTTGGAATGCATGTCATTTTGTGTAGCACTCTTTTTGAGAGAAAAAGGAAGGAAGATTGTGGGGAAGTAAATAAGTGGAAAAAATGTATGGAAATGGACCGTTATTGCCATTTATAAGGTGAAGTGGAACTTTGGCTGTAGGAGGTTTAGATGTAGATATCAACCTCAAATACATGTAAAACATTGTGGGTTAAACACCATTAAAATTCAAACAAACAAGGTTGTTACTGGGTTTACTGCTACAATTACTTATTCGAATAGGAGTGCTTTGTTTATTGAAATGTTGTTGTTGCGAGTGTTTGGCTCCTTAAACTTGCATCAATAAAACCATTATACAGTGTTTTCTCTTACTTGTTTTATGGATGACTGATGATTTTTCTTCCTTACACTAAAGGAGAGCAACAACAAATTTATATTAATGAAACTAGAAGATAACCTGAGTGTTACAACATCAAGAAAAATTAGAACAGTATATGGGAGATAAACCAAGATAAGAGCCACCTAAATGGTGGTTTGAGCAGAGTTCGTTAAGTAAATTGTGAGCCCACGATTATAAGCCGTGAAAGGTTGGGCAGTGTTATACTTCATTGTTTTGGACTGATTCCTGAAGAGGTTCGCTTCTTTTCCTCCTAATTCTTGGATAAAGGAGGTTGATATTTAAAACCATAGATACAATCGGGAGTTCAAATCCATCATGGAAGGCTTCGGTCTGAATTAAAACATCCACTCCAATTCTTTAAGTGGTTTTGGGCGGTTTTTACACCAAGGGCTAATTGTTAACATACTATAAATGGCGAATTTAAGAGGCTTTTTTGGCGAATTTAGGGCCTGGGGTTGTTTTTTAATTTTGAAAAAGATTATTTCTAGTAATTTTGTGTCACCGCAATAAGGACTTATTGGTCGTAAATAAATCTGGTAATTGTTATTCACTATTCAAAAAAAAAAAATAGTCACTTTTTCAACAAAAGTAGTCGATTTTGCAGCGACAATTTTCGATGCAAAAAGTCGATGTTGTGTCAATTTTTCTCTCTCAACAAAAAGAGAATGCCACTACAGTAAAAAAATTATTTGTTACGACGACAAAACCTGTCGCAATAGCTTTAAACTCGCCGTAAAAGATTGCACAATGAATTCACTATTAGCATTTCCAAATTTCACGTTGAAATTCTGTGGTGAAATAAAAGACGTCGCAATTAAGGTCTACGTGCGACGATTTCTTTTGCGGCAAATGTAAAATCATTGAAACATGACAATTTTTTTTATAGTGATTTAAAAGATCTCTGACAACATGATATTGACTCGTCTTACCCGCATGAATGGTGTACCATTTCTTGTGTCATTTAAAGACACTAATTAATCAAACAACTTAAAAATATCACTTTAATTTTCAAATCACAATATCATGGCGAATTTATACTCATTAACAGTATAATTTGTCTTATTATTTTATGATATGATGATCATGCGGTGCCTATGAAATGATGCATTTATGCTGCAAATTACAAACTTTTATAAAGAGTCCAAAAGATCATGAAACAAGAGAAAATAATTACTATTGTAACTATACTAAAAAAGTGGGTGCAGGTAGCTTGAGAAGAATAGTCGATGATGCGGGTTGGTCAACAGGTAGACCAAACCCTCAAATGTTGAATCGTAAACAACATTTTTTATTTGCCTGAAATAATACACTTTGATCGGTTTAGGTTTTCCTTAGGAATAATGAACACCAAATAAAACCCCTAATTACAAGTTTTCCTAAAATAAATATGAATGAAACGAGATTCTGAATTCTATATAACATTGTATTAGAAGGGTTGGAAAGAAACAGGTTTTCGACTTCATTTACATAGGTTTGAGAAGTATGAGTGTTCATCCGGGCCGGATTTTTTCTCGGTCCGGTTCGGAACCTGGATAACCGGATTCCGATTACGGGTTTCAGCTCGGATTTGATCCGGGCCGAAATCTGAATTATAATACCCGGACCTATACGGTTCATTTGCGGGTAAGGAAACCAGGTTCTGGATTTACAATCTGGTACCTAGGTTTATATACGTTGAAAACAAATACACTTCATTATAAAAAACCAGGTTCGTCTTCTCAAATCTCAATACTAGGGTTTCTGCAGTCTCCCTCTGTCCTCTCTCTCTCTCTTCTTCGATCTGTGATAGCACTCTCTACTCATTATTCTCCCTCCGAAAAAACCCTACATGATTTCGCAATCCATAGTGCTTATAAGACGACGAGGTAGCTCTCTTCAAATGGGTTCCTCATGCAGGTAGGGTCCTGACAGAGACCCATATCACTCTCTGTGCTCAGGCCTCTCTTTCACACGAAATCGCCTCATCCTCGTGACCCAAGGTTTGTTCTCTGCGATTTGGGTCCCTTTTATTCCGATTTGGGTTTATTTTATTACGATATGAAAATGCTATTTGCTAATGTTTCTTCTCACCCTCTCTATCTCACATTGTCAAATATCTTGGAATGATGATGATGAAATGCTACGGCTTGTGTGGCTTTTGTTCAGGTAAGACTTGTGCTGCGACATTCTATGCTAGATCTGGGTTTTTTTTTTTGTTATTTGTTAAACATGGTATAAAGTTTATGCTATTAGTTTGATAGATCTTAGGAAACGTGAAGAAAAATCCAGAGTCCTTGATGTTGATTACAGTGATGAAGAATTTACAGAAACTAGGTTATGTGCTTAAGGTGAGTGGTTCTTACATTTCTGTATTATTTTTATGATCACTATTGTATGTACAATCAATTGTTTCTCGATTTATGAACAATATTTTCCATCCTATTAGATTTCAAGTAATTTTGCTTCATTTCTCCTTCTTCTTGCTACTTGGGGCATCATTGACTACTAGTTTGCTTGTGCATAGAATGTTGAAGATNCTGAGATTTGATTACAAATCTCACCGTGGTAGTCCCAACTACCATTCCCCTCGAATGGTAAGCGATGTGTCAGGATCAGAGCAGGGAGCAGATGTTCGTAGACTGAAGGAGGTTGACTAGACGCCGCAGACACGACACGGAGCTTACAACTTCCATAGTTAGTTTTTGGACAGTTTTCTGGCCTCATTAGTCGAGTTACATGAGTTACTCGACGAACTTCCTCAATAGTGTATTATGGTAATGTAAATATGGAGTTTGGTCTCCCATGTTTTTAAGATTATAATCTTCTAAAATTCATACTGAAATCGTGAATGTTTATTTTGTTAAGCATGCTTGGATTACGATTTAACTATTTGGGATATTATAAGTTTGGTGCATAGTATTGCTAAAAAAAAAAGAAAAAAATTATCCGCTGCGAATATTGCATAATGCTAGATACATATTAGGAATATTGCATCTTATATGTCATGAACGGGGGTAGGTAACCATGTGTTGCATGTCCCGACGCTTCAGATATCCGTTCAATCCCAAACGGAATTTGGGGGCATCACACCTTAAGCACATAACCTAGTTTCTATAAATTCTTCATCACTGTAATCAACATCAAGGACTCTGGACTTTTCTTCACGTTTCCTAAGATCTATCAAACTAACAGCATAAACTTTATACCCATGTTTAACAAATAACAAAAAAAAAAACCCAGATCTAGCATAGAATGTCGCAGCACAAGTCTTACCTGAACAAAAGCCACACAAGCCGTAGCATTTCATCATCATCATTCCAAGATATTTGACAATGTGAGATAGAGAGGGTGAGAAGAAACATTAGCAAATAGCATTTTTGTATCGTAATAAAATAAACCCAAATCGGAATAAAAGGGACCCAAATCGCAGAGAACAAACCTTGGGTCACGAGGATGAGGCGATTTCGTGTGAAAGAGAGGCCTGAGCACAGAGAGTGATATGGGTCTCTGTCAGGACCCTACCTGCATGAGGAACCCATTTGAAGAGAGCTACCTCGTCGTCTTATAAGCACTATGGATTGCGAAATCATGTAGGGTTTTTTCGGAGGGAGAATAATGAGTAGAGAGTGCTATCACAGATCGAAGAAGAGAGAGAGAGAGGACAGAGGGAGACTGCAGAAACCCTAGTATTGAGATTTGAGAAGACGAACCTGGTTTTTTATAATGAAGTGTATTTGTTTTCAACGTATATAAACCTAGGTACCAGATTGTAAATCCAGAACCTGGTTTCCTTACCCGCAAATGAACCGTATAGGTCCGGGTATTATAATTCAGATTTCGGCCCGGATCAAATCCGAGCTGAAACCCGTAATCGGAATCCGGTTATCCAGGTTCCGAACCGGACCGAGAAAAAATCCGGCCCGGATGAACACTCCTACTTCTCAAACCTATGTAAATGAAGTCGAAAACCTGTTTCTTTCCAACCCTTCTAATACAACGTTATATAGAATTCAGAATCTCGTTTCATTCATATTTATTTTAGGAAAACTTGTAATTAGGGGTTTTATTTGGTGTTCATTATTCCTAAGGAAAACCTAAACCGATCAAAGTGTATTATTTCAGGCAAATAAAAAATGTTGTTTACGATTCAACATTTGAGGGTTTTGGTCTACCTGTTGACCAGCCCGCATCATTGACTATTCTTCTCAAGCTAGATGCACCCACTTTTTTAGTATAGTTACAATAGTAATTATTTTCTCTTGTTTCATGATCTTTTGGACTCTTTATAAAAGTTTGTAATTTGCAGCATAAATGCATCATTTCATAGGCACCGCATGATCATCATATCATAAAATAATAAGACAAATTATACTGTTAATGAGTATAAATTCGCCATGATATTGTGATTTGAAAATTAAAGTGATATTTTTAAGTTGTTTGATTAATTAGTGTCTTTAAATGACACAAGAAATGGTACACCATTCATGCGGGTAAGACGAGTCAATATCATGTTGTCAGAGATCTTTTAAATCACTATAAAAAAAATTGTCATGTTTCAATGATTTTACATTTGCCGCAAAAGAAATCGTCGCACGTAGACCTTAATTGCGACGTCTTTTATTTCACCACAAAATTTCAACGTGAAATTTGGAAATGCTAATAGTGAATTCATTGTGCAATCTTTTACGGCGAGTTTAAAGCTATTGCGACAGGTTTTGTCGTCGTAACAAATAATTTTTTTACTGTAGTGGCATTCTCTTTTTGTTGAGAGAGAAAAATTGACACAACATCGACTTTTTGCATCGAAAATTGTCGCTGCAAAATCGACTACTTTTGTTGAAAAAGTGACTATTTTTTTTTTTTGAATAGTGAATAACAATTACCAGATTTATTTACGACCAATAAGTCCTTATTGCGGTGACACAAAATTACTAGAAATAATCTTTTTCAAAATTAAAAAACAACCCCAGGCCCTAAATTCGCCAAAAAAGCCTCTTAAATTCGCCATTTATAGTATGTTAACAATTAGCCCTTGGTGTAAAAACCGCCCAAAACCACTTAAAGAATTGGAGTGGATGTTTTAATTCAGACCGAAGCCTTCCATGATGGATTTGAACTCCCGATTGTATCTATGGTTTTAAATATCAACCTCCTTTATCCAAGAATTAGGAGGAAAAGAAGCGAACCTCTTCAGGAATCAGTCCAAAACAATGAAGTATAACACTGCCCAACCTTTCACGGCTTATAATCGTGGGCTCACAATTTACTTAACGAACTCTGCTCAAACCACCATTTAGGTGGCTCTTATCTTGGTTTATCTCCCATATACTGTTCTAATTTTTCTTGATGTTGTAACACTCAGGTTATCTTCTAGTTTCATTAATATAAATTTGTTGTTGCTCTCCTTTAGTGTAAGGAAGAAAAATCATCAGTCATCCATAAAACAAGTAAGAGAAAACACTGTATAATGGTTTTATTGATGCAAGTTTAAGGACCCAAACACTCGCAACAACAACATTTCAATAAACAAAGCACTCCTATTCGAATAAGTAATTGTAGCAGTAAACCCAGTAACAACCTTGTTTGTTTGAATTTTAATGGTGTTTAACCCACAATGTTTTACATGTATTTGAGGTTGATATCTACATCTAAACCTCCTACAGCCAAAGTTCCACTTCACCTTATAAATGGCAATAACGGTCCATTTCCATACATTTTTTCCACTTATTTACTTCCCCACAATCTTCCTTCCTTTTTCTCTCAAAAAGAGTGCTACACAAAATGACATGCATTCCAAACTATTCAAAGCTTTCAAGATACCAATGAGCTAATAAGAGACATGTTGGAACTAATGGGAAGGAATGCTGTTGTGGAGACTAAACTAAAGGACATGCATGACCAATCATACTATCAAATAAGCCTTCAATTTGTTGATGTTGAAGGAGAGAAACAAAAACCAATGATGACTCTAAAGAATGTTCGGGCATCCATGATGTTAGGAACAGTGAGAAAAATGAAAATTAGAATTGATTACATATGATACAAATATTTATGTAATTCAATAATGTGTATACGTTTGCTAGTTACTTAAACTTTTATTTCAAATGATTCATCAAAGATTACGATGAAGATATAAGGATATAATGCAAGATACAAGTAAATCCTAATCCACTAGATTTAAGTTGGATCATAGTCAAAAAAGGATTAAATATGTTTCCTACTCTTACATAAGAATCGTGTATAAAAGAATTAGGGGCTGGGAAACTACAACAATCCTAACTATTTTCAAGCTTGGTACTGAATGTCAAAAGGTAAGTTACAGACATGCATAAATAATTATAAAAATGATTGTGTGTTTATCATTTTTCGTAAATAAAATAACAAATGTTATCCAATTCACTTGTTACCAATATAAAAAATATAGATCCCTGTTACGTCTTGGTGTTTTTTTATTTGTTCTCTCCACCTCATTGGGGCAATTTGTTCAGCTATATTGCATATCAAAGTTTTGACTGACAGAATAATTCTATTTGTCTCTTGAAAAGAATGATCATAAGAGCATGTCCCCCACTCCCATTAACCTTTTTCGACTTCTATTTTCTTGTTGGCTGAGGTTGAGCATGGGGTTCGGATATAATTAATACGTTTTTACATATGACTTGACCATATATTTTGGTACGTAACAACGAGGATAGGCTTTAGCTTATTGTATGTTGAGAGTATCTACCAAATTTCAATTAACTTCACTCAAATTGAAGGGAGGTAGAAGGTTTGATTACTCGTTGTTGTTTGGCCTAAATGATGTAAAACTTGAACAAACTTCCAATTGGAATCAATTTTAAAAATGTAGTATCAATGTAGTTAATTAGCCCTCTTGTGAATGGGCTATTTTATCTTCTGGCTATCAAAATGTTATTTGGAATAAAACAATGCAAGTTGCCTCATCAGACAGTTTATATAAATCGTATATACATGATTTAAACAAATGATTAACATATGTGTTATTATATATAGAACAGTGCTTTGTCAATCCCGTTGTACCTAACTTCATTAACCATTCGAACCATTCATAAAGCTTAATATTATGCTAAATTTTAAGTACATGACAATTGACGACCACTAGCTTAGCATACCCAAAAGCTCTGCAGGCTTATACATTTTCATCTCCATCAAGCTCCACTTCTCTTTTTTCTAGCTGCTTGAATGAACACACATTCTATGTCAATGGTAGAATTTGAAGCTATTGTTTGGAAGGCCTTATTAAGCTTTCTATGAAAACTAGAAGTAAATGTGGAGACTATGAGGGGAGGTTTTGATAAGGAATTGAGATGATTTCTGAATAGTAGTGAGATTTTTGAGTTGAGATGAGATTGATTGGTTTTTAAAAATTTGTGTGTTTGGATTTAAAAGTGAGATGGGATGGTTTTAACTTATTTAAGGATTTGATAGTTATGGGTCCCACCAATTATTGCATAGTACTTATAATGATTGAGTATTATTTATAAATATATTTAAATATATTCAATGAGTTAGAGAGAGGTGGAGCTTCAGGAGGGGGGCAGGATGGGAAAGTGAGGGTTCTGCTCATGTCAGAATGATGCTTGCTTTTCAGGCCATGTTTCTTTTGTCAGTGTACCTACTGTTTTCTTTATGCACAATATTACTTGAGATGTATTGAGTTCAATCAAATAAGATTAATTAAATTATGTTTTGTGCATTTGGATAGTGGAATGCCTTCATCATATGAGATGAGTTGAGAGGCTTTTGTCTCAACTCATTAACCAAACCTTGCCTTAATCTGCAAAATCATAAATGAGGATTTTTCCAGAGATAACTTTTCAACTCAAGAGGTAAGACTTTCTCTCACACTTATAAACTGGCCACCAGCCCCTTTTACAATCAATGTGGGATAATTTCAACAATCTCCCTCTCACACATCGAGCCTTGGGTCGAAGCAGCACCAACCTGTTTCTCTCGTAGCCTGTTGGGCCTAAGATTGTTGATAAACCAGGGTTTTGATATAAATGTTGGGTGGTCCTGGCCTCTCTCAACCTCAAAAACTAGCTCAAGAGGTGAGACTTTCCCTCATACTTATAAAATGACCACCAGCCACTACAAGAAAAACGGCCTTTTGTGGCCAATTTATTGCGGCGAAAATAGTATTCGCAACCAATTTCGGCCCCTTCCACAGTCAATGTGGGACAATTTCAACAATCTCCCCCTCACACATTGGGCCCTAGGTCGGAGCAACGACAGCTCGTTTCTCCCACGGACTGTTGGTAAACTTGAACTCTGATACTAGTGTTAAGCAGTCTTGGATCTTTCTCAATCCCAAAAGCTAACTCAAAATATGAGACTTTCCCTCACACTTATAAACTGACCACTAGCCCCTTCCACAACCGATGTGGGATAACCCTAAAATCTTCCCCTCACACATCGGGCCTTAGGTCAGAGTAGTGACAGCTCGTTTCTCCCGCAGACTGTTGGGCCAAAGAATATTGGTAAAACTAGGCTGTGATACCAATGTTAGGTAGTCTTGGGCCTCTCTTAACTTTAAAAACTAGCTCAAGATGTGAGGTTTTCCCTTACACTTATAAACTGACAACCAACCCCTTACACAACCAATGTGGAACAATTCTAACAATCTCCCCCTCACACATCGGACCCTAGGTCAGAGCAGCGACAACCTATTTTTCCTGCAAACTGTTGGTAAACCGAGCTCTGATACCAGTGTTAGATGGTCCTGAGCCTCTCTCAATGTCAAAAACTAGCTCAAGATCTTATGCTTGAGCTAGAAGCTGGATCAAATGCATACAATTCACCATCTACCACAACACTCAATTATTAATTCACCATCTAGTCTTACAATAAGCTAGCTCTACCATTAGACATGGAAGTGACTTCCCTCCAACCATTTTGAATTGGATTGTATCTGATCCAAACACATTTCAAGGCCAAAGATCTAGAGAATCCACCAAGCTCATAGAGGCATCCATCAAAAACTCCAATAGCACAACCACAAAATGGCATTTGATTCAACGAGTCCTGCCACCCTATAACTTTAGCATGTGCTAATACTTGGACCAGCCATATATTTACCACATCCAAAGCTAGAGAAACGCTTCCTAGATTCATCTTCATATACAACAGTGGGCATCATTACGTGCATTCGAATTTATAATCTCTATTTTGATATTATGTAAAATCACTACTTATCCTATAAAATTAAATTGATAAGAAGAGGAATAAATAACTTTTATTATTTAATTTATATTTTAACAGTCAATGGCAGCCTTTGCCATTTTCTTGACAAAAGATCATCTAAAGCATGCCTCGAGAGTACTTTTTGCTCTTCAAGATTGGGCCGGGGCCCTTGACAGTTATTGTCAATATACCAATCGCGCGCACATTGAAATAGGAAATTCTTGGAAGTCTAGCAATAATCTGCATTAACAACTCATCATGATCAGGAAGGCCTGGAATCAGCCCCGTACGTGCTGATCGCCTCATTAAAACCTCAGTGACATTCTTTGCCTCTTTCAAGTCTTAATATTGTGGGAGGCGTTGATGAGGGAGTCACTCGCCCTACACTTCTAATTGGACCAGCCAAACCCAAAATTAAAATTGTTTTAAGAAACTTGAAAGATTAGATTAAATTAAGTTTGAATAAACTCCCCCGACTTTGAGTTCAGCCCAAGTACTACGGCCAAGTACTATTGCCAGTATGCTTTCCGGTCATCAACGCAAAAGCTACAGAAACAATAATTGAGAGAGAGAGAGAGAGAGAGAACCACATGCATCAATATCAATATGGAAGAAGCCTAGCTTTCATGGAGGCATGCATCTCATGTTAGATAAAATTTCAGAAATTTTCATGATCACTGATCTTACTCCAAGTGGCCAGAATGCCAACGTTTAAATATTCAAATTAAACACGCTCTTAGGTCTTATGATATAATCAAGAAGAGAACACACTCTTAAGTCAAATGAAATAATCCTTAGGAAATATATATAAGCTAGTCTTTCCACTAACCAAATCAGGCATAACTTAGATATATAGTGCCCGCCGTCATTGGCTATACACAGGATTAACACACAAAATATAAACTTCAGTACCACTTTCATACTTCTCCAAACTGAACTAAAAGGGATCCGATCCCCTAGATAATTTCATCCCTAAAATACATAATATCTTCAAATCATGCTTTTGGTTGGATATTATTTGGAGTGGACCGACTAAATTGAGCAATGCAAATTTTTTTTGAGTCGGGAGTATAAATATTTATACAACATTTGAAAATATACTACGCTTTGAAAAAATATTTGTTCAATAATATTAGAATGTAAAAGACATTCCACATCGTCTATTTGAAACAAGTGGAAGTCCATACATACATATATATATATACTAGATGAAAGCAACGTACAATGCACGTTTGCTTAGTTTATAATTTTTTTTGTTAATAACTAATTTTTTATTAATAAGGACGTAATGTTTTTGGTTAATTAAATAACAATGTAATGTTTATGTAATTTATAAACAATTACACACTGTGACATATTATAAAAGAAGAGCATTAATAGATGCTATAACATGTTCTTATAAATAAACATTGCCCATAGTTCTATTGAAGCAATACAAGATGAGGAAACTGCTCAAGGTTACAATTGATGTTTATGTTTCTGAAATGCTCAAAGAAAATGCCCATAGTTATATGTAAACTGAAGTGTAAGTTCAAAATGAGTTTGTACAAAGACTCACCATAACCATACCTGTAAAACTCAACCAAAATATCATTAGATGAGCTAGTATTGACTATATTATCCAATTCCAAATATGAACAATATGACGACAAGTTTTTAATGAAGTCTTAAACTGTCTCCTTAAGGGAAATGACACAAGACAATATCCAAACTTACAAGGCACAAAGGTTCAGATGCTCTAGCCACAAAATCGCCATGATGAGATATATTGAAATTAAAATTGGGAAATTCTAAGCAAACTTTATTTTAATGCTGTAAAAATAAAAAGAGAAAAGAATAGTAACAGTAAATTTTTATTAAAAAGACACCAAGGCACTGCCAACATGTAAATGGGTGATGCAATGGAATATATATATATAATATCTATACCTTGCAGTTACCCAACCAAAAGAGCTACAGGCCATACTAAGCCTCAAATCTACAAACAGAGGCATAATATTTAGTTAAAAATTACTTCAAAGGCAGTAAGCAGAGAGTATCTTAAAAATAATGGAAAAATGGCAGACAGATCAATATGTTAAAGCAATCACTTACCAAAACAGATAATAAACTTACTTAAAAAAGCAAGGAGAAAAGTCTCGCCATATATACTTGTTTTCAAGAAGAAAGAGTTGAGACAAATACCCATTTCGTTGTAAACTTCTTTTGAATATAATGGTGGGGGACAAAATGAGCAGAAACTTACACCCAATATGTAGATGTCAAAGTAATACCAGTGTAAATGTTGTTAGTTAGTTTTTTATTTGTCCATATCAGCAGCACAATCCAGTCTAGTAAAATGTTGTTGGTATGCATTCATCAAGGAAACTTGTTGCCATTTTTTCAGCAATCTTTTCTTGTAAACAAAAATAATGGAACAGTTGTGAAAATTCAATTTTGTTTTTATCCTTTTCTGCTTAAAATATAGTCAAGGCAACAAGACAGCATCAAGATTTAACCAACTTCAACAAAATGAGAATAGCTCATTTCATAAAATTCCCCACCCGAAAATTCCTTATTTCTTATCCAGTCTAGTAAGTTCTTATCAAACTCCAAAGCAGAGGGCAATAGAGGCCTACCTCAATCATTCTGCGAATAAGCTACTAAGAGGATCAAAAACTTAGGAAAATTGTTCAACAGTTCAAGAAAAAAAATTCTAATGAATTAATTAGGCAGAAAAAAATAATCTACTATCCAATCACCTATCATCTATTTCGTAATTCAATATCCTATTGTATATAAAAAGAAGTTCACATTCTAGAAATAGAACTATATCCTTACGAAGAAGGCACCTGAAGAATAATATCAATGAAGTTATTCTCTGTTATCATGTCATATTCTAGCACATTGCAATAAATTCTAGTCCATTCAGTTGAGAAAAATGGCAATTGTAGGTTAACTTCATTAGTTCAGTTGAGAAGCTCTTAACGCTTGGGGAAGAGCCCAGTAATCAAGTAAAGACCTTATCTGTATAGAACTCAAATATGGTATGACAGGCCCCAACATCCAACTAAGAAATGGTGGTTGTCCAATCTCCTTTAATACTTAACCTAACCAAACTGAAAATTAAAAATGAAAACCATATCCAAAAGAAGACTTTTTCAAGAAGCAAAGACCTGAATGATGATAACTGTTTGAGAAAGCTTGAACCTCTTATTTAACCAACAAAGAGCAAGTATATAAAATGCAAAGATGTGAAAACAGAATAATTAGGACAACTGGTTTCTATTTACATCATAGTAGTTCTTACTAAGGTTTATCCATATGACCAAAAAATGAAAAATGTAGTATTAAGGATATGCGATTGTTACCTCGCCTAATAAAATCAGATAGACCCAAATCAATAACCTTCTTTGGAGAATCCTCATCTCTGGTGATGAAAAGAAAATTCTGCTAGCAGTAAGCACATACAGAGTTATCACTGGAATTTGGAATAAAAAATAAAAACACAAAAGGACATGCACTTGCAAGGGTACAACCAATACATTTCAATTGAAAGAAAAGAAATATATTTGTTCTAATTGATTGCCAATACCATACCTCTGGCTTTAGATCACGATGCACAACACCTTGAAGATGACAAAAGGCAATTACATTCAAGATTTGCATGATAATTTTTTTAGCATCTTCCTCTATATATCTTCCACCTCTACGTTAAAGGACAACAAGGCTACATGAGGGATACCATAAACAAAATCATAGAAAACTAAAGCAGACTTATTCGCCATGATTAGGACAAAAACCTTTTTGTACAAAAGAAAATGAAGTTGTCCACTTTTACCTTGATAGAATTCTGTCTAGTAGTTCTCCACCCTCGCACAATCTGGCAGGGAAAAGAAAATCTAAATGCTTAGAACAAACTTCTAAGATTGACAATACAAATAATATGCCTAGACTAAACCATCTAGATATTCTTAAAATATGCCAAAAAGGGAATTGTTGTCTCCAAGAAACAAGTCTTCTTATTTTAAGAACTTCAATGAGGGTATACATACTTCATAACTAAGTAGACGTTGTTTTTGTCCTCAAAGGCATCATGAAATTTGACAAGCTTGTTATGCCCAGATAATGCTTTTAATATTTTCACTTCCCTGCGAAAATCTTCAATCGCTATTGCTGTCGTCATCTGGCCCATAACAGTCTGTTAGTTACCAAAGCCCAACAAAACCTGGAGGCTTATAAATCAATTAATTTTCATGAAGCAGTAAATTGTGATATGATTTTGTCTCAACTACAAAAGCACAATTATAAGAATAACCCGAAAGTTAAAAGAGAAAATTCAATTGTGAGTTGATTTTACACTTGACTCAAAAGTAAGAAAAAACATCCACAACCACCACCAGGCCCAGCACATGAAGTTGATACCAATAAGTTCCTTCTAGCTAAAAAT
Source organism: Carya cathayensis (assembly GCA_011037825.1). Lineage (NCBI taxonomy): Eukaryota > Viridiplantae > Streptophyta > Magnoliopsida > Fagales > Juglandaceae > Carya > Carya cathayensis. The sequence continues at coordinate 128,532 of QGSO01000226.1, forward strand.
ATTTCTCTTGAGTACTGTCCCATTACAATTAAGAACCTAGAGTCTTAACTAAACTTAGCAACTGAAAAGTGAGTCAATGATGAAACTCAAATCAGTCTCTTTTTCACAAAATCTTCCACAAAAGATTCAGAGACTAACATCAGCAGGCAAGGACAGTAAATGCTATGGAGTTCTATATAATTTTAATCCCACAGTAATCGCAGAGGGCATATAGTTACTGCCACTAAAATCAGCACCCTTAATTTAAATTGAGCTCTTAAAATTCCTTGCTTCCAAGACTAAAAATGTCCAATTGGAATTATACTGGTCTTGCCATCGGTCTAAGGAGTCATGATTACCTTCCAAGTTTGTTGAGGATGCGCCTTTAGGAAGTGCAACCATGTGTGTACCGCTTTCTTATTTTGCCCCAGTCAAATGTCTGATATGTTTGTCACTGACCATAAAGAAGGGAATAAAGCTTCCGTCAATCAACTCATTCGTAAAATACTTGTTCAAAGGTAGAGCATTTCTGACGGTTCAATCATTCTCAACTCATCCCCTCCAGTACCTAAAAGGTTTACCACGAAAACCTCTGTTTGAAATTTTTGAGTATAATATGTATATTCGTAGATAAAGAAAAGGTAACGAAGATCCATGGTTTCAGTCTTCCTTTACTTCATTTTCAACAATAATAAAGTAATTAATTAAATCCCTCGTTTTAAAAGTATTTCTTTGCTACAAACCACTGAAACGCATATTGTTGATCATAATTGGGGGAAAAGTGTGCGATACTAACATCTGCGAAGAGCATAAACTGAACAGAGTTCAGCTTAATTATTCAGAATCCACAACAACATGCTCATAAACACTAACGAAAAATAATCAGCGACGCAAAATTAAAATAAAACCGTGGAGTTTGCACCAAGGAAAACATTTAAAGATGAAAAGAAAGAGTATACGGAAACGCAACTGAGGGGAAAAAAAAAAGAAGATAGAAAGAAATAACAGAGGTACAAGAGTCGATGATAAAGAAACTCACGGCTACGACTCCGCCACCGAGGATCACGTACTTGAAGCTCTTCTCCGCCATTGATGAAAATTAGGAAAGATTTTGCCCTGGGTCGTGCGTTGTGCTAGATAAGTTGGTTTTGAAGAGAGAAACAAATGAGAAGACGTAAAATAGAGAAGACGTAAAGGTGTGGAAGAAATTAAAGAGAAGATAATAAATAATTTAGCCGGATTTAGAAAACGGAGTTAACTTTACCGGAACAATCAAATTAACGGTAAAACAAGAAATTTCTGTTAAAACAAGAAATTTCCGTTAGATAGGTTCTTTTTATATATAAAGATATATATGCAACCAATTTATGTCTGAAATGATCAATTCGTTAAAATTAACTAATTACAAATAAACAATTTTCTTATATATGTGACCATATAAAAAATTTACTTTTTCATTATGTCCGGCGGGATATCATGTATTCAAAACTTTTTTCAATGCTATTTATGTTTTTGATGTTGAGTAATAATAGATAAACGGATCCATCATTTTACTTGAAAGGATCAATTTGCTACTGATTTTTTTCTTCTTTTTATCAAAAAAACCCAAAAAAAAAATATACCAATATTTTAAAATATATTCTGTAATGTCTAGTATTATTGATCTCAAAGCTAAATATTGCAAAATTAATGCTAAAGATACGTACTCAGAGCACTTTAGGACTAGTTTGGATATTATAATATTTTGATTATATTTTATTATTATTTGTTATTTTATTATTATTTTTAACTTATTTTTTAATTTTTTAAGATTTTATTATTATTTATAAAATATCTCACATCACCACCGAATTTCAATCAGGTAAAAAAATAGATATGATTATCAAAAGCAAGAGGAGCGCCGGGGCGGAGGTGGGCTTTGGTAGACGTGTTGCTCCGTCGACGGTCGTGTAGAGATAGAAAAAGAATTGAGTAAGTACGTAGAAGTGCAAGACAAGTGGTTAAAAACAGAGGCAGCCCAATCATGAGAATCTGACAAAATTGGTCGATATTGGGAGGTAGCTGTACTACATTACATTACATGATCGTCATCATTGCCTCGATCTTCACAACAACAACAACGTTCAAATCCAGAAACCACCTCGGAAATTGTCCCTCATATATAAAATATAAAATAGTAGTTTTACTTCTAGGCAGTGCCACAGGGCACAGATGATGACAGAACTCTTCCTTAATCACTAATGAGTTTTTTAATTAAAATTTAGTAATTAAAACGATTATTTTCGATTAAAATTATAAAAAATAATTTTTTAATTATTACATTTTGATTTTTTTTTTTTTATAATGAATGCTCGATGGAAAAACCCATACTTTGCAGTCGGAATCCTGTCTGTGTGCTATTTCTGCAGACATGCTCGATCGATCGATCGATCCTTCGTTTCTGATAAGTTAATTTCAGGGTTTTGCAGTATTCCATGCACACAGTACACGCATCCGGGCTCCACCCACCACCGTGGACATATCTCTGCTTTCTTTCCACGTGTATACAGAGACATGATCATGAATGGTGATCATCCGAGAATTAATTAATTTAAAAATTATTCTGTTGATTTGATCTCTTTCATTTATGGCAGTAAGGATTTCATGACGGATTATTTAAAGTTAAAAAATCATTTTGATAAATATAAGATAAATTTAATTTTTAATTATTTTATTTATATAAATTTTTATATTAAAATAATTATTTTTTTATTATATAATAATAAAATAATATAAAATAAATTTAACTTTAACTATTCACATCAAATCTCCACATTAAATTATCTATTTATTCATAATATAGTAATGAGTAATTAATAATTAAAAAAATATTTAATTTTTGTAATTTTTAATTTAATTTATTTTATCATATTTTACTATTTTACCTATTATATGTTAAATAGTAATCTAATTCTAATTCAATTACTAATTAGAAGTAATATAAAGTAATAAAATAAACATTTACTCTTTAAAAAATAACAATCAAATTTGACTTTATATGTACCAATATTGTAGCTGAAGCCAAATAATTTGAGTTTATCTATTCCATTGCAAACCTCTTTCATCTCTAATAGTTAAAAAGTATTGCATTTTTATTTTTACATACGCATTATTAGTTAACAATGCTCTAACAACGTATTTTTAAAATACATTTTACAATAATATGGTAAGATGGAGGATATTTTGATAAAATAATGTTATTTTGATAAAATATTTTTCTTTTAAAATATAATTGATTATGTAAAAATGTAGCGAAAATTATTGTGTATATTATAAATGTGTATATATATATATATAAAATATCATGAACAGGCTGCCTTTTCCTAGGTTTAAGAGAAGGTAAGAGTGTTCATTTCATGAAGTTAAAAAGAGAGAGAGAATTAATAAATTGATTAATTAGTTGTCTATATATATATATATAATGTTTATCAAATTGATGCCTCTTATTTCTTCTTCGTTGGAGAATTAATCATTTTGTCACATTATAATATATTATTTATTATAAAAACTAATTTGTCACATTTTATTAATGAATCAATAATGAGTAACTTTTCTTCTAAACATATTAGTAAGTGATGTGATTAAGGATGACATTACAATACAGAATATATTTAATTTGAAAGATATGTTAACAGTATTTTGTATTTGATATTGCATTAATAATATTATTTTTATTATGGTGAGCAAAAATTTGAAAATTTGCCTCCTACTCAGACTCAGCATCGACTTCGCTCCAGCTCCGCTTAGAGTCGGAGTTGGAGATTATTTACCAAAAAAGTCGGAGTCGGAGGTAGCGATGTACTAGCTCCAACTCCAACTCCGCTCCGACTCCAATTGTCCAACTCCATTAATTCCGATATTTCACATATTTTATAAAAATAGATGTATTTTTTATATATTAATCATATATATTATATAACTATAACTTATATAGTTAGTTAAATTCAATAATATACTAGTATGAGTAAATTATTATAAAATAATATACTTATACTATAATATAAATAGACTAAATTGACTAATATAATAATAGTTTAGTATATGTAAACACCATACTATTAACTATTACTACCATGAAACACTAATGTATAATAAGAGCTAATATATAAACATTAATGTATAATAACATGTAATACTAATTATATAATAACTAATGTATAATAATATTCAATACTAATGTATATGTATAAACCCAAATATATAAATTTATAATAACATATAATACTAATGTATAATAACTAAAGTATATTAACATATACTAGTAATGTATAATAATCAATGTGTAATAATATGTAATACTAATGTATAAACATTAATATATAATTGCATATAATACTAATGTATAATAACATTAATTTGTACAATGATTTATTTTTTCAATTTTAGTTATGTTTTAATAAAATTGAAATTTGAAAAAATATTTTTTAAAAATACTAAAATCTGGAAGCCCAATCCGATTAGTGAGAGCCCAAAATTGTCAAATTAAAGTTTCAAATGGGTGAAGAAAAAAAATCCAATATTTTCCGACAAGCCGGAGTCGAAATCGGAAGTTGGATTCGACCTCTAACAAAGTCGAAGTTGGAGATAGGGCACTCTGACAAATTATTTATTATGATATTATTATCCAACTTTATTACCGTCACTACTCACATGTTGCAATTGTAGGATGCTATATACGGATATCAATAATTTTGCTATATAATTATTTTACAACTTTTATACAACTCTTCAATATGACATTGTTATTTATAGAATTCAAATCCATCAAATTCAAATAAATTCAACAAGTAAAAATATTTCATTGAAAAAATGTGCAATAAATAAGAATTATAAAAATGATTGTTTCTATATATAATTTGGTCGTCATTGATAAACACCAAACATTCGAATCTATACTACATCGTTTGCTTCCACGATAAACCATATATAATTGAAAGTTTGTAAAGCCAATTTTTCTTTCATTTTCTAAAAGAAATGAAAAGATAGCTCCAAACAAAATCATTGAAACTGTACGGTTTGGGCACTTAGATTTTTCATCTCAAATACAAAATTTTCATTTTATCATTATAATTTTTTCAAATCTTTATATAAAATATAATAAATTATTTAACTTTTTTTTAACTTTTTTAAATTTTAAAACAATAATAATATTAATATTTCATTTTAAAATTTAAAATTTTCATATAAAAATTCTATAACTAGTCATTAATCTCCTGCTAATCATCCCTAAGAAAGCATATATCAGCCAACTGAAATCCATTAATGCAAGACAATAGCTTGCCTTGAACACACGCACACTCTCTGTCTCTCTCTCTCTGATGTCTCTGATGAGTCTGATCTCTCTCTAAATTAACGACAATTTGACAATGATATTGAGCAAAAAGTAAAGAGTACCTAAAACTCTACTGCTACGTACAAAAAGACTCAGATCGACTCACCAACTCCCGCATAATTAATAAAGATTAAAAAAAAAAAAAAGAGTAATAGTGCATGCATATATATATATATGCATGTATGCTAGCTCTGAACAGTACTGATTGCAGTCACTGGCACACCGAATATACTTGATGACGATGACGGCGACGGCGACCCTGCAGATCCCACAATATTGTTGTAGTTCAAGCACTTTGATACCCCGTTAACACTAATACCCATTCCACTACTCCCATTTGTCGTCGTCGGTTCATTGTTAATCACAGAACTACTACTCCTCCAATCCTCGTGATGATGAAGAACAATCTCCTTCTCATGATTCCCGGCCTCCCCGAGGCTCACGTCGCCACCAATATCACCATTATTGTTAATGTTGTTGTCAATATCAAGAATGGCCTTTTCATCTTCCTCATGATCAGAAATATCGCTCTGTGGCTGATCTTCCTGATCATCATCTGCAGACGGATTAATCCCAGCATCGTCGTCGTCGTCGTCATTGTCCAAGGGCACAAGCTGTAACGTGAGCCGCCCATTAGCCCTATGTGCCCGGAAGTACTCGTGGTGCCTCACCTTCTCCTCGGTGAGAATCAACCGTCCGTCACTGGTGTAGTGTCTCCTCAGCACCCACGGCATGTGAGACTGCAGATTCCCCGTACGAGCCAGCAATGGTATCGACGGTGGGAACTCTTTCTTCTCCCTCGCCAGCCTCCAATCTCGTTTACCGCGACTGTACTTTCTATAAGCGTCCTGACGATCATGGTTAGACGCAGTCTTGTTCACCGACTCACCCCCTGTACTGTTCAACGCAATTAACATCTCGACGTTATATTCGAGATCAAGGCAGCTCTCGGTGCCAATGTAGTCCCCAATTACAGAGGACGCCGCCTCTGTGGGGTCGAACATGTTAAAGGCAGTAGGGCTATATCTGAGTTGGTGTTCTTGAGGGGAGAGTTTCAGGTAGTCGAGACGACCCCCTTCTAGTTCCAGATGGTGGGTGATGGATGCTTGTGGGGACTGCATATTATATATATATATAGATATAGATGGAAGATATATATGGTTTGTTTGTGCATATCTAGAAGTTCATGTGTGGGAACAGTGTTGGCAGTCTGGCTGGCTGGCTGGCTGTAATTACGGTGTTTCAGCTTTCAAAATCAAGGCCAGAGAGAGAGGGAGGGGGTTGGTCGCATTGAAGGTAGGAAAAGATACAGCAGAGACAGCTAATCTCTGGGACTGTCAAGATTGGGTTTATGAGCGATCAATAATCTGAATTTATTCTCTGATACTAACCTGTACGTAAAATTCGCAAGAAAAATAATAAAAATTACATGTATATGATTAAAAATAAATAATTGAAATCATGATGAACTCATCAATTCTATGAAATCTTAAGTTATTGTAGCTTAACATGACTATTCTTTATCTTTGATTTTATCATTAATTTAGTCTTATAAAGGGAAGACGTTTAAAGTAACTATGAGTTAACCACTTAAATGATAGAGTTTTAGTAAGTTTCAATTTACAAGTGTGCTACTTATTGTAGAATCCATTACGTTTTCTTGTTGATAGGATAAGTTTCCCCATAATTAGTCGTATATTTGATGCGATATTAATAAATAAGTTTGTAAATACATTTTTTAAATTAAAATTCAATTTAATAAATCACATCAATCAATATCTTATTACCACAAATGCTTAAAAACGTACAAAAAGTAATTTAGCTACCACACAGACAATTTTTCATAATATTTTAAATGATTTGTGAATAATAATAAAGTAATTTAAGAATAATTGATAATAATTATGTTCCTAAACAGGTCATTAGTGTTAAGTTAATTTGCATGATCAGTTTTTGGTTGTCTTGGAACCGTACACGTGGGCAGATATATGGCATCACGTGTAGGTAATATTCAATACAATGAATCCTAAAAAATTTCAAATTGTAGCACATTATATGATACTTAGGAATGCTTACATAATTAAGAATAATGTTAGATATAATTTTAGGATAAACAAATATTAACTTAAAAAAAAAAAAGTAAAGTTCTATTCAAAGAGATCAATATGCCCGAGTCAAACACCTTAAGGATTATCTGATTAATGATTATATAATTCTAATTGTGCACTTCTTGGACACTCCACTGATATGGTTAACCGAAGTAGTTATTTTATTAAAAAAATATGATGCAACTAATCATATTAGTGAAGTATACAAAGAGTACGTAAAAGTGTCTGCATATAAAATTTTTAATAATATATATAGACTAATAATGATCATTTCATGGAAGTGGAGTACTACTTTAGACTAATTGCTGTATATCAAGAACGTCCTGCATGGCCTGTTAATTTCCCTGATCTTCCTTTAATTTTACTCCCACAAAAAATTTAAAGAGTACTGATTAATAAATCCACCATACAACAAATAAAACGCAAGATCATTTTCTTCAATTTCCTTCTTCAAAAATTTTTTTTTTTAACAATTTCTTATGTTACTATATCTATATACTTACGATATTTTTGGATAACGTGCATTTAGAAGGAAAGAATATTAAGAGTTATATTAACAAATTACACAGAAAAATAGGAAAAAGGAGGCGTGTGCACGTCTAAAACGCAGTAAAGGGTGCAGATCTGGCATGCAAACCTGGAAGCCAGAAATACACATAACAGACAACATGATCATCTTTTCTTTTTTCAACAAAGTCATTATATATATATATATATATATATATATATATATATGGAAACTTGAAAAAGTCATCCGTTCTCAATCTGATCTAGCGATATATACTGATCACGATGATCAACTGAATCCAGAAACGCAGAACACGCAAAACAGAAAAATTAAGATCAATGAATTTCATTAACAAGTTTGATTATAATTTACGAGCTGATGATGATTTTGTAAAAGAGAAAGGAACCCAGAACGAAAAGACAGTCAGACACCACCAAAAACAACGAAAGCGCGCAATAATTAGATTAAAGAAAGAAAAAAAAAAACACAAAACAAAACAAAAAAAAAAACCTTTAGTTTCAATTAAGATGCATGAAAAAAAAAAGAATGTAGATCGAACACTATACGAAAGTAACGATCTGAAACGATCACTCATACGTACACATACGTATGTATGTATGTATTTATATATATATATATATGTCGGTTTTCAGTATCCTCACAAAGTGGGAATTGGGTAACGTATGTACGTATGTTTATCAGTCAAAAAGAAGAGATATACGGGAGAAATTGATAAACTTACAAGCATGGGATCATCATCATCATCTTCTTCTTCTTCCAGGTGCTTCTTAGTTCTCTCTGTGTCTCTGGTCATCTGGTGCAATATTGGTTACTATAAGAGAGGGTGAGAGGAGGATATATACGAAGAGGACAACTCGCAATTTGAGAGAGACAGAGAGAGCGAGAGAGAGAGAGAGAGATTCTCCTCTCTTTACTTTTATGACAGGTAGACAGATTGTCGTAGGAGTGTAAAATGTCGTCGTTTCCGAGCTTCTTCGCTGTCTCTTTTTTGTATCACGCAATATTACTTATATCTGAGGTAGTTTTGAGGATTAGGGTAAATATTTGAACGACTGGGAAACGACACAAATTATTATGTTTTATCCATTTCTAAAATTGCTCCTTTAAATCTGGAGTATTTGAACCGTATACAGCGTACTAAACCTTAGTAACTCGCAACAATCTTATATATCATTCCAGCAGACATTACTGATAAGATGACATTACAGATAAAGATGAGATTAATTCGAAATATTAAGATGTAAAGACCTTAGCATTATTACTATATGGTCATAAGGAAGATATTAGAACATCCTAATCCCTCTCGGCAATTTCCATTCAACAGCACAAATACTTATGATGACCATAAAAGATGTGACGCGGTTTTTGTTACATGTGTGGCAAGAAAAAGATTCACACTCAATTCGACAATTTAGGAGAATCTGGTTTTAGCATAAGTAGATGGAACATTGAAGACTTATCCAAAGAAACAAATCATTCTTCCTCGTTGGAATTTAGAATTAAGCAATACATCAAGAGACATCGAGTACTCGAGAAACATTCTTTCAGCATCGCGTTGTAGCAACATTGAACTAGTTTAGAAATAAAATCTTGTTTTGTTTTTCCTTTTTTAATAAAATGTGAGGTTGTAGATTCTAATTCCCGTAGTCCTCTTGGATAAAAAAAAAAGAAAAAAAAGAATTCAGAGGGAGAAATATAATTAATTAAACGTGAATAGAATCTCGAATGTAAATCTCAACAAAAATATCAGGGTCTCCACAGGCTCGTTAACACAACAGCTTTGAATAATAGAAGTTGCAATGGTGTATTTTAATAACAGCAAACGATGGGAACTCTACCAAAAAGGTAAACGGGTTGAAAACATCTCTGATCAGTGATCTCCAGGTAGCGACTTGATAATATCTGAATCACCTGAGGAGCATAGCAAAAGGGTAGAACAGTTGTGAGGAAGTTGCCCGAATCAGTCACGAAGACTATAATACATCCAACCAATTGAGAACACAAATCTGAGATACCTGGATCGACAATGCTAAGGCACGACACACGAAAATATTTTCCACAAGCAGTTCCCAGATCAACATTGTCTGAAAGCACACACAAGCCACAATGGAAAAAAGGCAATTTAAGTACCATGAATCATATATACTAGTTATGTTATCAAATTGTGCAATGAATTGAAATAGAACTGGTAGGGTACTTTCTGCTATGTAAGTGAAAATCAATCTGTGTTTGGTTAGTGAGGTGATCTAGATCACCTCAGACTATCTCACTATTATTCACTACTTTTTTACTACCATTCAAACTGTCAGCAATTTTTATTTTTATTTTATAAGAACTCCTTATTGATAAGCACAGAGGCAAAACCCAAGCAGACAGGGAGACCTTCAGCAACTAAGGAACAAAGGAAAATTTTTGTTAAAAATACTTGAGAGATGAAGCAATTCTTCTCTGTGTACTAGCCAAGAACTAAAAGCGATCTCAAAGACTCTTGAAAGTAGACCGATTACCCCCTTGTGATCTTTTTTAAAGCAGGATACAAGCATAAATTCTTATGCAACAACAGAGAGTTTGACAAAAAATGGCCATCCCAATTTTGGGATTCAAGTATATAAACCATATCAATCAATAAAAAGAAAGAAATAAAAAAATGATCCAAATTAGAGAAGAAATTAAAAATTATTAGAGTTCAAGTATAATACCAATGTGATATCTCATATAATAAGGATAACGGTATGTAGTGTATGGGATCTCATATTGCTTGGGAAGGAGAAATTCTTACTCTTTATAAGATTCCAACGAGATTTCAATTGTATTCATTGATTAGTCTTTTTGGAGTATAGGTCATGTGGTTTAGGTGTTCTATTGGAGCGTTACAAATGGTATAAGAGCCTATCTTAACTAGAAATGTAGGATTTAACCTATGCCACCTAAGACGGATTGGCCCGATAAGGACGTCAAGAATTTAAAGGGGGTTGATTGTGATACCTCATATGACATTGTGATATCCCATATGATAATGATAATTGTAGGTGGTGAATGGGATCTCATATTACTTAGGAATGAAAAATTCTTGCTCTTTATAAGGTTCCAACAGAGCTTCAATTCTATCATTGACTAGTCTTTTTGGAGTTTACGCCATGTGGTTTAGGCCTTCCATTGGAACATTACAAATTGTATCAGAACCTATCACAACCAGAAATGTAGAACTTGAGCTATGCCACCTACGAAGGATCAACCCGACGATGACATCGAGAATTTGAGGGGGGAGAATGTGATACCCCATATGATAAAGATAACAGTAGGTGGTGTATGTGATCTCATATTGCTTGAGAATGAGAAGTTCTTGCTCTTTATAAGGTTCTAACGGGACTTTAATTGTATCATTGACTAGTCTTTTTGAAATATAGGCCATGTGATTTGGGACTTCTATTGGAGCGTTACAACCAAAGACTTACCAACAAAAAAAAATAAGGCCTCGTTTGTTTTCGCATATGAGATGAGATGAGTTGAAATAAAAATTAAAAGTTAAATAAAATATTGTTAGAATATTATTTTTGTTTTGGGATTTGAAAAAAATTGAATCGTTTAATTATTTTGTGTGAGCATTTGGAAAAGTTGTAATAATTAGATGAGATGAGAATGGTTGTTAAAACAAATGAGGCCTAAGTATGAGAGACTCAAAACAGACCTAACTTGCATTGAAAACAAAAGAGAGACAATTCAAAATAAAGAAACATTTTCTTATATTTGAAAGGAAGAGACTAACATAGTAAAGTAGCATATTTGAGATGAAAGATCAATGGGGGCAGTAAAATCAAATCTGAAAAGGTTTGCATTGAAATTACAAAACATACATGATCGCAAATAACATAATAAAGAGCCCTGAAGCTTTTTTTTATTATTATTAGTAATAGCCCTGAAGCAAAATTATCACATAGTCACCAGAATTCAATCAAAGTTCATCACATTTAAGGCAGGAACACGAATTCCATCCAAAATGACCAGAACATACTAGAATGACTACAACGGAGGTAAAAAAAAATTATTTTTTTATTTTTAAATGCAGGAAACCTCTCCAAGGCAAGACCCTTCGGACCCACCATTGCAGAGTAAACCCCGGTCCCATACACTACACCCTCAGAAGTTTCCCTACACGGAACTGGTTAAATCGCTAGCTTTTCATCATAGGGTGTGACTCCAAAGGATTGTTTGCACCCAAGAAGTGTTGAACCTTGGACCTTGAAGGGAGTGATACCCCAAAACCAAGGCCTTCACCACTTAAGCCAACCCCTTGGGGTTAGAATATGGAGGTAAAGTGTACCTGTCACTATGCCAATACTGCAAGTTCTGACCGGAATGGAACATAATCTAAAACATTATTTCGAAAACCAATTTTAACCAATTGTGAGGACTTTTGCAATGATCATATGAACACCACCCACAAGGCTAATAGGTTGAAAGTCCTTGATGTCAACCACCACCACCCCTGGCTTCTTAAGAATGAGGGCAACAAATGTAGCAATAAGGCTTCTTAAAAATTTGCCTTCCTATGAAATTCGTGGAAAATACTCTTGATAGCTTCTTTCACCCCATCCCAATATACTTGAAAAAAATAAATCCAATGAGTAACCATCCAGACCTAGTGCCTTATCGCTAGTTAAAGCTTTCATCACCTTCAAAACCCTGGCTTCCTCAAGGGATCTTTCCAACCAAGGGGCCTCCACATCCACAAGTGAGACAAAAGAAAGTTGCTCCAACTTATGCCTCTAACTGAATTGTTCAATGTACTAATAACAGAAGGATCAGTAAATACTACACCACCAACAATTAAGGAGCCGATGAGAATATTTCATTTTATTCAAAGTAATCTGTCGATGAAAGAAATCTACAGTTTGCACCTCTAGTAGCCATGAGTCCCTTAATTTTTGCCTCCAACATACTTGCAATAAGGGTTTCCAACTATCGACAAGCATTGCACCATAAGTGTAGTCCTTTTCTAAATGCTATATAGAAAAACCAATTTAGAACTGGTTTTTCTATATAGCACGATTCTTTTTAAACTGAGTGCAAACGCATTTCAATAAAAGGAGACCAACAATCATTATAGAAGTGTTTAAAACCCAAAATGAATCACTTCTAAAGCAACACACAGAGATAGCATCTGTCAACTTACTCTAGTTAAACTAGTTAGCAGTTCGATAGGAGTGGTAAAGTCATGTCCATTCTGGTGCAATTGCAAAACCATGTAAGCTAAAATACTCTAAACCTCAGACAAGATCTAGTACAGGTGGACTCTAGGGAAGGCCGAAAAGGGCATCATCACAAGCACACAGTCATCTACTTCCAATAACAATGATCACGATTTTGCGACCATTCTAACAGGAACTTAATAAAATCCAACACCCAAAAGACACAGAACGCACAAAGGGAAACATTAAAACGAAATGGTCTAACACTTACTTCCATTGTAATGGTGGACGCCAACCTTAGCAAGCATTGCGTAGTATTCAATCTCGGACTTGCGCAGCGGGGGGCAATTGTTGGATAGGATGATCAGCTTCCCTGTATTTCCACACCCAACAAATTATAAAAATATATTTTTTTTTAAATGAAAAAAAGGAAGGCAATCGACCCCATTATACACATCGAGAAACTTTATAAAGAAAGAACCTTTGGAGCTGCGGAGAGAGCGAAGGACGGTTTTGTGACCGAGAGTGTATTTTCCGCTCTTCATAACGAGGGCGAGCCTGTTGTTTATGCTCTCATGTGTCTTCTTCTGCATTATTGTACAAAATCTTTAGCTAAAATCCTAAAGCCAATTCAAGAAAAAAACATCATTGTTGCCAGGATAAGTATGGAGTTACCGTCTTCTTCGCCGTCACCATTTTCTGCTGTAGGTGCTCAAATACAAAGGAGCCAAAGTGCGTTCGGCGTCTGCGACGAAGAGCGAGGGCGAATGTTGTGGACAGAGCAGGTGAAGTAGGGCTAAAAGTCTAGGGTTTTTAATAGAATATGGATCAGCCCATGATGCTATTTCCGTAGGTATGGACTTCATGTTCCATTTTCGACGGGCCGAGACATAAGCCCAATCAAGCTATTGGTCTGTTTTCTCATAGCTAATTAGGTCTGTGTTTTTATTTATTTTGCATTGTATTGAGAAATATACATGACTATACTCTCATATTATTTTTATCTAACTATATAAAATGCGGTACATTTATACCATTGTTTAATAAAATATCATTCAATTATGATAAATATATTACATTTTATATAATAAGATGAAAGTGAGATGATAGTATAGTATATATAATTTTTCAATATTTATTAATGCGAGTATTAAGATAGCATAGACCCTGTTTGGATATTTGATACTATGTACCTTCTATACAAATTTGACCTTCCAATTCAAACAAAAATAGATATAAAAAAGAAAAAGAAAAATTCAAACAAAAAATCTGGAAGAATATCTAGACCTTGAATTTTATTTAAGACCTTCCAGCAGTTTGTAAGAATGTTTTGTATTTAGATGTCAATTACATTTCCTTTATTACACAGGGCTTGTTACACTATAAATAGGCCGTCACTCCTCATTGTCAAAACAAATTGAATTATTTAAAACATAGCTCAATCTATATTCCCATGCTTAAATTATTATGAAAAGGTGAAAAGGTTGTTGAAATATTTCAGTAACACTTAGTGTTATATATATACATCATATATATATATATATAGCTAGCATGCAAATCTAGTGAGATTCAAGTTCGACAACCTAGTTTTCTTAAAGATCGAGGTGGATCGGTCGTGCTTTCTATTAGAATTATGGGAGTAAATAGCTAGGGGCCGGGGCAGGGTTTTGGGTCAAAATAAATATGGAATTTGAAATGTTTTATTATAAAGTTCAAAAGGATAAGAGATTCTAAAGTGCATGGGATGGCAGGTAGACGTGGTTCCAAGCTAAGATGTATTGAACATCTTAATTATAAGGTGCCATTTTTCAAGGAATATTAGTAGGTGCCTTTTTCCACCTCCATGAGTACTGCTACCTCGTACGAACCTTTGAATATTAATTATAAAAATAAAATTATTCATAATCTATTTTCTCATCATCCTATCATGGTCTTATGATATGACATTAGATGATATTGAGAATTTGGACATCTCAAATTCACCCCCTAGGATCTACCCTTTGCAAGAATATAAAAAAAAATAGAGAAATAATAACAACACAAGATTTTACGTGAAAAACTTCCAAAACACACTACAACAAAATCAGGTATTTTCCGCGAGGGCACTTGGTGGATATACGTGGGGGCTATGTGAAAACAAGTCATTTCTCACCAATTTCGTTCATGACTCGTTGGTGGCATATAATTCATGAACAATAACATTTTCACATGACGCACTTGTTTCGTGGGAAAAAACAAGCTTTACCCACGTAATCGTGTTGTGGAAAAAGATGTTTCTGTCCGTGGCAAACTTGACTTCTACCCAGCCCTTTGTGGTGACACAAACATCAGTTGGCACGAGAGTTACAGTCAGGACAACTTATTCTCCATGAACGTTTCCATCACAGGCTTAGTTGTATAAAGTTTTTTTTCACTACTTCATCGTGACTATATATGCTTTTGGGACTGGTTCACCTGGTGATAAATCATTATTTCTTACTAGAATGCTTGTCAAAAATTTGTTTTGCTTTCTACGGTTCCTATTGGAAAATATTAATTCCCACCAAGACATCTGATCGCTACAAAGTTTTCCTCAACATAACTGACAATGGCTAAAATTTTATAATCCATGTAAGGTGTGGTGACAATAGTACTTTCAATAGTTGTTGCTGGGGTGGCTTACAGATTTATTTCCATGAGAGTATGTGTCGGTAAAAGTATAGGCATATGTGGGAAATAACGAGTTGCCACGAAATTGTCCGGTGAGATGCCGGTGGCATATAATTCATGAGCATTAATGTGATACCACTAAAAATACTTTTGGTGGAAATCAATCTATCTTATTTCCACGAGAATAGTTGCGGCAATAGAAAATGTAAATCATATATTCATCCCTTTAGCACTAGTCTGTTTGGTGACAATATACTATATAGTCATAATGTCCGTCGTGGCAATTAGTGATTTCGGATTACCTGGACTCATGGTTTATCTCTTATTTAATGTAGAGTAATTTTATTGCAATAGTTTCTATTAGCATGACTTGTTTCGTGGGTAAAAATGATGGTGCCTCATTCAATTGAGAAACGTTTTGCCCAAAATCTGGAGCTTGCCATGAATTCAAACGCTAGATGGTTATCTTAATTGGTTGTCTATTAAGTTGGTCTAAGTTTTTCCCCACCATTCCATTTTGTGAACAGCATATTTTGTTCCATGAGTAAAGTCCCATGGAAATTGACCATATACAAACATATATATATATATATATATATATTTGACCCTGTGCATGTTTAAACAGATTATTAAATAATCCTCTACCGAACCCACCAACTTAACAATATCCAAATATCTGCTCAAGATCACAACATACACAATAACTATCCATCTGATACAACCAATGATCCATAATAACCTTTAAATCAAATATCATATCCATACCCCAAGATATAATAATCTACCAACATCCATTAATATAACAGTTAATAACCAAATCTCCCAACATATATCTTAAACTGCATGTTACAGGCAATGGTCAAGTTAAATATTTTGTGCAACTCAATTGCAAGTACATATAAAGTGATAACACAACATGTCTATCCAACAGCATCTATGAGAACATGATTGCCTGTAACTTGGTGAGCTTTCTAAATGTTAAGGGTATGATGTTGATCAACTCTTTCTCCACAACACCTCTGGTTTCCTGCCAACACAAAGCAAGTTTCTTAATGTTAGTACAGTATTGTTCACCAATGAGTTGGGAATGTACTAAAATTTAACCAACATTTATTTTACTCTTGCCCCTATAGCATATACAGATTTTCTGGGGGATAAATAATTTACTGGTTGTGTATGGAAAACCAACTTTGAAGTATTTGCCAATCAATTTCCCATCATTGAATTAATTATATACACCTACCATTACAACTAAGCTATTGTCTTCCTGCACATCCATATGAGACCATTTTAGTACATTATAGCTATTCCATTCAGCAAGATGGCCTAATACCCAACAAACAATATATAGCACATATGGACCCTTCAACCCAATATAATACAGTATTGCAATCTGGAGTAGAGGTCATCACATGACCCATAAAGTATGATGTAAACAGGTCTAATCAAGCTATCTCAATCTGGAAAATCCTAACTTTGCTGACAACAAGACCAAAACAGCAATACCAACATCTGTCTCTTCACAATCTATAGAACTTTGCTGAAAAACTACTCAAATTTCCCATCAATTCATTTTATACAAATTGCATAACATATAGAGCAATCTTCCCTCGTGCAGATATATTAGGCCACTACTCGAACTTACCAACATGATTATGATAGTTTGAGATGTGGGTTTCCTTATATATCCAAATTGGGGAGTATGAGATGGTTTCCTTATCTTCTAACATAGTAGGGTGAATATTTCTCTAGAACAAGTAAAAACTAACCCCTTGGTCACATAAATATTACCATAAATAGATTAGTGGGTGCTTTCAAAATTTGGCATGTTATTAAGTAACTCCAACTTGTGTTGCAGAATTTCTAAACATACCATAGCATATACAGCCCAACTAATTACCTATTATATAGCAGATGCTCTTCATCAATGTTCCAACCCGTACATGTACTTTCCACATATACCCGGTACTTGCTGCAAGCTGGACAGTATTCTTCTAACCTGCAATATTCAAAACTAATACTTTCAACATTATCAAGTGGAGTTTTGCCAACAATGTATGCAAATAATAAAAAACATTTGCTATATTTCTAGTTTGGTTGGACCATTAGTAACTTACCCTTTCATTACTAGTACATTGCTCCAACTCAAAAAACTGTTCAGCTTCACTCTTAAAGGTCCTGCACTGGTTAATATATTATATACCCTATGTATATTACTAAAGTACCAAAATCATCAATTAGCGAGGGACATAAGGTTTTGGCCATATTCAGTTACATATGTTTTAACCAATCCACCAAAATATTCTCCCACAAAACATTCCCTCCACAAAAAATAAGAACGATCAAGTGAGATGCCTAAGCATCTCGTTGAGTCTTTACATGAGACTCACTACCGTTTCCATACTGATCATTGCTCCGATAGCTCATTAAGAGCTTCTCATGTTCAGAAAAATTCCTTCTCAATTCCAATATATCACCCATCATAGCATCCATTTTCCTCTTGTACATTTCCGCATCACTCTTGTTCTGTTCATTCTCCTTCGATAGACGGATAAATGCCCTACTGTTCTTCATTGAAGGAGTGGGGTCTGGAATCACCATGTGCCCCATCCCTACTGCGTACCCAGATCTGTTTCCCAATACTTCCTTGAAGATCGTGCCAGCCGCTTCTTCTACATCGTCCTCTGGATCTTTTTCAGCTAACCTCTCCATCATTAGATTCTGAAATTTGTATGAAAGGAAAATCAGTTACGAGTTATACACCTATTCAGCCTGTTACAAGAAATGAACAGAAATTTAAAGGTTAATACTTACGTAATTGTGTTCGGTTGCAGCATTGATGAATTTACCCTTTCGTGTTGACCAGTGTGTTTCCTTATAGAATGCTACCATATTTGTCGTAGTCTCCCGCTGATACACAAAAAATTAACATGAAACTGTTTTGGGCGATATACCATGGTAAGTTGACTTCTATTAAACCATATGGTTTTCACATACCTTCTACTCTAATATCCGTATAAAGGATTTACGCCCTCCGGTATGTTTGACCTTCAGTTTTTGCCTATTTGAACTGTTCCTTCTGGACTTCTCCTACATTCGTTTCCAATGCCATTAATGACCCTAAATTATATTATAGGCAAATGTATAGTTTAAACTGAATGCAATAACACATAGTGAGATTTGTGTAACCTACTTTCATGACTTGTGCCTAATACTATGTACCTAAAATAGCTATTCCATTCAGCTGCCCTTTTTTATTTGGTAAATAAAAATCTGACCCTTAATGGTATTGGAAATACCTTGAATGTTGCACTATTCCACCTTTCACATAGCTTTTCCCAAACAGGTTTCTCCACCTTCTCCGTCCCACCACGTAGGGCCTCTTCATGTGATGCATATTTTAAATACACTTTGTGTAATGCATAATGATATGCATTATACTTGTCTGCCAAATGTGTCTCAACCATCTCTCTATGGTTGTCTCTAGTCTAATCGAGAACAAAATCTGCCTGCAATATCAAATAAGCACTTTGTTAAATGATTATGTCAAACATGTGTAAAAATATATATTGGATACGTAAGCATACAAGTTATGATGTTTAAAAGAAGTCGGAGTCATACCCTAACACGGTCAATCAGTTCTTGCTTTTCGGTGTCGGGTACACAACTCCAACTAGCATGCCTCATGTCGGCATGTACTTTAATGATCTCCGTTAAACGGCCAGTGAATATTGAAGCATTCTCGCAAGATGGCCCTCGATGACCATCTTGTATAATCAGTGGTATTTTCCCCACTTTCCTCATTCTTTCAAATAACGTGCCCTTTGCTGGCCCTCGACCTCTTTTCTTACTTGGTGGAGCTATCAACAAGTCATTAATTGTTATATATATATTTTACATATAGATACCATGAATATTATAATTTAAAACTCCTTAGCAGTTGTATATCAATTGAGTAGAACTCATTACATGCTATAGCTTGGAAAAACATGGATGACATACCTGTATTACTGTGCTCCTCTCCAACCTGGTTACCACCCAAAACCTCTTGCAAGCCCGCAACTCCTACATCTTGAGTTGATTCATTTGAGTCCGGCTCATCCTGCAACACGGTGCGAGGAGGCAATGCTGGCTGTACTGGACTGCTATTGATCTCAACTCTGCCTACTCTAAGTCGACCCCCCCGAAACCTTATACTTCTGACCATGGTTGAACTTCCTAGTGGGTGGAAGTTCATAAACATCATGAGCTTTTACTTATATTGACATGGAATTCCCATAATTATCATAAGTAGAGCCTCTAATTCCTATGTTGGTGTCATATAATATTTTATTTCATTATCATACTAACGACTATGTTTGTAACCCCTTATACAGATTTGGTTAGTTTTTGCTCCAATTTTAACCCCATTGGACAAAGATTGACCTCTGTTTTTTTGTGGAAAAACAAAAACAGACCCCTAACTAACCAAACCTGGTCTATCTACGGATCTTCTAATTTAGTAAGAGGCAAACTTACCAATCCCCTGGTTGAGGGGATTGTTTATCTTTGCGTAACATAACTCTAGTATTAAAATTCAATCAAATTTATGTATCTAAATGGGCTCAACTTTATATTGAAATCAAAGCTGGATTGCATCTATCAATAACATAGTTGTACATACGAATCTCAAGAAAAATCAACAATTAAACGAAATTGTGGATTGAAGTCTTTTTCAGAAATTTTCAAAGCTATTCTGTGCCTACCCCATTACTTAACTAGTAATGAAGTGGCACAGATAATCTTCACCTGTTCCTTCAGGTAGCTAGATCTCATTATGTTTTAGGATAGGGACAAGCCCATTACATGGTAACTGAATGACCCCACAGGTTTTTACATGTATTTTGCTTTGTCTAATGCAAAACTCCTGAGAACATATCAGTTTTACTAATTACACAACCACCAAGTAATTAATTTAATGCTTAATCACCCCTCTAATATCGATATGCATATAGTCGTGGCCACAATATATTAATCTAATATATCCACTTCCTTCCATGTTGCATGGCCCATAACCTATATAGTCTGTTAGAAAATATGTCTGAATGTATGTTATTACATGTTATCTGGGGCCTTTACTTGGTGATTACTGCCTGTTATGCTTAATTACCGTGCAGTACCCAACTTGTTTTCCTGTAGCCTTCATTTTAACTATGAGCCATTGTGTAGTTGTTTGACGGCAATGCCAACCCTCAGGCAAATACCAACTCTAAATGCAATTTTATACAAATTTAGACTAGTAGTATAAGCTAAGCTTATCTGTCTATGGACCTCCACACCTAATTGTTGAGATGGCATTCAACACTATCGACATTATATTAAACCTCCTCTGTTTAATATATATTCTGTGAAATACAGTATCATTGAATGTTTAAGTCTTAACATTGGGTATGCATGGTTTCTGTTTTTTTGTATTTAAGTAGCTTAAATCAGTGCTAAATCAGAAACTACTTCTCCGACTTTCTTTTATTATTTGGAGTTAAGAACAACACACATCTAAGCTGGTCAATAAAAACAGCTTTAAAAAGTCATATGACAAATCACTTACATTAAGAACTAACTTCTTGTAAGTGTAGTACAGTAAGTAGAAGGAGAATATTACCAAATATTCTCCTGGTTTATCACATCTAAGCTAATAGTTTAAAAAACACAAACCATTTTCCCTAATTTCTGATATTTGGTTGTTACATGGTAACATGCTTTGAAACAAATATCCTCTTGCAAGTGATGGGAAATGCAGAAAACTTTTTTCTTGCAACCTTTAAAGTAAACATCAATGACACATTTCTTCCCACATCCAGCAGCATTCTGCCTCAGACTAAGTTCAATCAAAGGTAAAACCACAAAACGCATGTCAATGGAAAGTGATTGCACTAGAAAAATATAAGAAATGCATTCAAAGGACTTCCTAAACATCCTTCTACAGGTGATGGGTTGAAATAATGGCATGAATTTTTACCTGGTTGTACCTTGTTGAAGGTTCTGGCAGGCGTAAGTATTTGTGGAATGATGACCGAGTATTGCTGTTTGCTTGGAAGAGATTCCCCCGAAATTTGACCAGCTTTGTGTAAGTTTGCTTGGAACCCGTAGATGGAGGAAAAGGGTGAGACCAACTCAGCTTCTTTTCTTTTGGAATGCTGTATCTTCAGAACTGAGGTTTGTATGGCTCAATTCAGTTCAAGACCATCTCTCTGTTACGTGGCAGGTTCATCCCAGCTGTCCCTCCCTTGTCTTTCCAGAAACCTGTGCAGCCTTGCTGTGGACCCCATCACTGGCGCCATTTCCCATCCCATTGAAATCATCACAATAGGACCCTTTCCCACCCTCCAAATTTTTCACAATTCTCCCGCTCTATGTTTATACTGAAATTATCTATTCCCAATATTCTGATATTTTTATTTTTTTCTTTCTTAAGCATTGTACGTGTTGGATGCAACCATGACAACCAATGTCATTCTGGTTCTGCCATTTACGTGTTGTTGCATATATGGTCAAATTCCTTCCAACTCAAGTATTTACGTATTGACATACTTGTATTGCTGCTGAATTCAACAGTAAACCCTTAGATACATCGATGTTATCAGACTTATATATAGGTAGCTCAATTGCTGTCAAATTTTTAGACTATCTTACCCCAATTCTGTAATTATAAGATGACACCAATTCTGTAATCTTATACCCCCTTCTGATTTTCTGATGCAGGTTTGGGGGTTATTAACTGACATTTATGCCTCTGACTATCTTGTGGATCTGAAATACTCACTTTTCCACGTCCACAATTTATATCCAGGCATACCTATACATATAAGCATTATGTATAGGTAAGCTTTTTGATAATTTACCCCTTCTTCCCCAAGAACACTAAATAAACTTGGCCCTTTCAAATATCAATAGCGAACTATTTTCCCATATATTGCTAGGTGATCATTATATGGATTAGTGCATTACACCAATGATCTGTTATATTTTTTTATTACAGATGTACCTTGGTATTAAATTTGGTATCCTATTCCAATGAATTATGATCAAGATGGACATGCATGGCAAATGTGAGCAATAATTATGTCACAGTATTCTTTAATTAACTGCATTAAATAATTTGAGCTATGTGGATTATTATAATTTATAATCATGTGGACACAAGCTAAGCTAGCTTATCTGCAAATTGGAAACCCCGGACATCCTTTCTTTTAATTAATTATCTTAATTAATCGAATAATTGGCCAGGGTCACGATCATAAGCTAATGTACTAAAGTTTCAGCCCATTCAATCATACTTGTACACTCTGAAATCTTCATTGATTGCAAAAGTACTTTTCAGCAGTGATTAATCTAATTTTAACCTGCGGTAACTGGAACCACTACTGGGCGAGTATAGCAAAAAAGCAGCCCACAATGCGTAATCACTCGCATTATTTTCCAATGAATTTGTGCTAACTTCATGATCATTCTATCCATAAAAAATTGATGAACATGTGAGAAAGAAGACTGTTCAACACATCTTCCTAATAGTCATAAGAAATATGATAACTGCCCATTCTCTTGCCCTATGCTTTCATTGCTTAAATAATATAGGTCAGTAGAGGAACTTACCTATATCAAACAAGCATGAATAACTTTGTAGATTGGTTTTCATTTAATATATGAAATGGATTAATTATCCATGACTCATTTGTGAGAATCTCCAAATTCAACCTCTACAAATGCGATTGTGGAAATGGAAGTAAATTGCTAAGCTTTAGTTTTGCATTCAAGGCCTATGTGATTACCTTATCCTTGCCACCAACATCTTGCAATGTATAAAACGCTAGATGCTGAATTCAATAGCCATGTATATATATATTTAACGTTGAATACACAAGACCAATTGTTATAACCCATGCACATTTGTCAATGGATATTACTCCCCCATTGGAATGCATTGATGCACTATTGCAAACATCTAGAGTGCATTGATTTCATCTTATATGGCATCAATATGTCGGTTGTGCCTGGGAATTTTCCCATACTAAATCCACATGGAAGTACAAACCTATACTTCAATGTATCGCTTACCTTACAGGTACACACATTACACATTAAGCTATATTAGTTGAGATTTCTATATCAACCGAATATAATATGCATCCGATGAACATTTATACACATTTGGGCCATTGACTACTAATTTGTTCCTAGAAGATCCCAAACACACTATCACTGCATCGAACTCTTTCCAACGACATGGGATGTAGGTAGACCAACCACAATCTTTGCTTTAAAGTGCAACCACTGAAATCTGCCCAAAGCTGAATGTTGCATCTATGAGTAACAAACTGAATGGATCTTAAGTTTGGTTGATTAAAATATTTATTAAACTTATCTTAATGCAACATTGCCAAGCGAGGGCAACCAAACTTCATACCCATGGAATAAGGAACATTTGTACGAACATAGGAGTCTTAATATGCCTATTTAATAAAACACACTGTTGTGTACAACATTTTACAATTTACATTACCTTGGCTACGACCACTATCTGCAAATCAGGAACTAAGTGTTTGGCATGACTCAAATCTTTTCAGTTACTGCATTATAAGCTCAATGACCTCCCCTAGGTATTACAGCTAATGTTTCAAACTCTTGTTTTATACTTACTCCTATTTTAGATAGAAAGGGGAAAATCCATTCACACCTATGTATTAAGAGACCAATTATAATTACCATTGCTCTGGACAATGACACAATTGAGCTCTACCTTAATTTCCATACAACAACCTTAAACCACCATTCCCAATTTAAATATCATCTTAACTGCCATTGGAAACCAATGAGCGCATGTTTTACCATGTTTGTTCAACTTTGGCACTTGGAAAATAGTTAGATAACAACATTATTGACATGAAAATTAACATCATGTTCTCATATACATTATAAGAAATATTGTAATTGCATATAGTCGATCTAGTGATTAATGGAATATTTTTTCATTAATATCTTCCCCAATGGATTAACAAAAACCCATTACTGTCCACAAAATGTACGTGTTGGAGCACATATACTCCAAGAACATACCATAGGCTGAATTTGCTTCCTTCCCATTGAGCGTCATTCAGATTTTGTCCCCTTCATCATCATGCATTGTCTGCGGATAACACATACACTATGTCAGCTACCATATTAGCTTAACTACTCACAATTGGATTAATTCAAACAACCACAGGTGAGCTAGTGTATAGTGCAAATGGAACCCAACTTGTTTGTGTAATCTTGGTAAAACTACTTGAGTCAACATATAAGAATATTGACACATATTCTTTTTCAACATCAAGAAATAAACTCAGTACAATCAAATCTTACTGCATTCGTCATCAATTTGCCTAGGTAGAGGACGGTCGAACTCGTTGTCCGAGTTGTCATTGGCATTTATGTCATCCATTCCCATTTCATCTTCAACAGGGTCAGGATCATTAAAGTCATCATCGTCAACTGGTTCGGATGGGTCTCGCCCTAACATATTTGTTGCATCAACATGCAGAACCTCTTCATCGATTCGGTTCAGTGGATCGGGCATGGCTTGATCGACAGTCATCATAGGGGGACAGTTGTCCAAATTAGTGGGATCGTCATCTTCTGAGTCACCCCATGATGACTCACCTTCATCATGGGCATCCCCAACAGTTGTCATAGCGCGAAGGTTGTAAACATTTCTACTTGTTACCTTATAGACGACCTGCCAACTTCCACCCAAAATTGGATCGGAAAAATAAAATACTTGACTTGCTTGGCACGCAAGGGAAAAAGGCTCATCTTTATACCATTGCCTAGCAGTATTCACCAAAGTTAAGTGGTCCCTGGTTCGTAACCCCCTTCTCGGGTCGCCAACGTCATACCAACTACATTGAAAGAGATAAACCTTACGCCAACCCATGTAGCGTATTTCTATAATATCATTCAACACACCGTAGAAGTCAACAGGGGATCCCCGATGCTCGCCATGAACCACAACCCCACTGTTTTGCGTGCGGCGATGCCTTTCACGCAATTTTGTATGAAATCGAACACCATTCATGATGTATCCAGCATAAGATGTAACCCATGGATCTGGACCACAAGCTAATGCATACATGTCGTCAGTTACCTCTGTTGGGCTAACTGCACGCAGCTCTCGAATCTACCAGACGAGGAAAAAAAATGGTCAAAGTGAGACATCATTCTTGAAGTGAACCCTTAGCTATCTATAATGTGACCGGAAGGTAAGATATCTTACCCGTGCCCTGAACCACGAGGGAAATAGACTCTGATGCTTACGATCGATGTTATCAGGGTACTCTTCTGTCATCTTGTTATAGTGCTCCCTGTCAATACAGGTAATCATTTAGCAGGTTTTGTAGACTTACTAAAGTACAAAACCTAATTGTTGTAGACAAAGATGATGGACTTACTCAATGTATTGCTCAACCTCCACGCAATTATTAAGAACATACCATCGGGCCTTGACCATTAGTGTGTCGGCTAACTTGTGGGAGTGCCCTGTCCCCAATGGTCTAACTTTTTGTGAGAAAACAGATAAACTTGCCCTATTCCCCTCCTCAGCGGAACCAATAAGTACATCACTGTTGCGTTCCTCTCGATTATATTTAGTTTCAATATCATGTAGGTACATAGAGCAAAATGTAAGGCACTCGAGATGCACGTATGCCTCAGCAATTGATCCTTCAGGACGAGCTCTGTTGCGGACGTAACGCTTGAACTTTCCTAGATACCTCTCAAAAGGATACATCCATCTGTATTGGACGGGTCCTGCAAGTAGAGCCTCCTCTGGCAAGTGTATAGAGAGGTGCACCATGATATCAAAAAAAGCTGGAGGGAATATCATTTCTAGTTTACAGAGAATGATGGGAATATTAGCATGAAGATGACTCAACACTGGTAAGTTCAATGTTCGGGAACATAATTCTTTAAAGAACCAACTCAACTCTAGTAAGGCTTGACGCACATCGGCCCGTAAGAACCCACCAATCACGACCGGCAACAGTGCTTGCATAAATACGTGACAATCATGGCTCTTCATTCCACTAATCTTTCCCTCACTAGCATTGACGCACCGGGCAATATTCGATGCAAACTCATCAGGGAATTTAACATTTGACAACCATGCACAAAAAGCCCTTCGCTCATTTAAATTTAACATGTAGCAACCAAGACCCATGGTCATAGACTCGCCATCTTGTTGTAAATGCAATTCTTTCCTTATTCCAAGATTTGCCAAATCTTTACGTGCATTCGCAGAGTCCTTAGTTTTACCTTCAATATTCAACAATGTTCCCACAACGTTATCGCATATGTTTTTCTCAATATGCATGACGTCCAGATTATGTCTCAAACCTAAGGATAACCAGTAAGGAAGCTCAAAAAAAATTGATTTTTTTGTCCAATTAAGATGGTTGGGAGTTCGTTTCCTCTTCGAAGAAGATTTACCAAATTGAACATATGACACTTGACTTAATTCTTGTAATAATTCCTCTCCCTCGACCCTTGATGGTTGGAGTCTATACTCTTCATGTCCATTAAAAGCATTTTTTTTCCGTCTCCAACTGTGATCTGGGGCCAACCAACGTCGATGCCCCATATAGCAATGCTTGCGGCCATATTCCAACCATTGTGAATTTGTGTCATTTGTGCAATGGGGGCATGCCATCTTGCCCTTTGTGCTCCACCCAGAAAGATTGGCATATGCGGGAAAGTCATTAATTGTCCAAAGTAGCACTGCACGCAACATAAAGTCTTGACCACTGTATGCATCATATGTACGAATACCCTCTTCCCATAACTCCTTCAACTCATCAAGTAAAGGGCGCAAGAATACATCAATATCATTACCTGGTGACTTAGGGCCAGGTATTAACAATGACAGCATGGTGTATGGATCTTTCATGCAGGACCAGGGGGGCAAGTTGTATGGCACAAGTAGTACAGGCCAAATGCTGTACGGTCTACTCATGTTGTTGAATGGATTAAACCCATCACTCGCCAATCCAAGTCTAACATTGCGAGGATCTTCGGAAAATTGCAAATGTTTGTTATCAAAGTCCTTCCAAGCCTTCGAATCGGATGGGTGTCGCATGCAAGTCGGATCGTCAACACGTCCATCTACATGCCATCTCATGTCTTGGGCTGTCTTCTTCGACATATATAGCCTCTGCAAGCGCGGTTTTAGGGGGAAATGTCGGAGTACTTTTTGTGGTATCCTTCGTCCTTGAATTGTGCTTTGCTCCCACCTAGATGCCTGACATTTGGGGCATTCATTTAACGATGAATTTTCCTTCCAAAACAAGACACAATCATTCGGGCACACGTGGATCTTTTCGTAACTAAAGCCCAATCCCCGCTCCAATCGACGGGCATCATTATATGACTCAGGAAATAGAGCATCAGGAAATGCCTCTTGCAAGAGCTTTATTACCATATCGAAGGACTTCACAGTCCAGCCACCTATGCTCTTGATGTGAAGCAGCTTTACGATGAATGATAGCTTTGAAAACTTAGTACATTCAGGATAAAGTGGCCGTCTAGCATCAGCTACCAAGTCCTCGAAATTAGAGTTGACCGGAGCATTAGAGGTGGAGGGTTGATCTTCTGCATTTGATGATCTGTCATTTCTGATATCATTTTCCATAAATGACCCATGACGGATGTCATCTAACATCTTGTCCAAGTCATCAATATAATCACTATGAGCCAAGGTATCATCTTCTTCATCGTCAGAAAAAGTCGCAGAAAGGAATGGATCATCTTCTCCATGGAATATCCAAGGACTATAACTTGGATCAATCCCTCGAAAGAACAAGTGATCTTCAACTGTACGAATGGAGTGGAAGGCTCTATTACGACATCTTCTACATGGACACCTAATCTGATCAGTATTAGCGGTGTGGGAAATGGCCATAGCGATGAATTGTCTAACAACTTCAGCATACTCACTGGAATGCAATCTATCTTCAATTTGCATCCAAGACTTATCCATCGTATGAAGCTGACCAAATAATAAGAAACATAATATTAGGATAGAGGAATTTGGCACTATCTGCTGAATTGGAACATGAAACAGTCAATAGTTGTTAAACATCAGGACATGCGACAGATAAATTGGCTCTCACCAACTTGAAACCAAAACCTTGTACAATAAATCTGTAAAAAAGCAATAGTGTGTTGTATGTGAAACAAGATCACAGGAAAGAACATATGCACAACTCATATGGTTGTGTAGTGTAGTTACGTAATGGGAACATGGTACAATTAACCGCCTTTATTGAAGTCAGAAGGCCTCGAAAATGCTGCACATAGTCAATTGTGGTCATCCTTGAAGAGACTGAAATTCCATGCGAACATGTATTACAAGTTCGATAATCATGAAGTGGGTAGGTTTGAGAGGAAAATATCGACACTTCGAAGACAAACAATGGAATGAGATTTGTCTTTGTATAAACGGCTACAAAAGATAAAGAGCAGGTTTGTGATGGAGGCTTGTACTAGGAATAAGGCACAAGAACACTAATTTTAAATTATAGACCTCGCTAACATTAAATTGAAGTGAGATCTGGATACAAGTTGGGTGATCTTTTTAAAGTGGATTAGGAATGATTAAATTGGGAAAGGATTGTCTTGTGCTCGACCTTAATAGATTTTCGTTATATCTAAGGCTAAATTTTAAGGTGATTAGGTTGTGATGTAGCTTGTTTAAGATATCTTTAACCATATGAGTAACTGATAACTGCGGCCATATTCCTGTTAAGGTCTATTCTGTTGATAAGGGTTTAGAGACCGGTATTTTGGATCAATGTCTAAGGCTCCAGATGGCGAGGGAATGCTAGGTAGGTTGAGGAAGTAGTTAGGTAATTCCCAGCCCTTAATAATTAGCATATATGAGAAACATACCCCTCAAATATGCCTTATCTAGGACATAAGGCAGATCGCGTCGGGTATGTTACAAGAGATGGAATGACACACAGCAGCTACAAAAATTTGACAAGGAACTCACTACAAGTAATGGTCAGGTGGGGATAATGGAAATGAGTAATTAATAGGAAATATTCGCGGCCGAGGTGTCTCAATAAGTAATAGGGGTTACAACAATGATAGGACACAATTAGCTTCATGAAATCCTCAAATTGTTAAAAGGTTGATAAGGTGAAACCATGATATTTGACCAAGGAAGTGGAAGGAGATGAGATATTTGTGTTATAGCTACATTACTGGTACTACTGCCCATTCAAAATGATCAACCCTCCAAACCCAATTTCAGACATGATAGTGATTAATGAAACATAAATAGGGCTTGACCTACAAGATACTATCTATATGCATCATTTAATATAGAAATTCCATTTGGGTATCTTATAAGCAAAGTTGAACTACGCAATACCCTTTACACAATTATGCAATGATCCATCATTATGCTTGAACTCGATTGGTAAGCTATGTGCATATATGCAGAAAAAGGTTGTGTTAGAAATTCTAGTGTCCGCATATCAGGGCTGTCTAGTATTGCACTCAGTTAAAGACCCAGTTCGTACTTTCCCAGAAAATATGCATACAATCCCCAAAACGTATATAGTGCAACATTGGTCTTTATCTTGACAGAACAGGCCGCCAACATCAGTGTGACCAATAAATATTTTCTGGAATGATGTACACTGAAAGTGAGTAAAATCATGTGTAGTCCAAAAAGGATTGAGTGGTTATAGATAAGTATATACAGAACAATTGCAGACCAAGATAACCACAGGTTATACACATAATTATGTGTATGCGTGAGACGTAATGATATAAACTGCTATCAGCTCTACTGACATAAATTATCTGATGTATAAGTATATAGATGCAAGGGTGGATGATATTCAAAGACTCCAACATGGGCCAGAAATTTCCTTATGTTTGATAGTTTCACAGATAAACTATATACCATAAAACCTGAATTTGCCTTTCACATTTGGGTTTATTTAAGCACGAGGGAAAGCATATCCAGTTAAGTCTTTCATATTTAGGGTAACATAGTAACAGAATACTTGACATAGAATGACTGGATACATTGATGTCAAACCGGAGTAGAGGTAGAAGAGTGAATTATATGTGTGTGTGAGTTGGTTGGATGACCATGCTACCCAATTATAGATTAGGTAGCAGATTTATAAATATTTAAATTATACTATACATCAAGTGTAATGCAGATTGGGGTTTAGTGTAATGCAGAAATGATCCAGCAAAGACATGCAGAAAAACAAACCTGTAATGAAGAAGAAGTAAAGGAAAAGGTAGAGTAATGGCTCTTCCGACATACACGGGTACATGGGGGATGCAGTACCCTACTATTATTAGATAAACACATGAGGTTTCAGTCAACCCCAATCTTTATACAATCGATATTTGATGGGGAAAGTTGATCAAAAGTCCAGCATTGCCAAATTTCTAAAAGGGAATAGCTAAAATACAGGGTTGACCAATGGTTGTGGAATGAAGGAATGAATACAAGAAGGGAATTCCTTCCATATACCACAATCCTTTGCTAGTACTTCATGAGTGCTCAGCTAGTGTATGAGCAACCCCACTCCTCTAATATTCTTAGCTGACTTAACAATACCAAGAAAATATTGAATAANATGCACAACTCATATGGTTGTGTAGTGTAGTTACGTAATGGGAACATGGTACAATTAACCGCCTTTATTGAAGTCAGAAGGCCTCGAAAATGCTGCACATAGTCAATTGTGGTCATCCTTGAAGAGACTGAAATTCCATGCGAACATGTATTACAAGTTCGATAATCACGAAGTGGGTAGGTTTGAGAGGAAAATATCGACACTTCGAAGACAAACAATGGAATGAGATTTGTCTTTGTATAAACTTAACAAAAGATAAAGAGCAGGTTTGTGATGGAGGCTTGTACTAGGAATAAGGCACAAGAACACTAATTTTAAATTATAGACCTCACTAACATTAAATTGAAGTGAGATCTAGATACAAGTTGGGTGATCTTTTTAAAGTGGATTAGGAATGATTAAATTGGGAAAGGATTGTCTTGTGCTCGACCTTAATAGATTTTCGTTATATCTAAGGCTAAATTTTAAGGTGATTAGGTTGTGATGTAGCTGGTTTAAGATATCTTTAACCATATGAGTAACTGATAACTGCGGCCATATTCCTGTTAAGGTCTATTCTGTTGATAAGGGTTTAGAGACCGGTGACATGGATCAATGTCTAAGGCTCCAGATGGCGAGGGAATGCTAGGTAGGTTGACGAGGTAGTTACCCTATTCCCAGCCCTTAATAATTAGCATATATGAGAAACATACCCCTTAAATATGCCTTATCTAGGACATAAGGCAGATCGCGTCGGGTATGTTACAAGAGATGGAATGACACACAGCAGCTGCAAAAATTTGACAAGGAACTCACTACAAGTAATTGTCAGGTGGGGATAATGAAAATGAGTAATTAATAGGAAATACTCGCGGCCGAGGTGTCTCAATAAGTAATAGGGGTTACAACAATGATAGGACACAATTAGCTTCATGAAATCCTCAAATTGTTAAAAGGTTGATAAGGTGAAACCAAGTACATATTTGACCAAGGAAGTGGAAGGAGATGAGATATTTGTGTTATAGCTACTTTACTGGTACTGCTGCCCATTCAAAATGATCAACCCTCCAAACCCAATTTCAGACATGATAGTGATTAATGGAACATAAATAGGGCTTGACCTACAGGATACTATCTATATGCATCATATAATATAGAAATTCCATTTGGGTATCTTATAAGCAAAGTTGAACTACGCAATACCCTTTACACAATTATGCAATGATCCATCATTTTGCTTGAACTCGATTGGTAAGCTATGTGCATATATGCAGAAGAAGGTTGTGTTAGAAATACTAGTGTCCGCATATCGGGGCTGTCTAGTATTGCACTCAGTTAAAGACCCAGTTCGTACTTTCCCAGAAAATATGCATACAATCCTCAAAACGTATATAGTGCAACATAGGTCTTTATCTTGACAGAACAGGCCGCCAACATCAGTGTGACCAATAAATATTTTCTGGAATGATGTACACTGAAAGTGAGTAAAATCATGTGTAGTCCAAAAAGGATTGAGTGGTTATAGATAAGTATATACAGAACAATTGCAGACCAAGAAAACCACAGGTTATACACATAATTATGTGTATGCGTGAGACGTAATGATATAAACTGCTATCAGCTCTACTGACATAAATTATCTGATGTATAAGTATATAGATGCAAGGGTGGATGATATTCAAAGACTCCAACATGGGCCAGAAATTTCCTTATGTTTGATAGTTTCACAGATAAACTATATACCATAAAACCTGAATTTGCCTTTCACATTTGGGTTTATATAAGCACGAGGGAAAGCATATCCAGTTAAGTCTTTCATATTTAGGGTAACATAGTAACAGAATACTTGACATAGAATGACTGGATACATTGATGTCAAACCGGAGTAGAGGTAGAAGAGTGAATTATATGTGTGTGTGAGTTGGTTGGATGACCATGCTACCCAATTATAGATTAGGTAGCAGATTTATAAATATTTAAATTATACTATACATCAAGTGTAATGCAGATTGGGGTTTAGTGTAATGCAGAAATGATCCAGCAAAGACATGCAGAAAAACAAACCTGTAATGAAGAAGAAGTAAAGGAAAAGGTAGAGTAATGGCTCTTCCGACATACACGGGTACATGGGGGATGCAGTACCCTACTATTATTAGATAAACACATGAGGTTTCAGTCAACCCCAATCTTTATACAATCGATATTTGATGGGGAAAGTTGATCAAAAGTCCAGCATTGCCAAATTTCTAAAAGGGAATAGCTAAAATACAGGGTTGACCAATGGTTGTGGAATGAAGGAATGAATACAAGAAGGGAATTCCTTCCATATACCACAATCCTTTGCTAGTACTTCATGAGTGCTCAGCTAGTGTATGAGCAACCCCACTCCTCTAATATTCTTAGCTGACTTAACAATACCAAGAAAATATTGAATAAGCTGTTAAAAATCAAATATAATCAACCCTACGCCAACACAATCAAAAACATAGATTTAAACTACTCTCAGTTTAAACTTGGAGGGACTTGAGATGGCATATAAATTGACCAAATCATAAACCAAAAAGAGTATTGTTGGGCAATACTCTTGAATGTAAACCAGTAGCTGTTGAGATTACTGCACCACGACAAATGGGTTTAAAAATGAGTATTTAAACAAAAGCTCGTTACTTTGAAAAAAAGATTTATCCAATCGGTAAATCTCAAACTCCTCCTAAACACCTAATCCATGATACCGCACCCAACCTTTAAAGAGTTACACTAAGAGCGATAGAGTTGAGACAGTCCATACAAATGTATTTCTATAGCATTGACATGGATGACATCCGTTGCGGAGGCCTCCTCACATGCATACAGAATCGAGACATTGGACAATGACTAAAAATTCAAATACTTCAGTATAGAATCATGGGTAGTGAGTCTAGAAAAGCTTTGCACATTGTATGTGCTTCATGTGACATTAGGCAGGTTACCACCCAAAAGTAAGGGCAATCTTCCCTCCATAGCACCTTGCTTAGAAGATAGCCCTAGTTATAAAACATTAAGGCAATCGTTTAAAATCATAAGAGCTGATCATTGATTCTTATAATTTAGGAGTTAAAGAAACCATATACAAATTGGTAATGGTCAAGGTATAATTGATGAATTTACCAGTGCACCTTAAGCTAAACATTCTGGTGCTTTAAAGAAAACTAGTTGGGATCCATTTTGAACTGATTTCAGCTGTACTACTTCATGAGAGCAGTACATTAAAAACCAATTCGAACTTCCAATCAATAGAGTATGCATTTTCAAAAATTTAAGACCTAGGTAATGGACTTCACCCACTTTTCAGTTAACAGCACCTTTTACACTGCATGTTAAGGGTTGATGCAACCAACCACAACAGTTCAATTCAAGCTTCTTTGACCAATCTGTCAAAGAATTGTCATGTGGGTATAACATGACAATTCTCCACCTTATATATTCAGAAAGCTATATAACATAGTCCTATATATATATAGTGACAAAAACTGACAACAATGGTTTTCTTTTGCTTTTTGAACATTCCAATATATATATATATATATATGACTATGTTATAAACCCATGAAATCCTCAAAACAGACACAATTTACTATCATTGGATTTTGAGCGTCCATGATCCATAACAAACAACCCATGGAGTCTTATATATCCAGCTTAGTCTAGGGGATTATTGAGGAAAATCGTTGATAGAAGGTAAAATTTCAAATTTTTAAAACTTGAGACCAAGTTTCTTCCGAGAAAATGACCTGCATAATATATGCGTCTAGCCAGGAAATGAAAAGTCTGCAATAGCACGTAGAATAGTAGTATGGTGATTTTTGCTTGGCAGGTATGGTCTAAATGTATGTTAACAATAAATATACATGTGGATTCAGAGTACATGTGGGGTGAGGAATATGATAGTACACAGCTTATCATGACCCAACTGATTACCACCAAGAACATGTGCTACTATGTGACACAATAACTAAATTACAGATTTGTCACGTAGGTACTTTAAAAAAAATCTATAAGAATGAGATTGACTATAATTGGGATCCAAGACCTATAACCTAATCAATACACCTGTATAGGTTTTGTTGTGCATGTTAAAATGTCAATTACTCTTGCACCTAGTGTTATTAAAAGCATCACTCATAACATCTCTCTGTTTTTATTTTTACAAAAATAAGGAGATAAAAATTTATACATCATTTTATTCATTGTAGGCTAAAATGATGAAACATGTAGCAGTTGTTCAATTATAATTTATTCAATTGGTTGGCCACTGTTAATTAGGTATACCATTCTCTAATCCATGTTAATGGCAGGACCGAAACACATAAAGTTTATCTTGGATATTATAAAATTTATAATATCCAACTAGGAGTTGTTCACAACAGAGTTGCAGCGTTTCCTTATAAATCAATCACATGCATAATGAGAAATCAGAGGTAGCGAAGCAGAATAGACTCCTCTGTCTAAATAGTGGGCATATGCAGAAAAAGGCCTACCTTCATCTAGATTCGATTAAGCCGTATGTTAGATTACACATATATTTCAACCAAATCAGCAATACCCTTTCGGACAAATCCCACAAAAATCAACTCAAATTCTAACATACGGCACACATTCATAGCATTAATAGAGAGAGAAGACGGAGTTCGAAGAGAGAGAGTCTTACGGTGTATTTCAATTGGGTGAGATAGGGGATTTTCCCCACTGATTTCCCCCTGCACAGGTGGAGCAAGAGGCTAGGGCATACAACCCGATTTATGCGGCAGCGTTGGTGAGGTTGCGAGGTGGGGTGGATCCTTGGCTCCCGGTGAATGCACGGCCGTCTATAAGGAGTCTGATCATGGTGATTATCGCGAGGTGGGGTTGGGGGGATGGTTGGGGAAGAAAGGAAGGGGGTGGGGAAGAAAAGAAAGGAACGGGGTGGATGGGTCTCGCGGGGTATCGCGGGGATCAGGCGTGGGTCCAATTAATGTAATTGGAAAACCGGCCACTTGGACTCGTGGGAAAAAGCCATTATTTTCGTGGGAAATAATATGTTACTGACGGAACTCAACATGTTAGACCACGTTACTTTTTGCGATTAAGTCCATTTAATGGCAAATGATTCCTTTTATACATAAAAGGATATAACCCATGAGGACTAAAAAAAATTGATGCAATTTTTTCCCACTAACACATTGTGGTGGAAACAAATATATTTGTTCATGAAAATAGTGGTTTTTACCACTAAGGTATTCCAACCGAACTAATCTCATGGTAAAAAGCATGTTTCCTTCCCACGGATGAATTTGGAGACAATTAGTGACTTTTTGCCACCATCTTGTGTCATGGACAGAGAATTCATGGGAAAAACCTCATTTTGTTGTAGTGACATGAGAGAACTTATCAGACCCAGAGAAGAAACTTCATTATGTGAAAATTTGTTACAATCACACAATTTTTCTCCTCACCCCAAACGCAACCACAAAACTTTCCCCACTAGCAAAATTTTAACTTCACAACTCTTCCCATTTTACAAAAATGGATAACAGAAAAATTTAACTAGAGTCAAAAGTTACTAACTAACCATATAACTAGTACACTTTAACAAGGATGCTAAACCTCCTTTTATAGGCATTGGGCTTTAATCCTTCTTCATTTTCTACCCATGTGGGACAAACTAAAGGAGCAAAAAATTCAATAGATGATAGGTTTATAAATAAAATATAATAAATAGTATCCAATCATCTAATGCTATATTATGGGATGATGAAAATTGAGATGATGATTAGCATTACTCTTAATCTTATTATTATGTTTTAGAAACTAACAAAAAGTCCGCTACTATTTTGAAACTCATGTCACTAAAAGCTAAAAATTGTGTTATCTATCAAAATATAAAATGAGACGATATTATAAAAATAAATTTATAAATTAATATGAATTTATATGATATGTTAGATTTATTTTAAAATAAAAATAATTTTATAATTTAATATACAACATCTAATTACGTTAATTTATAAATTTATTTTTACAAAATCTCGATAAAGTATTTCTCAAACATAAAATTGTATATTTCTTTTCCCTCTTTTAATTATTTCTTTCTCGACAGAAGGTAAAAAACAAAAAAAAGGTAGATGAATGCATGCATGCAGAACCGTAGTACCTTATCGTAATTTTTCTCCTTTTTTATTTTATTACACTAATTATTGGCTTGACGATGAAGGTTAATTCCTTGCAGACTAATTACAGGATAAGCTCGATCATCATGTGTACGTAGTGGTCAAAATCATTGCAGACTAATTATTATTTTTTATTGAAACGGCCTCTTAAATATTTTGTCACAATCACTTCAAATTATAAACCTAATTCCAATAATTAATCATATTATATTTAATAAGTTAGGTGGTTATACGTATATGCACCATTGGTTTTCATATTGGGACAATAAAGTTGCCTTGTCTTTTTCTAAAGTTAGGATAACTGTAGAAAACATCTAAAGCTGATTCATTACTTTTTTAATTTCTCTAAAAAAGTGGAGTTCTTCTCAATTTATTTGTACGTATACATTCAAGTTGTGTTTGATAAGTAAAGTAGTTTCAAATTATTTTACTATTATTTACAAACGGTTAGTTATTATTTACAAACTATTCCTTATTATTTACAGATCATCTAAAATCAGTTCAGCATCTAAACGTAGTGAATGTGATTCATAAAACACTACTATTTACAGATCAATCAAAATCATTTAAGATTAACTTAACATCCAAACGCAACCTAGATGATGATTTTTAGAATTATTTGCTCGAAATTTAGGTCGATTTCAAAACATTAATATCACAGGCCCTATATTAAATAATGAGTCTTTAGTATATGTCGCTAATGCAAATGTTATTGATAACAAATGTTGTGGAATCTAGCTATATGCGCTTTTATCTGTTCAAAATTAATCATCCTTCATATAATATGGAATCGGAAATCTTTTTCGAGAGATTTCAATCAGATTGACTACTCTGAAAAACTCAATCCCCCGATGGATCACATGCATGCATACAGCTTGTTGCATCATATATAAAACAAATTTGATATAGATATAAAGTAAAGATGCAACGTACACTCCTCCGTATGCATTGCTCCCTAGTCTATTTCATGTGTTGCGAGTAGCTTCCTGTGTTTCCTACTGTCTTTGTTCTTTGGTGCACAATAATTTGAGTGCCCAACACTTTCATATATAAAATGTTGCCTTTTTTTAGCAGTGACCCGAGGAGGCCCCATGCCTATTAAATGCATATATGCTAAAGACGAAAACAGCATTCGAGCTGACATGACTTCTTGTTGAGCCAGAGCCATTGGTCAATTACTAGTTAATTGCTCTAATTATCTGCTTAATTAATTAATATGATCAAACATGTCTATCATGATTTCAGTTTTTGATCCTAATACCAAATGAAAGATTTT
This sequence comes from Carya cathayensis, assembly GCA_011037825.1. Taxonomy (NCBI): domain Eukaryota; kingdom Viridiplantae; phylum Streptophyta; class Magnoliopsida; order Fagales; family Juglandaceae; genus Carya; species Carya cathayensis. The sequence continues at coordinate 167,474 of QGSO01000226.1, forward strand.
GATTCTTAATTAGTCTGAAGATCATTAAACAGCTTGTTTTGATTTTTCCATTCCGCCATTAATTGGCCAATGACATAAATAAAGACGTCTCCTGATGATCATGAGGTTTGATCCATCTTGCATGCATGGGGTCCCTGACAAAGTTGAGAAACTTGATATGGCGATGTCAGTGGTAGATTGGTAAGTAGTGATGATGGGGATAGATCGATACACGACACATGTCTACCTTAAAGGCACCGCCCGGATGCACATTGCCGAAAGATAGTACTGTTGCCGTGGCCTTCAACGTTCCATATATTATAGGGAATTAATTGCTTAGTACGTAGTCCACAATGGTGGCCATCGATGTTGGCCACCCATTCTTTCTTTTTTTTTTTAATAATTAAGTAAATATTTTTTAATAAATTTTTAATTCGATTTATTTTTTAAAATTTTTAATGAATTAAAAAAATATATCTAAATAATCGAATAAAAAAATGATAAAAACATATTTAAAATTTTGGTGGTCTTCCTCTGTGGGAGTAGCACCATCCTATATTATATACTGTGTGTGTGTTTTTTTTTCTAATTTTTGTACAGCATTGTCTGGCTTGATCAAATCAAAGTATCAAACTAGTCCCTACTGAATTTAACAATATCCTCCACTTTCTCGATTGATGAGTCAATTAATTGTACAGAAATTAGGTTAATTGCAAAAAACGTATTTGAGTTTTTACTTTTTTGCTATTTGAGAACTCAAATTTTAATTTTAGCAAATTTAATAAATGAATTTTAAGAAATTTGCAATTAGATACATCCGTCAATCTCCGGTTAGAAACTTAACGGAAGGTACGTATCAACATTTGATTGACTGGTGTGGATATTGACGCTACATTTAAGCCAATCAAAGACCAACACATGACCTCCTCATTAGTTTTCCAAAAGGAAAATTGACGGAAGTGCTTAATTGCAAGCATTTTGAAATTCACATATCAGTTTTGTGAAAGTTAAGAATTAAGGTCTTGAGTTGTAAAAATAGTGTGAAAACTAGGTACTGATTTTGTAATTAACCCTTAAAGATTTATGTGATTGTAACATTAAATATAACTTTATCGAGCATGATCAATACGTTATATTAGATACGTAGAAAAATGATCATTTGTAACGGATTATATGTGATGAGAATGATAATTTACGATTAAAATAGACTCATTTTGACATAAAATAATTATTTCTGTAGAAAATAACTGACCATAATTGAACAGTTTTCCTTTAGTGCTATATGATCAATGAATACCTATTCTTTCATTTCACTTAAATGTTGATGTTATCAACTATTAATCATGATTTTTTATTTTTTGAAATTATAAATTTGAAGAATATTGATAGATATAGTATGTGCATGTCACCTTAATACAGCGGGAAGTGAATGAATTAATTATGATAATGTAATATATGTATAACAGAAATGCTTTGTGTCTCGAATTTGTGTCTCCAATATCTTTTTTTTTTTATTTAGTGATTAAAGAAGTGTTTGTTAGTGATATTATGAATTTTTTTATTTTTTAAAAAATATTTAATAATATAAAAAAATGAATGAAAAAAAAAATTTACCTTTCTCGATAAATTCTCAAGAATGTGAGATATATGATATTAACAAGAGTTTTATTATATACAAGAAAAGTTACATACTAATTTGCATATCAATACTGAATCATTCGTATTCAAAATTTAAGGTAATACTGTTTTCAAAAAAATTTATTTTTTAATCAATTATATTAGATTAATACACATTTATGTTTTGCAATTAAATTTTTTCTATTGACAATTGGGTACACACCAGCATCAAGTAATGCCTTAAACACCACGGCATTAATGGATTGACTTAGATATTTCTGTTGCATTGACCTGGAACTGCAACTGCAAGTGATCATTATCGTGATGAGAAAGCTATGCATGTGCATCAGAGTACCATACACGCATGTGCATCAGAGTACTATACACTATACAGCTTTACATCCAAATCAGGTAGTTTAAACGTAGTATTCACATTGACTATACCTCCTGTTCATGAAGACACAATAGTATTTTTATTTTTTTATTTTTTAAATGGCACGTCAAGTCAGTGTTAAGGAGCACCGTCACGCGGTCTTCCACACATTACTCGGAAGTATTCTATTCCCATCTCATCTATTCTTCTTTTTAATAATTTTTTTGTTCAAAGTTAATGAGAAAAAGACTCCCTACACAAACAAGAGCCACGTGACCAACCAAACTAACTGGCTCATTATTTTTTTTATTTTTGAAAATATTAGATATAGTTATGAATTATATAAATATTATGTAATTATTTTAAAAAATAATAAAATTTATTATTGAATTTTTTCATATGAATTTCGTGTTTATTTATTTTTTTAAAAAGAGTACACTGCACTTCTACATTCTATGACTTTAAATATTATTATTTTTTGTTCTTTTTAATTATTTAATTATTAGCTGAAAACAAGAAGATAGGATGGACAAAATTGTGCAATGGAAGGGATGATCTGCACGATCATTACACGATTTTGGGTTAATTTGTTAATTTCGTACAGAATCTGTGGAATGCAAAATGAGAGAGATAATCACAGGGTATAAGGAAGAAGACAATGATATGATCAAGACTTGTAGCATTGAAGCAAGATCTAATTTGGCTCTATCATTACCAATAATGCTTGTCATAGGTTTATAGATGGTATAAATGTTTTGGAAAAATTTAGTTGTAAACTATTCTGCACGCCAATACGTGCAATACCCATCCAATATAATTAGTCAGAAATTAGACTTTATTAAAAACAGTCCCAATTTAAATTTTGAATGTGAATGTATCAGTATTGGTACGCAGATCAGTACGTAAATTTGTTTGTATGTAGCAAAACTCAAATATATATATATTCTTTTAGATTATGGTTTAAGAGGGCTCGATAACACAGAACAGTAATAAGAGTTAGGTCATCATATTAGGGCTCCAATCGGGCTCCAGGGCCATGACCCTCTAAAGGCGCGACCCATCCCCCAGGCACCAAGCCTGTCTAGATAATTATAAGATAACCATTTAAGAATTTGTTAGATGAGGGTTGTTACTATTTAAATATCAGATGAGATCCTCATTCACAGTTTTGAATTTTGAATGGTGGATAAACCTACCATCACATGGTAGCATGGTAGCTGATTACCCACGAGCACTACATATATGGAAAATCCAGGTATGTAAAGATTATCTGATTCATTGGTATTCAAAAAAGCTTTTTTACTATGATCAACGACATCAGAAGAGTTTCCACGAACCCACTAGCCATTTTACTTTTTAGTTGTAGGTGATCATACATCGATGGCAATGAAACACGTCCATAACAATGATATTAAATGTTTAAAAATATTGGTTCTGAAAAAAAAAGTTTAAAAATATTAAAGAATCGACAAAACATGTCTATATATGTCTCTAAATCTAGACACTATAATTCAAAAAAAGACTTTTAGAAGATATTAAGTTATTTTTTGCATCAAACGGGAAGAGCTATGATCAACTAGGAGACTTCAAATTTATTTTCCAAAAGTTGATTTTTTAGTAATGTTATGTACATTTACTTTTATGTATTTTCTATACACTTCACTAATATGATTGGTTGAATCAATTTTTTTTAATACATAACCAATCACATTAGACTTCAGTAGAGTGTAGGCCTGCAACCCGGCCTGTTTCAGTCGGGTTTGAACCCAACCCGACCCGAATAACATGATTCAAGGTGCCAAACCGACCCAGACCAACCCGAAGACAATCAAATCGGGTCGAACCCGTATGACCCGACCTTTAAAATCAACACCGTTTCCGTGTTTCCAGAAACTTGTTAATTCACGTAAACGGGATTAAAGGATGACTCCTCTTCCTTTCTTTGGTTCCAGAATGACTTGGACTCTAGGGATTGAAGGAGATCTCGAGCCGAGAAGTGAGGCGTCCCCAAGCTTCGACATGCCCAGCACAAACTCGTCAATAAGAAAATTACAAATTACGAAACCCAGCAGCAACAGCATCGACAGCACCCGAGCCTCTCGATTCAACCCCCAAAACACACTTTAAACGACAGTGTCAAGATCTGTAAGCTTCTTGGCTGGAAAATACCCTCTTCTCTGCATAGCAAACTCCCTCGGCTCTGATCTTGCATTTTCCTTTTTTTCCGTTTTGCTTTTTTGCGTTTTCCTCTTCTTTGCACAGCAAACCCAAATCTGTTTTCACTATTTTCTATTTCGTTGCATTTTCCTTTTTGTAAATTTCTTCTCTCCATATCTGTAGCGTCCAATTTCATTGCGTTTTTCTTTTTGTGAATTTCTTCTCTGCATATCGTTGGCATCCATGTTGGCCTGAAGGACGTGGAGCTGTCGCCGGAGGGATTGAGGCTTAATGGGCGGCTACTGGCTAGGGTTTGAGGATTGCATTATTTAGTCGGACGGTTTGACACCAATTAACCAACCCGTTGGTTGGAGGCCCGCTCAAGTAATGACCCGATCAAAGCCGGGTCAGTTCGGTTCATATTAATCAGATCCATCGGGTGTTCGAGTCACATGCACACCCCTAGTAGAGTGTATAAAAGAATAAGTAAAAGTGATTGTACATAATTGTTGAATCTAAGGTTTCAAGTTTTGTGTAATTATATATTTACACATGGATTTTGATGATAACAAATGAATTCATAGAATAAAGGAGTCTCAAGCTCAAGTTATCTACACAATGGAGTCAAGCACATCAAGAAACCAAGCATGAGCAAGAAGGGAGCAAGTTCACATTAAAGTCATAGAATAATGTTGTAAATCTCTTTAAAATTCGAAATTAGGATTAAGGCTCAAAAATTAATATTTTATCATAAAGCATTAAAATACATTTTCCACATGTGCATGAATATTTTGAAAATTAAATTTGAAAATTTTGAAAGATAATTGATTGTCATCTTTCACATGTGCATGCCATGATTAAAGGGTTGAACTTTGAAAATATTAAAGATGATTGATTGTCATCTTTCACATGTGCATGTTTTATTTGAATATTTTCAAAAGTGATTGATGCTTTTCTTGACTTATGCAAAAGGAAGATGCCTTTGTTTGAAAATTTTGAAAAGTAAAGTGTGCTCCTTTTGTCATATGCAAAAAGTAAAAGATTAGGTTTGAATTTTTTGAAAAGTAAAGTGTGCTCATTTTGTCACATGCAAAAAGTAAAAAGATTAGGTTTGAAATTTTTGAAAAATGAATGATGATGTCTTTGACATGTGAATCTTTTTAAATTTGAATATGAAGTCTCATATGCCTATAAATAGATCATTTGAGAGCTTCACATTCACAACACCAAGAGCATACAACTCTCATTCAAAGCTTTCATTCTCTCTTCTCTAAGCATTGAGCCTTAATCCTTTTTCATTTTGAGAGATATAGGTTGTGCTGTATTGTTCTTATTTCACTCATTGAGGAGTGTTTTCTGATATTCTACCCACTATCAATTCTTGTATCAGTAAAAGGGTGTGTACAACCCTTGTGCGTGTAGAAAGTGTTCTACACAGGGAATCGTTGAATCACCACGTGTAAGGTGATTGCAAGTGTAGAGGGTGTTCTACACGGATCCTTTGTAGCGGTGTTGTTCAAAGGTGTAATAGGTTTTTACCTCCACCTGAAGGAGGTTGAATAGTGAATTCGGGGATCCTCAAGGGGTAGCTTGAGGCGAGGACGTAGGCAGTGGGGCCGAACCTCGTTAACATACTGAGTTTGATTCTCTCTTACCCTTACTCTTTATATTTATTGCTATTTCGTATTTTGTTTATATTTGATATTGTATATTTGATTTATAATTTTTTTTTTTTTTTAAATACAACTCAATTCACCCCCCCTCTTGTGTTAGTCATCTGGGCAACAATTGGTATCAGAGCTAAAGCTCTGTTATAAGATTAACTATCTTTTGAGTTAAGATCTTATGGCTAACATTGCAGCTTCATTTGGTGAAGGTCAATCTAGCAGTCGGCCTCCACTCTTTTGTGGAGACAATTATTCATTCTGGAAAGTTAGAATGAGAATATTCCTTCAGGCTCAAGGTCGAGAGATCTGGAAATGCATTGTAAATGGACCTTATATTCCAACAAAAGTGGTTGGTGGAGTAAAGGTCAAAAAGGAAGAAGAAGAGTTTGATCGTGAAGACGATAGACTTTATACTTTGAATTTAACTGCTATGAATTTATTATATAATGCTCTCAATGGTAATGAGTTTAATAGAGTAATGACTTGTGCTACGGCAAAAGAAATTTGGGATAACTTGGAAGTTACTTATGAAGGAACTTCTCAAGTTAAGGAATCAAAAATTTATATTCTTACTCATGAATATGAAATGTTTAAGATGAATGATGATGAATCTATTTCTAGCATGCACACTCGTTTTACTAACATCATAAACAGTTTGACAGCTCTTGGTAAAGTTTATTCCAAAGTGGAAATGGTAAGAAAAATTCTCAACTCTCTACCAAAACGTTGGGAATCAAAAGTGACAGCGATTCTTGAAGCTAGAGACCTCAAGAAGCTCGAAGTGAATGAACTCATCGGGTCACTTATCACCCATGAGTACACATTGAAAAGAGGAGAAGAAGAAGGAAAGCCAAAGAAGAGCTTGGCACTTAAAGCTGTTCCTCATGAAAGTGAAAGTGATGAAGATGAGGAAAATGACGATAAAGATGAAGAAGTTGCGATGATAACAAGAAGAATTCAGAGATTCTTAAAGAAAAATAAAACTCCTCCGAGGAAATCATTCAAAAAGTTTTCCAAGAAAGATTCAGGTAAAAATGATACTTTAATTTGTTATAAATGCAATAAGCCTGGTCATATCAAGCCAGATTGTCCCCTGCTAAAGAAAGATCGAAACAAAGGCAAGAAAGCAATGAAAGCTACATGGGATGATGATTCAAGTAGCTCAGATAGTGAAGCAAGCAATGAAGAATCAGCAAATCTCTGTCTTATGGCTAAAGATGATATTGAGGTAACAAATTTTGATAATATTGAAAATCCTTCATATGAAGAATTGCAAAATGTTTTAGAAGAGGTATATGAAGAATTTGAAAAATTGGGTATCAAATATACTGCTTTGAAAAAGAAAAATTCTTCTTTAACAAACGAAATTGATATTTTAAGAAAAGAAAATATTGTTTTGAAAGACGAAAATCTTGAGTTGAAGAAAAAGAAAACTGATTTAGAAAATATTGTTGAAAACTTTACGAATGGAAAAAGAAATTTTGAAAAACTTCTTGGTAGTCAAAGATGTGTTTTTGACAAGGCAGGCTTGGGATATATGCCAAAACAAAAGTTCAAACCTTATAAAAACTTCTTTGATAATCCTTCTACATCAAAGTCTAATATTCAAAATTCTTTTCATAATAAGTTTGTCAAAAAAGGATACTATTATAATCATTCAAGATTTTCATATATGTCACATGCTATTTGTAATTTTTGTAATAGAAATGGTCATAATTATCATACTTGTCCTATTAGAAGAAAACATACAATGACTATTAGGGCCATATGGGTACCTAAAAATCTTGTTTCTTCTAATACTAATAAATAAAGGACCCAAAGAACTTGGGTACCAAGAAAAATCATTTTAATTGTTTTTATAGGTATGCATGAAGTCCTCTACAAGCAAAAACAAATGGTTTTTAGATAGTGGATGTTCAAGACACATGACGGGAGACAAGACTAAGTTCTTTGATCTTAGATCTAAAGAAGAAGGACACGTGACATTTGGAGACAACTCGAAAGGGAAGATCGTGGGAATAGGTAAAATTGGTAATAAATCTTCTCTCATAATTGAAGATGTTCTACTTGTTGAAGGTCTAAAACATAATCTTTTGAGTATAAGTCAATTATGTGATAAAGGATTTACAGTTACTTTCAAAATGGATAAGTGCATTATTTTGAATGATCATGATTATAACATTTGTTTTACTGCCTTTAGAAGTAATAATGTTTATACAATCGATTTTGAAGAAATTACCTCACAAGATGCTATTTGTTTTTCAGTACAAAATGAAACTAATTGGTTATGGCATAGAAGACTAGGTCATGCCAACATGGAACTTATTTCCAAACTTTCAAAAAATGATCTTGTGAGAGGTTTACCAAAGGCAAATTTTCTTAAAGACAAAATTTGTGATGCATGCCAATTTGGTAAACAAACAAAAACTTCTTTTAAAACCAAGAAATATATTTCCACTACTAGACCACTGCAACTGATACACATGGATCTTTTTGGACCAAATAGAGTTGCAAGTCTAGGAGGAAAATATTATGCTTTTGTTATTGTTGATGATTTCTCTAGATATACTTGGGTCATCTTTCTTGCTCATAAAGATGAGGCACATAATGCTTTTACCAAGTTATGCAAGAGAATTCAAAATGAAAAGGGCTATACTATTTCAAGTATCCGAAGTGATAGGGGAAAAGAGTTTGTTAATAAAAATATTGAAACATTTTGTGATGAAAATGGTTTTGTGCATAATTTTTCTGCTCCTCGAACTCCTCAACAAAATGGGGTAGTAGAGAGGAAAAATAGATCTCTTCAAGAGATGGCAAGAACAATTCTTAATGAGAACAACTTGCCTAGTTATTTTTGGGCCGAAGCGGTAAGTACTGCATGTTATGTTATAAATAGAGTTATGTTAAGGTCTAAATTAGATAAAACCCCCTATGAGCTTTGGAATGAGAAAAAGCCCAACATTGGTTACTTTCATGTATTTGGATGCAAATGTTTTATTTTGAATGACAGGGATAATTTAGGCAAATTTGATGCAAAATCGGATGAAGGTATTTTTCTCGGGTATTCTACAAATAGTAAAGCTTATAGAGTATTCAATAAAAAGACTTTAACTGTACAAGAATCTATGCATGTAGTATTTGATGAATCTAATTCTCTACTCTCCAAGAAATCCATTGATGAAGAAACAGGAGGTATAAATAATACAGAAAGTCTCAATCTCAACAAAGAGAACACAATAGAGGAAGTCCAACATGGAGACATCAGGAAAGATCATCAAAATTTAATACGAGATGCAACCAAACAGTGGAAATTTGTGAAAGATCATCCAGTGGAACAAATTCTGGGAGAACCTTCACAAGGTGTAAGCACTCGATCATCTCTTAGAAATATTTGCAATCATACTGCTTTTTTATCTCAGATTGAACCTAAAAATATTGATGAAGCACTTCTTGATGAATCTTGGATTCTAGCTATGCAAGAAGAGCTTAATCAATTTGAAAGAAATGATGTTTGGACACTTGTTCCTAAACCCAAAAATCATACTATTATTGGAACAAAATGGGTTTTTAGAAACAAGAAAGATGAGTCCGGAGTCATTACTAGAAATAAGGCTCGACTTGTAGCCCAAGGTTACAATCAAGAAGAAGGAATTGATTATGATGAGACATATGCACCAGTCGCAAGATTAGAAGCTATTCGAATGCTACTTGCATATGCTTGTTATAAAGATTTCAAACTTTTTCAAATGGATGTTAAAAGTGCTTTCTTAAATGGTTTTATAAATGAAGAGGTATATGTTGAGCAACCTCCAGGTTTTGAAAATCATATTTCTCCAAATCATGTTTTCAAACTCACAAAAGCACTATATGGACTCAAACAAGCTCCTAGAGCGTGGTACGAGAGACTCAGTGGTTTCTTGATTAAAAAAGGTTTCTCAAGAGGAAAAATCGACACAACTCTTTTCATTAAATACGAAAATGATGATATTCTTTTGGTTCAGATTTATGTTGATGATATAATATTCGGTGCTACTAATGAAAATATGTGTCAAGTTTTTGCTAAGACTATGCAGGATGAATTTGAAATGAGCATGATGGGAGAACTTACATTCTTTCTCGGATTGCAAATTAAGCAAGTAAAAAGTGGGACATTCATCAATCAATCAAAATATATTAAGGAATTGCTGAAGAAGTTTGGGATGGAAGGTGCTAAGGAAACTGGAACACCAATGAGCCCATCTACTAAACTTGATAAAGATGAATCCGGTAAGACAGTTGACTCGAAAGTATATCGAGGTATGATTGGTAGCTTATTATATTTGACAGCCAGTAGACCAGATATTATGTTCAGTGTGTGTCTATGTGCACGTTTTCAATCATCTCCAAAAGAATCTCATTTAATTGCAGTTAAGCGCATTCTTAGATATCTTAGTGGTACAATTAACCTAGGGTTATGGTACCCTAAACACACATCTTTCGATCTAATCAGCTACACAGATGCAGATTATGCTGGTTGTAAAATAGATCGAAAAAGTACTAGTGGAGCATGTCACTTCTTAGGTCATGCATTAGTTTCCTGGTTTAGTAAAAAACAAAATTCTGTTGCATTATCTACTGCTGAGGCAGAATATGTTGCTGCGGGTAGTTGTTGTGCTCAAGTTCTTTACATGAAGCAACAACTTGAAGATTTTAAACTCATGTATAATCACATTCCAATCAAATGTGATAATACAAGTGCTATAAATCTTTCAAAGAACCCAATACAACATTCTAGAACTAAACATATTGAAATAAGATATCATTTTCTTCGAGATCATGTGCAAAAAGGCGATATAGTACTAGAGTTCACAAACACACACGATCAGTTAGCAGATATATTCACAAAACCTTTACCAGAAGATAGATTATCTATGATTAGAAGAGAAATAGGTATGATGCATATTATGAATATCTCTTAAAAGACAGATCAAAATTCATAAAAATAGATAGATTTTTCTTAAATACTTTTACATAAACTTGAGGTTCTTAGCCTCATGTTTGAGACGCTCATTCTCTTCATACAATATCATGTCATCCCTATTCATGGGAACTGGCAAGCGGAATGAAGAATCCAATAGAGATTTCAACTTTTTATTCTTCTGCCGAAGGATTCCTTCCCTTGTGTGAGACTCTTGAACAATTCGTTGAAGTACAACAATTTGTTCCTTAAGCTTTTCAACCTCATGGTTTTTGGCTTGAACCCGCTGGGAAAAAGCAACAATAGAGGATGAGTAGCGAGTTCCGAGACTCACCAAGTCGTAGATAGCATCGGAGTCTGACTTATTAGCCATACTATTATTTTCTTGCTGCAACATGGCACCAATGGTAGCTGCAGAAAGGACAGGAGATTGAGGTGTAGAATACCTCATGGATGCATCTAGAGGAATGTTAGAAGAATGAGCCATGGAGAGAAGAATTAAAAAACTTAAAGCGAGAATGTAGAAAGAATGCAGATGAGTTATAGAGATAAGAAGAAAACTTGATGCGGATTGGATGAACTTTAAGACTGCTTTTATAGAGATAGCATAAAGAACAAGACGAGCTATCATCCAAGTCAAAGAGTAATGTTTTTTTTCCGTTCGGTGAAAATGACATTTTTTAGAAACTCGGAGCCTTCAATCTCGTTTGTCAACAACATCAGGCGATTTTTTCAAATCTCCAGCCACACTTGTCGGGTCACGGACGGATCCAATTATTCTCTTTTTCAACTATCTACAGTGTATTTTAACGCACCGTTTTCTTCAGTCTATTTACTTGCTGCCGATCCTTTTTAATGATGCCAAAAGGGGGAGAAGTTTTAGACTAGAACATTAACATTGTTTAAATTGCTAAACTTGTTATATATGCTTGGAATTATATTTATATTTTTGCTTGAAAAACTAACGCACATTCTCAGGGGGAGCTTAAGTATTAATACAGGCTTCAGGTTCTATCAAGTATTTGTCATCATCAAAAAGGGGGAGATTGTTGAACCTAAGGTTTCAAGTTTTGTGTAATTATATATTTACACATGGATTTTGATGATAACAAATGAATTCAAAGAATGAAGGAGTCTCAAGCTCAATTTGTCCACACAATGGAGTCAAGCACATCAAGGAACCAAGCATGAGCAAGAAGGAAACAAGTTCACATTAAAGTCATAGAGAAATGTTGTAAATCTCTTAAAATTCGAAATTAGGATTAAGGCTCAAAAATTAATATTTTATCATAAAGCATTAAAATACATTTTCCACATGTGCATGAATATTTTGAAAATTAAATTTGAAAATTTTGAAAGATAATTGATTGTCATCTTTCACATGTGCATGCCATGATTAAAGGTTTGAACTTTGAAAATATTAAAGATGATTGATTGTCATCTTTCACATGTGCATGTTTTATTTGAATATTTTCAAAAGTGATTGATGCTTTTCTTGACTTATGCAAAAGGAAGATGCCTTTGTTTGAATATTTTGAAAAGTAAAGTGTGCTCCTTTTGTCATATGCAAAAAGTAAAAAATTAGGTTTGAAATTTTTGAAAAGCAAAGTGTGCTCCTTTTGTCATATGCAAAAAGTAAAAAGATTAGGTTTGAAATTTTTGAAAAATGAATGATGATGTTTTTGACATGTGAATCTTTTTAAATTTGAATATGAAGTCTCATATGCCTATAAATAGATCATTTGAGAGCTTCACATTCACAACACCAAGAGCATACAACTCTCATTCAAAGCTTTCATTCTCTCTTCTCTAAGCATTGAGCCTTAACCCTTGTTCATTTTGAGAGATATAGTTTGTGCTTGTATTGTTCTTATTTCACTCATTGAGGAGTGTTTTCTGATATCCTACCCACTATCAATTCTTGTATCAGTAAAAGGGTGTGTACAACCCTTGTGCGTGTAGAAAGTGTTCTACACAGGGAATCGTTGAATCACCACGTGTAAGGTGATTGCAAGTGTAGAGGGTGTTCTACACGGATCCTTTGTAGCGGTGTTGTTCAAAGGTGTAATAGGTTTCTATCTCCACCTGAAGGAGATTGAATAGTGAATTCGGGGATCTTCAAGGGGTAGCTTGAGGCGAGGACGTAGGCAGTGGGGCCGAACCTCGTTAACATACTGAGTTTGCTTCTCTCTTACCCTTACTCTTTATATTTATTGTTGTTTCATATTTTGTTTATATTTTATATTGTATATTTGATTTATAATTGTTATTTTTTTAAATACAACTCAATTCACCCCCCTCTTGTATTAATCATCTGGGCAACAATATTTTTATATGAGTTTAACCCTACAGTTGGCAATCAAATTGTTGTTTTTTAGATGGCCTATGGAATTAAATAGTGTAATAAATTATTTTGATATTGTTGATGAAAATTATGGCATCTTATTTTACATGAATCATTTTTTTAGTTGCTATATTAATAAGTCTGGTGTATAACATACCACTATTGATAGGACGTATTTATTATATTTAAAAAAATTTAAAATATCTATATTTTTATGTTAATAAAGAAATTAGCTAGCTATTCTTTTAAGGATTTTGTTATACATCATTTTATACCATAAACTACATATATTTTATTTTATTTTATTTTATTAAATTAATTAAATTCTTTTATTCATTATTCATATAATATATTTAATAAAAAAATTATATATAATGTGTAATATAAAAATTTTTAATTGGCCATAGATGGTGGTGTAAAATTACACATCGTTCAGCTTTAAGCCATCTGGCATAGCAGCAAACCGAATTTGTTGCATTTGTTTATTATTAGTTTTCGCCCTACTGTCCCACAGCAAAATAATTCCTTATTTTTATTTATTTGGTAAATATAAATATATAATCATACTCCCAATCATACATACAGTCCAAAAGTGGACAATCCCTGTTGAACAACTTTTTCGACAGGCTGGAGACTTCATTGTAGTATTTTTCGGCACGTGCCTACGCTTTAGCCATTGATGAATTTCCTAACCACGTGTCAAGTGGATCACTAGATACGTGGAGGCCGATAAAACCATCCATATATATATAAATATATCCATGTCGGCCCCACAATTATTCATTTAACCATAATTTTAGTTGTTCTATTTTCTGATTATTTTTTATCATCAGCGATTTCTTCCCGCAGCAAGATAATTATTTATTTGTAATCAGTTAATTTTTATAAAAAAATATTCATTTTTTTTATAATGAGCATTAATTAAAAAAATAGTTGTAAACTTGATTATAGAAGTGCTGCATAATCACTTTAAAAAAAGTGAATAAATATAATTTTTTAATAATAGACTCCATTACTTTTTAAAGCTATTGCATAATATTTACGTACTCTACGACTGTATTACTCTTAATAAAATGGAAAAGATGTTTAACATTTTTGTTTGAATTTGAAGATTTTATGGGATAAAAAAATTAATAGACTTCTATTATATACAGTCACTCAAAAAATATATAAAAGTGGTTGCACATAAAATTTTTTATAACATTAATAAACATATATATGAAGTTTATCTTTGTAGGTTCACTCCATACAGCTATTTCTCTTCCACTTAAAATCATCAAATTCGAACAAATACTTGAAAGAACTCTACTTCCAGCAGAATTTCAAGTCATCGTGTTTACTTTTTCTCAAATTTGGCACCAGATAATACTATAAATTTATATTCGGAGAGCACCTTTCGTTTCATTTCATTTTATTATTATAATTTTTTTAAATTCACGTATAAAATATAATAAATAATTTAATTTTTTTAAATCTAAAATAATAATAATAATAATTTATTCTAATTTTCATTTTTTATCTAAAACTATTTCATTTATCTCTAAATCTAAGTCAGCCCTAAAATGAAGAGACAGGAACAAGCTACTGAACACTTTTTGGGACATTATCATTAAATGCCTATATAAGGAGAGGGAGCAGCACGGAGTATTTCTCATAAAAGCTTAAGGCCAAAGGAATTACAGAGAAAATTTTTGAATATTTTTCCTCTCAATTAGGAGGTAAGAATGGAATCCTCAAGTGATCAGAACTGTACATATTTGAAAGTTTCTCCTCAATTATTTTATCTTTCAAGCATATAGATTGTATATATTTTTTTAGTGGAAAAACCTGTTGGCCGGGACAGTTGCTATAAATCTAAATTATTCAAGCCATTAAGACCCATGAGTAGTACTGGAGCAGCCCTGGCCGCTCGTCTCCTGCATTTGGTTCCATGCCATTCAAACAAAGAATTAGGTTTGGACAAGCAACAAGCAAGCCATGACTGCATGTCAACTGTTTAAACTTTAAACTATTCCTTCTCCTCTATTAATTGCTTTGTTTCTTATATTTTATCTCCCTGAAAACCTAGATTTCTGCAGGCTTCTTATCTCTTTAACCTTTTGCAGATCTGAAGCTTGTCCAAGACACAGTAAAAACCCTGGCCTGATATAATTAAAATGCTTGCAGGTTTGATCAAGAAGAAACCAGAAAATGGGAATTGAAGGCACTTTGGAATACTTGTCCGACCTGCTAAGCAGTGCCAGAAAGGGCAAGAAGAAGAAGAAGCAAATCCAAACAGTGGCGCTCAAAGTCAGGATGGACTGTGAAGGGTGTGTGCAGAAGGTCAAGAAAGTTGTCTCTGGTGTAAAAGGTATACGTATATTCAATTTTTCTATTACATATATATATTCATCTCATCATGATCTGCATATAAATTTTCATAACTTCTAGCTAAGAGCTTGTTCTTGATAATTTGTCGTGCTCGTTTATTGGCAGGGGTAAAATCTGTGGAAGTGGATATGAAACAGCAGAAGGTGACGGCGACGGGATATATGGAGGCAAAGAAGGTGTTGGAAGCAGCAAAGTCAACGAAGAAAAAGGTGGAGCTATGGCCATATGTTCCATACACACTGGTGGCTCATCCATATGTATCTCAGGCTTACGACAAGAAGGCCCCTCCTAATATGGTCAGGAAGATTCCCAACACTGCCATCATTAACGAGACCACCTTCGATGACAAGTACACCATTATGTTCAGTGATGAGAACCCAAATTCCTGCTCCATCATGTAGCTAGCGAGATATATTATAGCTGAACTACCTCAAAGTTAATCTTCCCAACCAAAACTGCATCATTGTACGGTATATAAAACGTTGTGGGCTTATCTCTGGTTTTTTTTTTTTCGTAAAAGACATAATGCAAGTATAATATCTTTGATTATCTAATTTTTTTTTACTTTTGTGGAGATTATGTTCTTGAATGAGATCATGAGCCCAGTGGAATATTAATCCTCGTCATGTATGTCATCATAGACGCACATACATGATATATATATATATATATAGATAGCGTCTTCTCACAACTGATAATGACCTCTACATGATGGTGTTCATGATAATTTTCTTACACGTTTGGCAGGAGTAGTACTGCTCTTAATTTCCAGGTTAGATATATATAGGTACAGTATGTCAGCGGGGAAGCTGCAAATTACTAAGAAAATCTTTGCACAACACTTACTTAGAGTTTAAATATGTTAAGAGCTCGTTTGGATTCAAAGTGTTTCATCTTATTATCTTATCTTATTATTACAATTTTTTCAAATTCTCACACAAAATATAATAAATAATTCAAAATTTTCAAATCTCAAAATAATAATAATATTAAACAATAATATTATAACAATATTTTATTCAACTTTTATCTAAAATCATCTCATCTTATCTCATTTCTGAATCCAAACGAACTTTACTTCTCCAAAAAGTAATTTCAGGTGATGAAAAAATCTAAAATTTTGTTGAACTAAAAAATTCTACTATGATATATATAGTAAAAATTACTATTTGTTTAGGAAGAAATAGATTTTATTATTTATATTATATTTTAACAAAATAAAAACAATGATAACGATAGATTATGTTACATGCATATGTGATCAATTGTGCTTGACAACTAGACTAACGTACATGTTAAAAAATTGGGAAAAACCTAACCCTTTCGACAATAGTACTAGAATAAGGAGACGTGCAAGTTTAAGTTGTGATATTATTAGGACCACCTTCCAGATGACTCACATGATTATTAAATAATGAAGTGATTAAATGATTAGATTTACAGCAGAAAGCAAATCCCAACGGTGGGCTGTTTAGATGGTTGGGTACTGTAATTGTTTGAGGACGAAACAGGCCAGCTAGGGTTTAGTTTGGGCTGAAAACTATCCAAAACTTTTAGGTATAGTTGGGCCGAGATGTGTACAATGCATGCATCATTCTTGGGCCTTCGCATCTTTCTGAACAAAGATACTTGGCAAAATGACTTCGTTCACCACAATTGAGATCCAAAAAATTAAACGCACCAGGGATCATCATCTTGTTTGTGTTGTAGACAAATATTCAATTAAATAGGATAAAATATAGTGTTGGTTCAAATTCAATAAATATTTTAATATCATGATAAATCATCACTTATCTAAAAAGGAAATCGTAGTTAGCATTCATGTACTTTCGCAAATTAACGCAAGTTATATATATCTTAGTTAGAAATTATTAGTAATTCCTCACTTATATTGATAGGAAGATATAGATTTTATTATTTATATTTTTAACACTTAGTTAGCTACGTATAATGATTTTTCGAACTTCGGCGAGGCCAAAACAGACTTTAACACCTGTATTTTCCTTATTTCGTTTACTGATTTGGCAAATTCAAGATAATATATACAAATATATATATATATATATAAAATATATTATATGTTGCATGTTGCAGTTGTTGAGACAAAAATGGAACAGGAGCAAAGTTGGCATGCAGCTGGATATTTGGGGCATAGATATCCGAACCTGCAAGAAGGTAACTCAGAAAGGAAGATCAGAGGTAACAAATTTCGGCTTTGCTCTCCTTGGAAACGAAAACATGGAACAAGAAAATAAGACAAATTGGGATTGGGACTTGGAATGTCTTGGCACAAGCCATGTATATGCATGCACACGACGACAAAGTTTGTTTCCCTGTTGAGAAATATTCTTTTAAACTTTGAAATAATTTTTCTATGATATTTCAGAAAGTTGATATATATATATATATATATATATATAACTACTATATATAAATTATATATGGGGCAAACGGAGATCGAACAATATTGAAGGAAAAGCTTACAAATTCTCCCTTTTAATACATACATATCTAGATCTATATATATGTCTATGTATATACATACATATCTATAAATATATATATATATATATATGTGCGAATAATTACAAGGTTATGATTCTTGGCTTGTACTCGAAACAAAATTGATGATGAGAGACATGTTTGAGATTCTAATGCTCAATTCAATCCATTACAATCATTTAACTTAAAGCTGCAATCTATAGTTGGATTGCTTTAAAATATTCTCTTGGTATCATGTCTGTTTGACGCCCTTAAAAAGGCATAGAAATTCGAAAATGGAGAAAGATCCATTTTAGATTTTGTTAAGGTTGCCTTGGGCTTGGATTAATATTGTGTGGAGCCCTCAACAGTGGTCTGGTGCGGCTGCATGGTGTCTGTGTGTAGGCCTGCACATTGGCCCGTCCAATAAAGTTTTGGTCCGACCCAACTTGGCCCACAGGCATACCTCATGCAAATATAACTCGGCCCGACCCAAACTATTCGTGTGGGGTAAAAAGTATCGTTTTTCTTTAACCACTCTGTACCCGTTCTTGAGGAGGATTTGCAGCACTAATTTGTTTCCTTTCCTCAAGTTCCTCAGAAACCAACCAGACGTATAAAACCCATTTTACTGGTCTTACCCACTACAAAATCAAAGCAATACACAATCAATAATTAAACAAAAACCCAATGATAAGTCAATAACAAGCTCGGTCTCACTCCCTTCCATAATAAAACAACCTACCCTACAATAATAGAGTTGGCTGGATAAAACATGGGCTCGTACAGGAACTTGGACAAACCCTTCTACATATTGATGGATACGTCGTGTACATCTCCTTCAGCAGCGTCGTCTACTTGACTCAAGCCCAAGTGGACGAGATAGCTCACAGGATCTTGAACTCTGGGGTCTCGTTCTTATGGGTCATGAAGCCGCCACACAAAGACGCTAGCTGCTGCTCGTTCTTCCATAAGGATTCCTTTCTTCCACTGGGACTGTGTAGAATGTTTGCTTTTTATGCCTCCACTTGTATTTGTGTTGGGTAAGATGGAAAGGATGGTAGGAGAAAGTTTCTCCAAGAAACAGGAAGAGCCAGATCTGTTAATGCCCAGACTCGAGTCGCTTAATCGTGGGTGAATAAGTGATGTTTGGCCTGTGGGGCTGCTTGACCCTTGGCTGGCGATGACGAACGGCAATTATGAATGGTGAGGTGGAATGGTGAGGTGGAACAACGAGGTGGCTAAGGTTTTGAGGAGAAGAGCTTGGACCTCAAAATGTAGGGGTGTAAATTTTAATCGGAAAACCGGCCCGGTTGTGCCGGTTTTGGATCGGTCCGGTCCAGGACCGGTTTCACAAAATGAAAAACCGGCCGGAACCGGTCAAGTTTCGGTTCCGGTCATTGTTAGACCGGATCGGACTGGTACTATTCAATATTTTTATTTATTTATTTAATGTTATATATTATATATTTTATATTATATATAATTTTTATATATAATATATAATAATATAAATTATAATTATATATAAGATAATGTTATTATAATTTATAAAATAAAAGTTTAATCTTAAACATAAAAATTTAATTGATCATATGCTTTAAATATATATTATTTATTAATAACATTTTATCATAGATTCATAAGATGTAAGAATAAAAAAAAAAAAAAAATCACTCAAATAATATTACCAAATTTTGATAGCCTTATACACTTAACACTCTTTATATTTTTTTCTGATAAGTACATAAGACATTAGTAGATAAATATAAATTATATATATTAGCATATAATTTATATAAAACTATACTAATAGCATAATTTTTTTACATAGCAGATTTTATTTTTACATAACAGTTTTTTTATATAACAGTTTTTTTTATAGCAGACTTTTTTGACATAGCAGCTTTTTTTTATTTTTTATTTTTATAAACAGATTTTTTATGATAAATATGTATTTTATTAAAACCGAAAAACCAGACCAAACCGGACCGAAAACCGGTAAAACCGGAGTACCGGTTTAGGAGGGTAACAGATGCGCAATCGGTTTTAAAAAATGTAAAACCGGTGCCTACCGGTTCGGTCCTAAATTTGTCCAAAACCGGACCCGTTACACCTATATCAAAATGATATAGTTGGTTATTGGTTTCAACCGACATGAGAGTTATAGAACCAGTTAAATGATATGAACTCGACTATTGTTGGGTTAATCCAATTAGGTCATGCGGGTTGATTGGCCAATTGGGCTTCTTGCATAGGCCTATCCGTGCATACATTTATGGCAGTAAATAGTAAATAAATACAGGAAAATAAATAAAGGGAGACATATAGATTTACATGGTTTGGCACTAGGCCTACGTTCACAGGGATTCAAGGAGGGAGGATCCATTATAATAAACTTGTTTTACAGTCTCTCATGGTCTCTCAACCTCACTATACAGTAGATCTTGAAGGTTTGTCTTCTCATCTAGATCTCATCGCTGGAGCTTCTGTCTTAAGGTTGAAGAAGCCTTCCTGAAAAAGTTTGGCCAAAAGAATTCCTGAATTCGTATGTACCCGGTGCCTTTTATCTCAGCCTGCCCCCTTCGCTTTAGGTCATCTCACTCCTCCTTTATGTCTCCTCCTTTCTTTTCCTACTAACACCTTGCCTTTCTCTTTCTTTGTCTTCTAGTGATAGCCCTTTGATGAGTTAGGCCTTGAGAACTATTTTGGACCTAGTATATTTTATCCCCTCACAATACCAAAAAAGAAAATTTATTAGACTGGTTTTATGGAAAATTATGAACTTGCAATTTTTTAAAAAATTATATATGAAATGGAGGACAATTTTGTGAAATTAAAATTCAGTTTCAATAAACGACATGATTAAGTGAGTAATTAGTTAATTGTAATATAATTATAAAAGGCTTATAACGGTGTATCATTATTCAGTTTGAATAGAAGTTGCTAGATCCTCTCTCCTAGTCTTTGTAACATTATTTTTACCTATTATTAATTGATAAATTATCATCATTTGCTTGAAAAAAATAAAATAAAACAAATTAAATAAACATATATAATTGATCATCTAAACAAAAAAAAAAAAATACTAATGCTAAAGATCTTTTTTAAAAAAATAACAAAAATAATTTGACAGACTAGGCTCTAACTAGCTAGCCGGAAACACTCAAAAAGAAGGAAAAGAACAAAGGATAACCATCAAATCCCTCCATGTGACCCTTTCTTTTGTATACATCCTTGAATCTCTCTGTCCTATCTCTCCTCTCACCCATTTATAACCATCTCTCTCAATCTCTCTCATCAACCCTTCCTTAAAAGGTTCATGTCCATGCATTGTGTATTATAGGGCATTGCATGCATATTTATATTTTGTTCCCAAAAAGAAAACATTGTTTGTTTGTTTTCTCCAAAAAAGAGTCAACATCCATGCATCCATTGCCTTTTTTTGGTGCATCGATATAGGTGCCAGATCGATATTCAAGACATGGGTCGTGTAAAACTGGAGATAAAGAGAATAGAAAACAACACGAATCGTCAAGTTACTTTCTCAAAACGTAGAAATGGCCTCATTAAGAAGGCTTATGAGCTCTCAATCCTATGTGACATTGATATTGCTCTTATCATGTTCTCTCCTTCCGGTCGTCTTAGCCATTTCTCTGGCAAAAGAAGGTAAAAACAATAAAACCAAATTCATTAATCTTCAGCTCATGCATATATATATATATGCTGGATGCAAAAGCATGACCTGTTCTCATGTTTTTGCATGCATGCCTTTTCTTTTTGTCTTCATTGGCCTTAATTCTTACTGTATTAATTGTTTATCAACTTTCTTACATGACCAAATAATTTCTATTTAGAAAATATAGTTTTAGCTTGGAAAACATGTATACCTTGTCCTACCCAATGGATTATAGATAGTTTTCTAATTAACAATGATTTTAAGCCATGGATGCATGTAATGTGAGTGTCTGTGTGAATTTTTGGAGTTCTCTAATATATATATATATATATATAAGATGCATGTGCCATGATGATCAATATTTAATTATTTCGATGTCTTGAAAATCAGGATCGAAGATGTTTTTACTCGTTTCATCAATCTTCCTGACCAAGAAAGAGAACAGTATGCTCCTAGAAATTGTCTCATTTAACAATATTATTGAATTAATTTATTTTTCCCTTAAATTGGCTTGTTAATTTGATTAGTTTGTTGCAGAGCTGTGGTTGAGAAAGGCAAGCACTGGTACTAGATACTCTCTTTGTCTATGTCTCTGTGTTTTTGTGTAGCCACAATTAAATATGTCATAACTCTTTCCTTTCCTTTTGCAGTGACCTCCAAAACAAAGAGGTGAGAGCACAATCATTTGAAGCTTTTCATGTTGATATTCGTATAAATTATTAATAAAATTCTAGTGTTGCATTGCAGCAGTATTTGCTTAGGACCTTACAAAAACTACGGAGTGAAAATGACATTGCTCTTCAAATTGCTTAGTTTGTTTACCTCTCTCTCTCTCTCTCATCATGTCTTGATCTATTCTTTGTTTTACTTTGTAGCAAATTTGAGTTATCTAATCATGTTGCCAATTAATGCTTTTTCTCTTTTCTGGATCAATGCTTCAAAAAAAATGAAGTCCGGCTACTGTTAACTCTGAGATTGAGGTAATTACAAAGAGATATTGGTTATAGATCTCTTTGGGATCATCTTAACGAAATTGGGTTTAGTTTTTTTTTTCTTTTCATTCTTACCCTTGTTAATCTTTCTTATTCCAGGAACTCCAACAGGAAGTTGGCAGGTTACAACAACAACTTCAAATGGCTGAAGAACAGATAAGGTCCCTTAATAATTTGTGAAAAACTTTATAATATCTTAGGATTATGATTATATATGTAGTATTAGTTCATGGAGGCTTAAATCTTTCAATGTTTTGAACTTAGGTTATATGAGCCTGACCCACTAAAGATCACATCTATTGGAGAGCTAGAATCCAGTGAGAAAAATCTTCTAGACATTATGACACGAATCATGCAGAGAAAGGTTTCCTTGAATATTGTTTCTTTTTACAACTCTTATAAATTATTATAACATTTGAACTCAACATCATAATATAACAATAAACATTTTTTGTTTGTAGGAATATCTGTTGAGCAATCATTCATCTACTTACGATCCATCCAATATACAGGTATAATATATGAAACAATAATTCTATTTACAAATCTGATTATGGAAGCATTAAAAGTATCACTTTTGTAAAAACTTGTCACACCATATAGTTAGTATAGAACAATATTTGACTTTTAAACTTTCTTTTGACTGTACAGACCCACAGTAGGTAATGTGTTAATATACTGATTTGCAAGAACCAAGATTTATCATTAAATTAGTATAATCACAAGAGTTTTGATTGTTATGAACTAATAGCAAGGGATGCCAGCATCTTTTGAGCATGAAGTTGTAAGTTGGTTGCCCGATGGTAGTCATAACCACGGACAAATGTTTGATGCATCCGCTTCTCTCAATCAATTAATGAGGTAAATTTGCTACCTTTACACAAGCTAGCTAGCTCTATCTCTTAAATGTCCTTGAAATATTTGAATTCTTTTTATATGATTGGTCTTATAAGTTCTAAGTTGTCACTTTTAAATTAACGCTTATAATTAATGACAACTGAATCTTTTTTTTGGTAGTTTTCTTTAGAAAGAAATGACACATTTTGGATATGATTTGTATAACTTAATGTACAAGGAACTCTACAATTACTCTCAAAGATATTTTACCATATAGATCAGTTCTATTCATAATGGCTATAATTTTGGAACAAAAACATTTTTTTAAAATCAATGTTATTACTTCTACCAAACCAAGATTTATAATTATAATACCTACAACTATAATATATTTTAGAATTATCACTGCTAAGGTGATAAAATCTTGGATTGACACGATTTCTAGAGTTCTTAGAATCTACCATGTAGCTTTCATCAAATTTCAGCCATTGCTTTCAAATTCAATTGTATGTATTTTATCTTTTATGATTGCTTTCAAACTTAAATTCATGGTTGCATCAAATAAAGTAGGTAATATTGAAAGAGTAATGCTGCATACTACACTATTATCTTAGTTTTATCTTACCTTATAAATGTGACATTTTTCATCACAATTTGATCAATATCTCTTATATTTTTAAAAAAGAAGTTCAAAGGTCGATGGTCAATGTCAGTTTATTATAGTGGAATAAGAGTGGGATGTTGATGAAGCATAGAAGACTTTTTAATATCGTCAGATATTTGAAGAGATTAGTAATGATATAGTAAAACCTTATAATTGAATGTGAAAGTATTGATTGAGATTTAGTTTAATATAACGACTAGATTACCATAATAACTCTAAAAGATCTTGAAAAAATAGTAGTTATTTAAATAAGTTTTCACTAGTATAATCGTTGAATAGTTTCATTTACTTGTGTGTATCACCAACTTTAAAGAAAGAGACACAACATATATTTCAAATAGTATTTAATGTTGTATTGGGATAGGTTGTCCCTGTACTTGAAAAATGTGTATCTACCTCCACTATGCTAAGAAAAAGAAAAGAAAGTTAAAGAAATAGAATTGCTAACCAGAATAAATTTGGCAACAATCCATAATTAATTAATCTATAATTAAGAATTGTTCCAATCAATCTTATTCGTATTGGCTTTTAGATTCCCCATTATGAATTATTTTAAGACTTACATAATACAGGGAGCTATCATCAACAGTGTATGATCCGTTCTCGCAAGGAACCAGCTTAAACACGGATCCTCATAGCATGAGTGACGGAAACCTCACGGCATGGCCTCAAGGCTACAACTCGACTGGGCACCATTCTGCTATCACTATCTTGCCACCAACTTCATTCCCTCCAATTCAGGTTTTCTCGCAATTATAAATTTGCATTATATATATAGATAGTAAGACTCTTTACAGTTTTTGGATCCAAAATATTTTTTACAACTTGAAAAGAGATAGACATACTTCTAGACTTAAATCATAAATATTATTACCTATAAATATAAAATATGTCATAGTCTATATTTTGTATACGTATTTATTTCAAATTATAAAAGAAAAAATTAAATTGAAAAGTTGTAAGAAATTCAAAGTTGTAAGAAAAGTTATTACCCAAGGACTTTGAAATGGTCCATATATTGGGGTTGTGATTGTTTGATTTTAAATCCATCCACTTGTGATATCTATTTATTTTGTTAACATGTGGTGTAAGTGCAAATCTTAATGTTAATCGATATATAATTTTCATCATCAGCATGGAATGGTAGGATCAGAGGTGCCGGAAATGGTGGCACATCATGATCAACAAGTGGAGATCCAGATCAATGGTTCGCATGTTCATGTGGGTAATGAAGTTGCAAATTTTGAGACCAAATTAAGTCCATCGGCTTAATGAGAAAATGTTTTTGTTCCTTATTTTTTTTTTCCTTTCTTTTTTCCTTTAACGAAGGTTAATTTGTATCATAATCGAGCCGATTTTTGGGTGTTCTTATGTGTATAGCCAAACATATGAAAATAGTTTTTGTTACAAACATAATTTGCAATTTGTTCAATAAAATTTCGATTTTTTTCCCTTTTAAAGTCAGTAGAATTATAGAAGTACTATAGCCACAAGAAAATATCACAAAAGTAAATGTTTAAATTGACATAGTTTTATATAATACATTAGATGAGATTTACAGTAAAAGTAAGTTTATAATCTAACATAACACAATATCAAACCAAGTCAGTTTGTTAGTTTACTTTTATTTGATTTATGTGGCTAAAACATTTCTATAAAATTATCCCACCTTCCCCGATGTATGAAAAATAGTTGTAATGCTGTTCTTTATTAATTGTCTCTCACATTTAAGAGACTCATTAACATTAAAAAAAAAAAGGACAACTTTTTCCTTTAAAAAAAAATATTTCAGTCTTTTTTAGAATTTTTTAGTATTTTGTTTTATAAAGTCAGTTGAAACAGGCAACTCTCACTATACTAGTGAAATGAAAATATCTAATGATTATCCGACAAATATCTAGGATTGACATAATGAAGGGAGTATTAAATTTGTTCTATGAGTTTTCATGGTTCACTTTGAAACTCTACCGTGGTGATCAAACTATACTTACTAAAAAAAAAAGTGAAATTATACTTATCCACTTGAACCAAGCATGAAATGGAAAACTTCTATAATATTTTTTCATTACTTGAATAAGTTGTAGTCTTTTTAATCATTATTATAGTAATTTTACAATGAATAAGCTTGATAGCATTTAATATTATTTTAGGTAATTTTTGTCAGTATAGACCCTACATAAGTATTTAATATGGTGTCTATTTATTACTTTTTGCATTAAATTCTCCAAAATTACAAGAGAGGAAAGAAACAAAGAAATTAATGTTACAGGAGAGAAAAGAAAGAAATAAATATAGTTTATAACCTTTTTTACCTTATTTATAATTGTATAGCCAGGTATAAATCTAGCTGTTTATTCTAATAACCATACATATAAGAATGGCGGAGTAATAACCAAAGAAAAATATAAAAAAAGTGATGAGACTTAGGACAATAGGACACTAATTCTATCAATTAATTCAAAGAATAATTAAGACCTTTATCTTTTTGACACATAATACTGCATTTTGCCTATAAATAAGCTCTCTAATTAGGGTTTCATTTGAAGAGATGCAAAAGGTTAGTTTTCTTATTCTTACACTTTTTTTCTCTCTGTAAAATTGCTATTACAACTATCTTCATCTTATTTATTTTCTTGTTCTCATTCTAAATTTCTACACATACATTACTTGCATATCCTATTAGAGATATTTAATCTCGTTCATTTTCAAGTTTCACTTGCTAAAGTTCTCATAACAATCAAATCCATTAGTTGTTCATATAATCTTTTTCATTTTTTCATTTTGATGTGCATGTTTGATTCATACTTTTGTTTATAAGCTATCTCTATGAAGAATTTACAGGTAAATGAACTAAGTAAAATAATAACATTTGTGTTAATTATTTAATTGTTAACAAAGAGTGTTTTGTACATTTCAATGTATTGTTGGTCTTAGATCTCTTTCTCTCTCAATCTCTCTATTCTATCTCTCTCTTATTCTTTTTGCCACGAATTTTTATTTTTTTTAGTAATTTCTTGGTAGAAAAATTTTGTGATGGCCATGTTGATTGCTTTGTGTACTTCTTAATAAGGATACTGTTATAGAAGAAAGATTTTGTAGTGGCCATGTTAATTGCTTTTTGTACTTCTTGAGAAGGATACCGTTATAGATACAACGATTTGTCTTTTCTAAATCTAGTTTTCCACTGTTTCTTTGGTAGAAAAATAATACTTAACACCTTACTTAATAATTATATTTGACCGAACTAAACTTCTTTCAATATTTTGTATCTTTTCATACCCTAATCACTTTTCATTTAAGAGAGGATAAAAGTTTGAATGTTTTATATCTTGAAAAACAAAGTTTTTTTTTTTTGGAATTACTTAGTAAAATAGAATTTTTATATATGATGGACAAATTAAAGTCATTTCATTTTACACGTTGGCTCCAAAAATCAAATTAAGTTTACATTTCTTAAGAATTAGCTAGTCAATCGAATGTTGTTTTTGTAATAAAACCCCATAAAAAGTTTTATTTGCAAAAAATATTATTTGACTAAGAATAATGTTTAAAAAAAATTATTAGTTTATTAATCAATTTACCCCTTATTCTCTAAAATCCATAATAAATTCTCAAAATTTTGAAAACCTTCATTTAATCTTAAGAAAATTTAACCAAGTTTCTTTTATCTCCAAAAATTATGTAATAATATTTCAAAACCAAAAAATCTACAGCAACAAAAACAATGAAAATAATAATTATAACATATAATTTGTAAAAAAATGGGAATGGATATGTAGATTATATCTTCGTTTTGGTCAATACTCAAAAACTTAGTTCCAACTCTCTCTCTCTCTCTCTCTCATCACAACAGGCATATTTTTTGTACACTCAAAAGTTTGAATTCTCGTAATACATTGCTTTCTTTCATCAATTTCTTCTTCTAACTCATATTCTTTCTCATTTTGCATCACTGCATCTATTTAGGTCAATGAACAATCTGAACACATATTCTGCATGTGAAATTATGTTTGTTTGCTTTTTGTATATACTAGCAAAAGATATATTAGGTCAAATAAATAAGAAATTAATCATCCTAGTACTTAGTCTATTGTTACACTTGATTTTATAGCTATTATATAGGAAAAAATAAAAATAGTTTTGATTGCTTAGTTATTGTCTTTTTATATCGAACAATTATATTTTAACGTAATATGTAAGAGCATAATGATGGATTTACATAATGAAATTTAGAATCAAATGGAGATTGACAAAGTTGATCAAGCAGAAACATTTTTGGAGTTTGACTTTCCCTTTCATGAGGACAACTTAATGGAGGATGCCAATATGCAGGTTCCTTTAAATTGTCTACAAAGAGAAAATGAGAGTTAGTTTGAGTGTAATTTGCATGTTGACTATCTTTATATATATATATATATATATATATATATATATATATATATATATCATGGATTATCTTTGCAAGACAGCACACAATTAACATTACAGGTTTTGACAAATTAAACTTCTTTTATAAATTAAATAATTTCATCTTAACAGTGTAGATGATTTATTGTCCTTTGCACTTAATTAAAAAATCAAATTAAGGATCCACTTTAGGCTTCAATAAACAAAGAGTGTGAAATTGTGCATATGTATACTGTAATTAATGTGTACTTCTGATGATGTGTTAGCAAGAGTATTTGGAGCTAGGTTCATCACCTGCAAGCAATCTATCCAACCCTACACTAGAGAAACCGGCTACAAACTTGTCACAACTAACTACAACTTTCAATCTTCCAGTAGTAGAGAAACCACAAAACTACAATCCAATAGCGGTAACTACATTAATCTTTATATGAGAAAATGTTTTATGTATTTTTGTATGAAATTGTAGACAAGACTTGCTATCTTTATTAGTTCTACACAAATGAACATTTTGTTAGATTGTCTCTAAGGTTCGGTTTGGCCATTAAAAATTCTCATCTCAAATTCAAAATTCTCATATCATCATTACAATTTTTCTAAATCCCCATACAAAATATAATAAATAATTTAACTTTTTCAAATTTCAAAACAATAATAATATTAAAATATAATTTATCATAAAACTCAAAATTCTCAATGGCCTAACCAAACCTAAGTAATCCATCTCATTTATCTTATTATCAGGTAATATTTAGTATTAATAATAACACTCCATCTTTAGTTAACCTATTATTAGCATCTTTGTTAGTAGAGTTCTAATATTGTGCATAGACACCACTTTATATTTGTTGATGTAAAAAGTTTCCACATCATTTATGTGTTGTGTGTGTCAATAAGTGAACCTGCAAATATATGGAAACTTGATTATGAACATACATTATTTATGCATAGTAATTAAAAGGATTTTGTGCAAAAAAAAAGTTCACAACCTAGTAATTCATTCGTCATTATAGTAATAATTCGTTTTTTCCTTAATTCAAGATCAGGATAATGTGGGAGACGAATTGTTTGGTGCATGTGGTCATCAACCTCAACTTAATTTTAGAAATATCGATTGAAACAATCTACAACATGCCTATAACACCTCTGAAAACCTAGCGGTACCAACTCCGGCGGCCCCTCAAGTTGCTAATACTCCAAACTTGCCAAATATGAGTCCATACTCCTTGAATGCTACATTAATTAGTGCACCACAACCTTACCCTCCAATGAAGGTAATTAAGATAATTGTTTAGCCACTAATACATAATTGAGACACACTGCACCCTCCATGATATGCCTCTTTCTATTCATATTTACTGAAATTAGGAGAATGCAGAAGCAACTACTATTGATTGAGCAAACTAGCTAGTTAGCTCTGTCCAAATAATGTAAACTCTAACAAGAACCTCAACAAATCTACACTTAAGTTCATTATGCTTCAATTCTCATTTTTTTTCTTCATTTTGGTAGTTGGTTCAAATCTTTATTAGAGCCTATAAAATAAAAGATTGCCATTGACCATGATCATGATCAGGTGGGAATGATCACACATGATGCAGCAGCTCAATCATTTTGAGCTGAAAATGAGGCCAACATGATCTACTCAAATCTACTCATGAATCCTGGGTCTGAATGCCTCTATCTACAAATAAATTTTTCTCTTTTTAGTTCCACATAATATGATAGTCCTCGTATTCATGCTGAAGTTTATTTTTGTTTCTTCCATTATTTTTTCCTCTTTTCTTTTGAACTTATTTTGAGAATCTCTTTACATGATAGACCTCACAATATTGATATTCCACTTGATGAATTTGCTGCAAATTACTCATCACTGCAAAACATTACAAGCAATAATTTTGATAACATCAAAAAGCAACCACCCCTCCACCCAACTTTATTCTCTCAAGAAAATACCGTGAGTAGTATCTCCAATCAAACTTGGATTTAGATTCCCTAAACTTTTTACCCGAACTCTGTGGTCTAAAGAGGGAGAGAGTTAGATCTATAAAATAGGTCCCCCAACATTTATGACTACCCGAGTGAATTTTTCGAATAGCATTAAATGTGTCTCTCTCTTTAACTCTAAACCCTAAATTTCGGATAAAAACTCTAAGGAATCCAAATCTATCAAATCTTTATGTTGATGTTGCATATGAATATATGTGATCAATCAGGCTTCAATATTAATATTTGTGTTAGTTTAAAATATTCAAAGTTGCTTGTTATGAGCAGACAGAGACAAGAATAATAAATGAAGACCATTGTCAATTATCAACCAACACATGACCATTTTACTTCCCAGCAACCAGAACATTGCTCCTTACATTTCTTTCACTCTAGTGGGGTATATGACTTCTCATAGTCTTAATTCAAAAGTATATATTACGATTTGAATATTCATGTATATATGCATGCTTATTATGTTAACATGGTTGTTTTGTTTTTATGTTTGAATCTAGGTCCCAATCAAATGAATTTATGAAAGCTAATGTGTTAGAACCACTATGTATCGAACTCATGCAACCTCAAACTCATGCACTTTTAAGGTATATTAATAAATAATTGCTCTGGAGTTTTTCTACTTATAAGCTAGTGTGGAGGCTAGACACATTGCTGATATGATAAAATAGATTTATAAGACAAATTTAAAATTAAATTCTTTTACAATTTAAATCTCGTAATATTAGTAAAAACCTCCATACCAAGATAATTTTTCATTACTTATGAAACACTCTCAATCAACCGCTCACATTCTCAAATCTTATGTTTACAACGATATTATAATAATACCTCTATTTAGCCACAATAATCATTTAATCAGTTGCAACAACTTGATCAAGTCTCACAACTGCCAAATGCATTTGATCCTCAATGTCAATACTCCATGCCACCTGGACTCTCCATGGCTCTCAAGTATCTTAATTATCATTCTTTTATCTAATTTATTTGGAAGACTTGTGTTTTGTTTAAATCAAACAAAGTACAATCAACATGCCTTCAAATGAAATTACTCTAATCATTATTTTCTTTTTATAGTTATAGCCCACAAAGTTTCTTGCACAATCAAGTCCTTGTCTTGGCACCTCATAATGTAAATGGTCCACAAGGTTATACCTTAGTGACACCGCTTGATGGTTCTATCCCATCCAGGTATTCCTTCATCAAGAATTATTAATTACTCTCAAAGTAAAGATGACCATATTCTATCATCCTATCAATAGAATGTTATGTTGTGTAATAGGATAAGAATGCCACACATCAATACTTCAAAATCACCTGATAATTAATCATTCTTTAACTCACTATAAATAATTCTACATAGGATTTTTATAAACGCTAAGCTAATTTAGCTTTATCCCCATCTTTCTCTGTTTACATAAGGAGTTTTATGTTTTTGTTTCCAATGTAGGCATTTTCAACTTGCAAACTATCAACGACTCAATCTAAATTGGACGACCCAAAACTCACTACTAGCCAAATCTTCAATGAATCTCACGTCCTGAAGATTTTAATATTATTTTTTCCATATGAGATAATGTTAATTGCAATAGCTTTCAGCTAAGAAATATGACTCATTATATACAAGCTTGTTGATGAATTCATTGTCATCTAAATTTGATTTTACGCTTCAAGATTTGTATGGAGGTCAACAACTTAATCAGTTAGGCCAATTTATGCCTAATCAATATCCACAACTTGGCAAATCCATATTATCAGAAAATATTTCTAGGTAGGTAAACTACACATCGTGTTGTATAGGGTCTTTTTCCGCTATAACAAGGTTATAAAAAAAAATTTAGGTACCATTTTCTCAAATAATACTTTACATGGTGAAAAAAAGAGAGTTAGAAACATGATTAAAATTTTTTACTTAGATTCTTAGTTAGTAAATGCATGTCTAATTATCATCATTACCTATTTGTTGAGTTTAGGCCCCCATATGAAAGTAGCTCCAATCGAGTCTCAGTGCCACCTAATGCTTGGAATCCACAACAAAATAATTATTCAGCAGTTGCACTTAATTCTGTACCACCGAGGTGCCTAAACATGCAATTACAATATTGCAATTAAATAAGTATATACATATAATCCGCGTCTCGTTCCATGGCTCTCATTTTTTCTCTCCAGGGTGCCTAAACCCCTTTCCCCTTTACTTCGTCCCCTACTGCACTCTTTGATGCTCTTTTCGCCTTGGTTTATCCCCTACAGGCAGCGTGAAGATAGTTTCCCACCCCTGCTCTTATTTTGTTTTCAGTTTTTCTAGTTTCAGAATAGAAATCAAATGGACATAGAAGCACTCATCACTCAGACGGAAGCTTTATCATGGCAGGACCTTCATCTCAAAACAACTCCAGAAGCAGCCAAGTTATCATCTGATAAAATTCTGATTGGAAGGTTAGTAGTTGATCGACCCCTGAGTAAATTTGCTTTACATTCATGCATTAAAGCATCATGGAAATTTATTCAAAACTTTTTGATTGAAGACATAGATGTAAACAAATTTATCTTTACATTTAGAACTCCTCAAGATAAACTTAGAGTTCTAAATCAAGGCCCTTGGAACTTTAAGGGTCATTTGATGATCTTAAAACAATGGTCACTGGGGGCAACCATAGAAGAAATAAGCTTGAATGAGGCAATGTTCAATGTCCAGTTACATGGTTTACCCCTAGATAATTTTAACCTGGAAAATGTTGTGGATATTGGTAAGGTGATAGGAAATCTAATCAAAGTTGAAGTAGACCCGATCTATGGCTTGGCTTTTCGAAAGTTCATCCGTATAAAAGTGGCCATTGATGTAACATAACCATTGAAGAAAGGTTTCCCATTAAAGAGATTTGGAAACAAAGAAGTTTGGATTGCTTCTAAGTATGAGAAGTTAGCCGATTTCTGTTACGCATGTGGTAGACTTGGACATTCCCAAATATTCTGTGGCTTTCCCATTTCAACACTATCAAAAACCAGATTTGGTCCAGCTTTACGAGCAGAATATTATTCCCCACAAAGCCTCCCCTCAATATACAAACCTGAAGATGAAATGGGGAACATGGAAGTAGAAGAACTTAGGCCATCACAAAGCAATATGCCGAATGCAAAACTGGAACTCGGAATTTGGAAAAATCTAGAAGAAGTCAGCAGCAAAACCGGGAAAGAACAAGGAAGCTTTTCATCAAAATTAAATCTGCAATCATACAACTGCGAGGAAGAAGATCTTAGGCTGTCCGATGACAATCTGGAACTAAGGAATTTCTTTCCTTCATCTTCATTGTATAGGAAATCGAATATGAGCAGAATTCTCTCCATTCCTTAATCGACAAACGCTCGGCATGTCCAAAACAACTACAGTGATCTTTCCTCATTCATTACTCCACCAACCTGAGTTACTCCCTTTACTATTATCTCAACCACCCAGCCTAAAATCCCATGTATTTTCCAAAGTAATGTTCCCTTACTGACTCAAGGAGTAAAGCCAAAACATTTGATAGACTCATAGCTACTTTACTCAATTAAGCCTCTCCCATCAAAGTCTTTGTCAACAAGGAAAAATGCCACATGGAGAGCACAGTGGAAGAAAGTATACTTGGCTATGTAGGTTTATAAAGAAGACCAAGTCAAACAATTTTTGGAATCCTCGTTGAAACTGGAAGGACTATCTCCTCGACATCAACCCAGCAGCACCGAAACACGTCCTCTCTTCATGGACAGTCCAGAAATAAAATCTCAGAGTTTTTTCTCCATAACACCCCATCATTTGCAACACGGCAGTAGTCTCTCTCCTGAGTCAACACAACAAAGCTTGAAGCTAAAATCTTTAACTTTGCTTCTGAAAGAAAAAGAACAGACTATCACAAGAGAGAATAGTCCAAGCGTAGAGACAACCCAAGCACAGGAAATCATGCTCGAAAATGTGGTAAAACAATTCCCTGAATCAGTACCTGCACTGTCCGAAAATCCACTAGCTCAACAAAAAAATATACTCAGCTCCAAAGAGGTCATAATAATAGACGCAGATTCGTCCACTATCTTCCCACCAGTGGGTCAAGTCAGCCACACTTTCCCTTTGAAAAGGCAACATAAAATGGAGGAGAAGGATGCCCCTAAGCGCAAGTCACAACGTTTGATAAAAATGGAGGAAATTGAGTCGACCAAACAGGAAGCTAGTGTAACTCAGTCTCAATCAGAGGAAGTTATTTCAGCACTCACTTTAATGGCAATGCAGACCAATTCGGGTGGAAAGGAAAAAAAATCCAAAGGAAAGGAAAAAATGAGCCCGTACACCAGACCAGCAATCCAATCCTAGAAAAAGTCCAAGTCAGCTCTTGAGGCAAGCTTAAACATGCCTCCAAAAAATCCATGAGGACTTTAACATGGAATTGCCGAGGGCTCGCCCGCCCCAAGGCAATTAGAAACTTAAGGGCAAATATTAGGATTCATAACCCGGATGTCATTTTCTTATCGGAAACCTTAGTGTCGGATGATCGCACTAATTTTGTTGTAAATAGTCTTGGCTTCCATCATTTTGTGCATCTTCCTGTTGCTTGGGTTTGTTGTTGCTATGGCGTCCGGGAGTTGATCTTGAACCTGTAGATATTAATATTAATGTTATCTCTGTTCTTGTTTACTCTGATCCTTCACACCATCCTTTGTTGGTTACTTTTGTTTATAGCCCGGCTCACTTGAATCAAAAAGATAATTTTTGGAATCACCTTGACAATATACATCAAACTTTCCCGGGACCTTGGGCATGCATGGGGGATTTCAATGATTTGATTAATCAAACAGAGAAATATGGGAGTCGACCAGTCCATATCAATCCGAACAGAGGCTTAAAAACACTAATGGATTACAATGGACTTATAGATATTGGTTTTACAGGACCAAAATTCACTTGAACCAACAAAAGACAAGGAGCTGCTCTTATTAAAGAAAGACTAGATAGAGTCATTGTTAATAAGGAATGGAGACTACTTTTTTCCGATGCTTCTCTGTAACATCTAGCTTCTTTAGCGTCCGATCATCATCCCAGTCTTCTCAACACTTCAAAAAATATGCGAAATGCTCCATCTTTCAAGTTTGAAGAATTCTGGACCTGGGAACCTCTGAGCCATATTATAATTCAAGAAGCATGGAGTACTATTTTTCAAGACAATCCTTCTTACATCCTATGTAAGAAAATCAGCTCAACAAAAGAAGCTTTAAAAAAATGAAACAAAAACCATTTCGGGCGCATTCAAGACAACATCCAGCAAATAGAAATAGATTTATTAGATGTCCAAAGCAACACGCCAGCGTCAAGAAATCAAGATTTGGAAATTGAGTTGTAGAGTAAACTTCATAAACTGAGAGAAAACGAGGAGATTTTATGGAAGCAAAAATCTCGAATTACTTGGCTCACCTCAATACGAAATTCTACCATCTGACAACCACAATTCGTCGAAGGAGGAATGCTATTGAATCAATCAAACTGGGACCAGGTAATTGGTCAATGGACCTTTAATTATTGAATCAGCTTTCATAAATCATTTCAAAACTGTTTATACTTCATCAAAGCCCCAAATTCGGAACAACTGGGTCAGCTTTTCGACAAGCAAATTACAAAAGAAGAAACAACATGCTCAACAAAATCCCAGATGAATCAGAAATTTTCAGTCTCTCAGAAAAATTCCCAACAATAAAGCCCCCGGCCCTAATGGCATAACAACTCTTTTATTTAAGCACTATTGGGATATCATTAAAGTGGAAGTTACTCGGGCCATACAAAACTTTTTTTTGAGTGGGAAGCTCTTAAAGCAGATGAACCATACAAACATTGCGCTGATCCCAAAATCACTTTGTCCAAATTCCCCAAGCCATTACCGTCCTATAAGCCTCACAAATGTCAGCTACAAAATCATTACCAAAATAATGGCAAACCGACTAAAGAAGCTGCTTCCCAAAATAATCTCTCCTCTATAAACAACTTTTGTCCCCGGAAGGAACATAAAAGAAAACACAATGATTACTCATGAGCTCTTCCACCTACTAAAAAAAAAAAATCTGGAAAGAAAGGCTTGATGGCTTTAAAGCTGGACATGGAAAAGGCTTTTGACAGAGTGGAATTGAATTTCCTTTTTGAAATAATGAACAGCCTAGGCTTCAGTTTAAACTGGATCAATTTGATTAAAGAGTGCATATCAACAGCTATGTTCTCAGTGACTATCAATGGCTCACCAAGAGGTTTCTTTAAAGCAGAAAGAGACATAAGGCAAGGAGACCCAATATCGCCCTTTCTTTTTATTTTAGTCACAGAAGCTTTATCAAGGTTAATTCTGCGAGTTGAAGCACAACAAAAAATTGAAGGAATCAAATTAAGCAGAAACAGTCCGCCAGTCTCCCACCTACTCTTTGCAGATGACACAATCATTTTCGCTAAAGCTTCAGAAAAAAATGCAAAAGTCATAGCGGAATGCCTAGAAAAATACCAAAGATGGTCAGGTCAAAAAAAAATCTCGCAAAGTCTTCAATTTTTATCGCAAGGAACGCAAGCAATCAAGACAAAGCTACTATCTCAAATTGGCTTCCTTACAAAGCATCCTCAGCAAAAATAAAATATTTGGGCCTCCCAACTTCCTTTAACAGAAGGAAAAGAATAGATTATGCAAATCTGCTAAATAAAGTGAGACAGAAATTAGAATGTTGTAAAGCAAAACTTCTATCACAAGCAGGGTGAACTATGTTGATAAAATCAGTAGCAAGCTCCATTCCCTCTTATTGCATGAACACCTTCCAGATTCCAAAAGCAGTATGCAAGACCTTTGATCAAATGCAGAAAAATTTTTGGTGGGGCTTCCCAAAAGACAAAGCACAAAATCTCACCCTGAAATTATGGAAGTCAATCTGTCTACCAAAAACAATGGGCGGACTGGGCATCAAGTTGACAGAAAACATGAACAGAGCTCTTTTAGCAAAAGCAGGTTGGGAGCTTAGTGGACCAAAAATCGGTTTATGGCACTCTATACTATCCTCCAAATACCTTAGGAATACAACCTTCTGGACGGCAATTTCAAGAATTTCAGACTCTCCAATATGGAAAGGCATTCTCAAAACAAAAGATCTACTTATTAAAGGTAGGTGCTTCCAAATCTTCAATGGCCAAGTGGTTAATATTTGGGAAGACCCATGGATCCCTTCTTTAAAAACTTTCAAGCCAACGCCTATTATGAATATGGATACCATTCACCGTTTTATCAAAGTCTCTGAACTCATCAGAAATAACCCGAAATCTTGGGATATCAGGAAATTACAAAGCCTTTTTGACCAATCCGGCATAAGGGAAATTTTGAAGATTCCGTTGTCTCAAACAACACAAGGTGAGGACAAAGAGATATGGGCACTTAATTATAGTGGGAAATACTCAGTCAAGACAGCTTATCACGCACAAGTTGACTACCATGAATCAGATTTCCAGAATAAAAACCCCCTCTTTAAACCTCTGTAGAGCCTATAAATCCATGATCGTCATAAGCTTCTTTTATGGAAGACTCTTTGGAATATTTTACCAACAAAAGTGAAAATCAATGAAAGAATCTCCCAGCAAGTCAACACAGAATGCGTTTTTTGTAATCAAGAGGAGGAGACAACACTTCATTTTTTTGTGGAATGCCCAATAGTCAGAATATTATGGCAACAAAGAAGCTGGCCGTTAAATATAGCAAGATTGCCCATCCACTCCATTTCAGATTGGATAAAAATGATTATCTATCCTAGTAAGTTCCTAGGCCTACAGGGGAAAGATAGTCATCATTTCCAACTTTATGCAGTCATTTTGCTGGATCTTTTATGGAAAAACAGAAACGAGATAGTTCACAATTTTTCAATTTTTTCTCTGGAAGAGATAAAGAAGCAACTATCCACAGTTTATGAAAGTTACAAAAATGCTTGGCTCAGTTGCTCTTGGGTTAAAGCCCAAACTTTCAAATGGAATCCTCCTCCAGTTGGATCTTTTAGTATCTCCTTCGATGCAGCAATGAGAAATGATTTTTTGGTTGCTTTAGCAATACGAAGAAACCACTCAGGTGATATTCTGGAGATCTTTATAGAGAAAATCACTTCTTCAACCCCTTTGGTAGCTGAAGCTAAAGCGGCGTTACTAGCAGTAGTCATGGCAAGTAGTTCTTTCGAGTTGTATAACAATAGAAGGTGATGCTCAAGCAGTCTTCTCAACAATCGACAGTAAAGATTCTACCCCTTTCTGGTCGATTTTCCCGATTATAGCAAACATAAGATCCTATGCAGAAAATCATCATCTTTGGAATTTTACCAAAATCCATCGATCGCAAAATCGATGTGCGCACTCGGTGGCAAAATGGGCAGCTACAAACCATGTGTTTGGTAACCTACTCCTTCTTTCTATTTCTCAATATTTTTTGTATTTGGACAGTGGAAAGGATCCACCACTTCCTTTGTAATCCCTCGCTTTTTTATATATATACTAAGCTTGATTAGAAAAAAAAAGTATATACATATATATATAGATATATATATATATATTTGATTATCAATATCATTTTATTTTTGTTTTCATTCTTATGCCTCAAAGGTTGTACGATTATAAGCATCAACTTGATCAGCAAGTCTAGCATTCACAATTATATGGCTCTATGATGTCTCCAGTTTCAAGTCTTTCTAGGTAGCCTACCCTTCACATTTTGTAATTTTAATCAATATTGAAAAGTTACCCTTACAGCTAACTTTTAAGGTAGTGTCAAACTCCATATTGAGTAGTTTGTATCTTCCTTGTGAGATATCATATTCCCAATATAGGCAGATTATTGGTTGTATAACTATATATTTATATAACTTTGGGTTAGCTTCATCGATTCCACCTTTTAGTTGAATATTCTTCAATGTAGATCTCAACATTTCAATCAAGTTGCTAAGACAACTTATAATGATAGTGTTAATGCTCAACATGATAACATCTTTTCTCCTCAATCTTCAAGCTCTTCTTGGTACGTACTTTATCATGCGTTGTGTTTTAATTATGTAGTTTATTATAAGTAATATCAAAATGTTTGAATTTTCATTATCTTGGTGGACTCTTTCTATTACAGTTCGCAGACAACCAAAATCCAAGGATTATTTAATCCAGTAGCTAAAGAAAGACTGCCTTACCTAAACTCACAAACTCAAAAAGTAAAAGCCTTTTATAATGAAGTTATTATTATTAAGGACTTCCATTAATCTTCTCCTTTCGTTCATATATATGTATTTAAACTAAGTTATTAATTTTGCACAGGAAACTAGGAGTCGAAACAAGGTGACAATCTCTAATGATCTATTTGAAACATCACCTTACAATTTTAAAGAGGTACTTACTCTATACATTGTTGTGTAATTTGAAGTAGCGTACATGTTTCTTTAATTTGTCGCAAGTGCCCAACTTTTATCTTGGCATCTCGTTATGACTCAATATATGTTTAAATAATATTAGAAATTAAGATGCAGCAAAACCACATGATGTTTTCAATTATTAGAAGAATCAACCATATCTATCATCTAACACTCTAGTGTTCATTTACCAAATAAAAGTCCAAAAAAAATAATAAACTTTTATTTTCTATTATCTGAGAGCTAATTGATGCAAAGTTTTACATATAGTTGATAAGAGTTATTCTTTATTTGAATCTGATTGAATGTAGAGGGGAACAACATGGCAAGAAAGGAGTTTACTAGCCCCCAATTATCAAGAACTGGATAGGACTTCTCATATCTAGGGAAATGAAGTCGAAACTTGCTTCTTTCCAACACTTCGAACACAAGGTTATATGGAATTCAAAATGCCGTTTCAATGTTCATTTTGTTAAGAGGAAAATTTGTAATAAAAGGTTTCATTTGTTGTTCATTATTCCTTATGAAGAACCAAACTGATCAAAGTGTATTGGTTCAGGCAAGTTAAAAATGCTGTATACGATTCAACATTTGAGAGATTTAGTCTACCTATTGACCCACATCTTTGACTATTCTCCTCAAGCTAGTAGCAGCCAATTTTTTTTAGCATAATTGCAATGGTAATTACTTCGACATATTTCATGATTTTTTAACTCTTTTTTTAGTTTGCAATTTTCAGCCTAAATGTATCCTCTCTTAGGCACCACATGATCACATCACATCAGAAAGTCTTAAATGTAATGTTCATGAGTTTTAGTTCACCATGATATTGTGATTTGCAAATTAAACTGACATTTTTAAGGAAATTGACTCGTTCACCATGATATTGTGATTTGCAAATTAATTAGTATCTTTAAATGTCACAGGAAATGGTACACCTTCATGCGGGTTAGAACGAGTCAATATCATCTTGTCAGAGAGCTTTTCTTTAGTGATATATATATTTTCCATTGATGTTCTTAGGAGATTGAATTTAGTCTTGAACAGACTAAAGATGTTAAAAATTGCTACAATTAATTGTGTGACCAGCTTTTTCTTGAAATAAGACTTATCAAACTAGCTAATCTTTTTCCAACTTTAACTAAGTGTTAAAGAACAACCAAGCTAGGCTCATGCAGAAATAGCTTCTGCTATTCATTTGGACTGTTCCTGTAGTGATATCCTCTACATGTTTCTAGCTACTTCGACCTTTTTAGCTTGAGTCTTGATGCATTAGAATTTTGCATTAAAGCACATAAGTGTTCTCGATTATGCGTGGGGAATATGCAATATAAAATCCACAAGGAATACCAATCTGTAGATATTGGAGATAAGAAACTTGTGTAGGAGAAAGAAAAATTATTGATGAGAAAGAATAAAAGAAGAGTTGCATGAAAACAACTGCTGGTCCAATGGCTAGATCTCTTGAACTTCCCAATAGAGCATACATCAGACAACTCTAGGATGTGCATAAATGCATTATTCAACCCAAAACATTATTCCAATCTAAAATTTATGAATAGAATTATTCAAAAGTATACACATTTATATTTTCTCCAGCAGTATTTTTCTATGGCTGGGAACGAATGAAATGAACAGATCTAAGAGTATCAACTGACAAACAAGATGCATAATGTTATGTGCAATTTGATCCGTGGTTGAGAGATATTTTACTAGAATATGGGGCTTAGCAACTTTGTCCCCTACGAACTAGTGGATGTCCATTTCAATGTACTTGGTGTGTGTGAATAGAATTTGGATAGAGATAGGTAGGACCAATGTTTTCAGACCTTATAATAGGAGGTTGATGTGACAAAACTCTCTCCATTATAAATAATTAATATATATATCTGTCAATCAATTTAAATTTTTAGGATAAACGGTAATTTCAAATGGTATCATTACAGAGATTGAATTTGAATCTTGTCTCTACACTTCTCCCTCTTAATTACATATTCAACGTATTCAGCCCCTTGAGAAAGTTGGTCAATGTATGAGTGAGAGTGTTAATAATATAATATAAAAACAATTAAAATCTACGTCTTCTCATCAACAAAATTTTTGAACATTCTTCAAGAATTATAAGACTTTTGTAGTTGGCCAAAACTTAGTATCAGGTTTAGTATTAATTTCAGTGAGAAAACATAATTTAGTTTTTCTTTCATATCAATGACACATGAAGATTATGGCCCACATTAATAGATATGATACCTATCATTGGACTTTTAATTATTTAGGCATCCGACTCAATAATATTCTACGTTAGAGTAAGCTTAATATATATAGAACAGTCCATAATCTTAAATGTGTTTCAAATAGCAGAAAAATATGGTTAATTGAAGAAATTAACATATTTTATTGACCAAAAAAGCAAGATCAGGCTAATTATTGAAAGACAAGTATATATCATGTTAAGGACCCCACAATTCTCTTATGGAGAAAAGGCCACCATCAAATTGGAAAATGACTATTTATTTTAAAAAAGAATAACAGTTTTTTTTTTTAAAAAAAAAAATTCACGATTTATTAAAAGTAATGCTACATATAGTTATAGAATGTACAAGTGTTGTGCAGTCATTTTGAAAAATAGTGGAGTCTACTATTAAAAAATTAATTTTTTCATGTGAATCTCATATTCATTCACTTTTTTCAAAATGATTACGCAGTGTTTACGCACTCATAACTGCAAGTATCTCTCATATGTGTGAAAATAAATATAAATAAAAAAGGATAATAGACTTATCAAAAGAGACGATTTGCTATCTTCCCATAAGTAAACTATGGAATACTTCTTGAACAAATTCATTGCAAGAAAATATGTATTTGTGACCAAACTTTTGCAATAAAATGACTATTTGCGATGAAAATAGATTTATTTTAGTTGAAAATAGTCATTTCAATAGAAATAACTGGTTGCAAATAAGTATTTTTCTTATAGTGAAATTAGAGCCCACTAAAAAAAAATAAGTGAACTTTTTATGAATATAAAATATGACTCGATAATAAGTTCAGATTCTCCGATGTGGAAAGGCATCCTCGAAACTAAAGATCTTCTCATTAAAGGTCGGTGCTTCCAAATCTTAAATGGCCAAAGGGTTAATAGCTGGGAAGACCCATGGATCCCTACTTTAAAAACTTTCAGGCCAACATCCATCATGAATATGGATACCCTTCAACCCTTTATCAAAGTTTCCGACCTCATTAGTCATAACCCGAAATCTTGGGATATTGGAAAATTACAAAGCCTTTTCGACCAACCAAGCATAAGGGAAATTTTGAAGATACCGTTGCCTCATATGCTTTTGTTATTGTTGATGATTTCTCTAGATATACTTGGGTCATCTTTCTTGCTCATAAAGATGAGGCACATAATGCCTTTACCAAGTTATGCAAGAGAATTCAAAATGAAAAGGGTTATACTATTTCAAGTATCCGAAGTGATAGGGGAAAAGAGTTTGTTAATAAAAATATTGAAACATTTTGTGATGAAAATGGTTTTGTGCATAATTTTTCTGCTCCTCGAACTCCTCAACAAAATGGGGTAGTAGAGAGAAAAATAGATCTCTTCAAGAGATGGCAAGAACAATGCTTAATGAGAACAACTTGCCTAGTTATTTTTGGGCCGAAGCGGTAAGTACTGCATGTTATGTTATAAATAGAGTTATGATTAAGGTCTAAATTAGATAAAACCCCCTATGAGCTTTGGAATGAGAAAAAGCCCAACATTGGTTACTTTCATGTATTTGGATGCAAATGTTTTATTTTGAATGACAGAGATAATTTAGGTAAATTTGATGCAAAATCT
Organism: Carya cathayensis; assembly: GCA_011037825.1. Classification (NCBI taxonomy): domain Eukaryota; kingdom Viridiplantae; phylum Streptophyta; class Magnoliopsida; order Fagales; family Juglandaceae; genus Carya; species Carya cathayensis. The sequence continues at coordinate 211,254 of QGSO01000226.1, forward strand.
GATGAAGGTATTTTTCTCGGGTATTCTACAAATAGTAAAGCTTATAGAGTATTCAATAAAAAGACTTTGACTGTACAAGAATCTATGCATGTAGTATTTGATGAATCTAATTCTCTACTCTCCAAGAAATCCATTGATGAAGAAACAGGAGGTATAAATAATACAGAAAGTCTCAATCTCAACAAAGAGAACACAATAGAGGAAGTCCAACATGGAGACATCAGGAAAGATCATCAAAATTTAATACGAGATGCAACCAAACAGTGGAAATTTGTGAAAGATCATCCAGTGGAACAAATTCTGGGAGAACCTTCACAAGGTGTAAGCACTCGATCATCTCTTAGAAATATTTGCAATCATACTGCTTTTCTATCTCAGATTGAACCTAAAAATATTGATGAAGCACTTCTTGATGAATCTTGGATTCTAGCTATGCAAGAAGAGCTTAATCAATTTGAAAGAAATGATGTTTGGACACTTGTTCCTAGACCCAAAAATCATACTATTATTGGAACAAAATGGGTTTTTAGAAACAAGAAAGATGAGTCCGGAGTCATTACTAGAAATAAGGCTCGACTTGTAGCCCAAGGTTACAATCAAGAAGAAGGAATCGATTATGATGAGACATATGCACCAGTCGCAAGATTAGAAGCTATTCGAATGCTACTTGCATATGCTTGTTATAAAGATTTCAAACTTTTTCAAATGGATGTTAAAAGTGCTTTCTTAAATGGTTTTATAAATGAAGAGGTATATGTTGAGCAACCTCCAGATTTTGAAAATCATATTTTTTCAAATCATGTTTTCAAACTCACAAAAGCACTATATGGACTCAAACAAGCTCCTAGAGCATGGTACGAGAGACTCAGTGGTTTCTTGATTAAAAAGGGTTTTTCAAGAGGAAAAATCAACACAACTCTTTTCATTAAATACGAAAATGATGATATTCTTTTGATTCAGATTTATGTTGATGATATAATATTCGGTGCTACTAATGAAAACATGTGTCAAGTTTTTGCTAAGACTATGCAGGATGAATTTGAAATGATTGTTGTTACTCTTTATATTTATTGTTGTTTCATATTTTGTTTATATTTTATATTGTATATTTGATTTATAATTGTTATTTTTTTTAAATACAACTCAATTCACCCCCCCTCTTGTGTTAGTCATCTGGGCAACACCCACAATTCTCTTATGGAGAAAAGGCCACCATCAAATTGGAAAATACTGTTTATTCTAAAAAAGAATAACAACTTTTTTAAAAAAAAAAAATTCACGATTTATTAAAAGTAATACTACATACAGTCATAGAATATATAAGTGTTGTGCAGTCGTTTTGAAAAAGAGTGGAGTTCACTATTAAAAAATTAATTTTTTCATGTGAATTTCATATTCATTCATTTTTTTCAAAATGATTGCGCAGCGTTTACGCACTCATAACTGCAAGTATCTCTCATATGTGTGAAAATAAATATAAATAAATAAGGATAATAGACTTATCAAAAGAGACGACTTGCTATCTTCCCATAAGTAAACTATGGAATACTTCTTGAACAAATTCATTATAAGAAAATATGTATTTGTGACTAATCATTTACAATAAAATGACTATTTGCCACAAAAATAGACTTATTTTAATTGAAAATAGTCATTTCAATAGAAATATCTGATTGCAAATAAATATTTTTCTTACAGTAAAATTAGAGCCCACTAAAAAAAAATAAGTGAACTTTTTATGAATATAAAATATAACTCGATGATAAGTTCAAACTTAATTTTTATTCTAATAAAAATGACCATTTACTAAATCCATATGAAAAGCATATAAATAGATTAATAAAAGAAAATCACTAATTTTTTGTTTGTTATAATTAGAATCTCTAATATTCCTCAAGATCATTCACTTCAAATTAACATTTCATAATAATTTTATGGGACTTCGGCCATGCAATTATTGGAAGTAGATCGTATTACAAATATCTTAAAAATTCAGAAATACTTTCACCCCGGCAAGCAAACGACACAATGTCTTCTACGCATTGCATTATTTTTTTAATTATGTCTCGAAATTCAACAGAGTATATAGTTGTCGGCTTCCCTTTGCTCTCGCAATCTTGCGTGACTCGATTTTGCTATTTACAAATGATCACTATATAAATATTTCATTTATTAATGTAGATCTTATTACTGTTTAAAAAAGTATATATTAATACTTTTTTATTTTAATTAATGATGTACGTGATATATTTCCATATATATGTAAAAAAATAAGTTTGCAAATATAGATATATATATACTTGCAAACATATATATAAAACTAATCATTCACTGTCAATTACGTACAACTTGTTACGTTCCATTGTTCCATGTCAACATCGACTAAAACTAGGTTGGATTTTTGCAAATGGATGCAATTGCAACGAAAATTACAATTCCTTTGCAAATGGATGATATCAATCCACACCACACCACTATAATATATATATATATATATATATATATATATCTCCAATTCCCAATACCATTTTTTAATGGCGAAATATATAGGTTACACATCTAATTATTTATTCAAAAATTTTAAGATTATTAGATATTTATTTATAAGATATTATACGTGTAAAAAAAGAGTAAAGTTTAAAAATATTAAATATTATTTTTTAATTATTAAATATTCGATGTAAAATTTATGTATTATATATATGTTGATTGTTAAGGGAGATGGAGCATATAAGAATATGAGAGAACTAGAAGTTCTTATTCAAAATGAAACGGATAATTAATGGGAGGAGGTCCCTCGTTTAGTGGTCTTTTCAGCCCATTTATTTGATACCGATACCATTCTCAAGTTTGATTGAGACACGTTTTTAAAATTAGTTATTTAAAAGATTATTCAAATGGACCTCTTATACTTAATTGAGAGATCTATCAAGGTGTGATCTTATGGTTAATGCTGAAATTTGATAGGTGAAGCAACATGTTATTAAAAAAATGATCGAAATATTATTTTTTTAGTCATTATTCTCTTACCTTATATTAAACGATTTAAAAATTATTTATTATTTATCTACTAATCATTTGAAGTCATGTAAGAAAATAACATAAAGATAAATATAAAAAGATGCTTAATATAATTATTTATTAGGCAGGAACTCATCTATATTACAATCGAACAACTTAGTTATCATTTGGTTACGCAGTTTAGATAAGATGAGATGAGATATTTTGTTGAAAATAAATAAAATATTTTTATAATATAATTTTTTAATATTAATTTTATTTTAAATTTTGAAAAAATTGAATTGTTTATTATATTTTGTATAAGAATTTAAAAAAATTATAATGATTAAATGAGATAAGATGAAATGAGATGTGATAATTTGATATTTGATAACTAAATAGGTAAAACTGTACCGGACCAGTGGTGGTACAGTACGGTATTTAAAACACTGATGAAAACTGCTTGGTTTAGTTATCAAATATCAAATTATCACATCTCATTTCATCTTATCTCATTTAATCATTATAATTTTTTTAAATTCTTATACAAAATATAATAAACAATTCAATTTTTTCAAAATTTAAAATAAAATTAATATTAAAAAATTATATTATAAAAATATTTTATTTATTTTCAACAAAATATCTCATCTCATCTTATCTAAACTGCGTAACCAAATGATAACTAAGTTGTTCGNTGAAGTCACGTCAGAAAATAACAATGATAAATATAAAAAATGCTTAATATAATTATTTATTAGGCAGGAACTCATCTATATTACTATCGAATAACTTAGTTATCATTTGGTTACACAGTTTAGATAAGATGAGATGAGATGTTTTGTTGAAAATAAATAAAATATTTTTATAATATAATTTTATAATATTAATTTTATTTTAAATTTTGAAAAAGTTGAATTGTTTATTATATTTTGTATAAGAATTTAAAAAAATTATAATGATTAAATGAGATAAGATGAAATGAGATGTGATAATTTGGTATTTGATAACTAAACCAAGCAGTTTTCATCAGTGTTTTAAATACCGTACTGTACCAGCCACTGGTCCGGTACATGTATTTTACCTATTTTGTACCGGTCTAAATACTGGCCGGTACTTTGGCTTTTACTTTTTTTTTTCATTTCTTCAAACTACAACTTCATTTTTTACTTCCAATTCAGATCCAGACTATTTATAATTTTTATATATATATATGTATTTATGTATAATTTATTCATATATAGACTATTATTTTAGAATACAATTTATATATATATATTATATATATATAATTTATTCATATATCGACTATCCTGAAAAGATATATGAAACGATAACGATATCGAAATATTTCGTTCCAATACTTTGACTAGTACGATATCGGTACGGTATTCAAAACATTAATTTTTATTAAAAAAGTCAAAAGTATGTTATCTTTTTCAAAGATAAAAAGGATACTTAACCACCCCCACCTAGTCCCTCCGCTCTCGAAAATAAAAAATGAAAGTAAAGATGGAGAATTATTGAGTCTAATTATTTGACAGAAATAGTCAACAATATTGTGCATATCCGTATATATATATATGATAGGAATGAATTGTCGGTTAATCCTTGACTATAAAGGAGGGGAGAATGAGGGAGATCTCAAGTGGAGAAGCATTCACACTCAAGGAAAGGGAAAGGAAAATGGAATAATAATATAAAGAAGACATGTGAGACGTACAAGCGCAAGGAATTAAGGATATGATGAGGACGTTTATGTTGACTGTGGAATAAATGCATGCATGCATGCATGGACAGGATCATTTGACCATTCTTCTTTATATTTTAAAAAATATATATTTTACAAAAGTAATTGTGAGTGCTCTTGCATTATTCATTTGCATATAAAACATGTAAAGTCAAGGAAGACAAATGTATTTGTGTCTGTTTTTCTTGGAAGCATTATCATTCCTTGTTGCGACAGCTTTTATATAACATTGTTAAAATCGCAGAAATCAACTTTTATATCAACGAAGTCTATAAACAAGGTAAGGTGGTCCCTTTCCCTTTTGGCAACAAAGTCTCTCCCAGTACAGCGTGTCGAACCAGCCTCGAAACAAGTCGCGATTCTTTCTCTGCACCACGTGTGCAATTATGTCACACACTGCCACGTGTACATTTACACAAATTAATTCACACACGACGTGGAGCTCTCTGCTTAGCCAAACTAAAACGTAAAACCAAAAAAAAATAAAAATAAGTTACATGGTTTTTCAAAATTCAACTTTTAACTGACTACCACCCAAAATAATTAGTGCCAATAATTCCGTATAAGAGGAAAAATAGTGCTTATAATAATTTCCCTAGAGAGAAAAATACAAAAGATCGATGATTTTCATCAGTTGACTGCGGTCTATCCAACCAGTAAAAACAGAGTGTTTGTAGAATTTCATGGGCATTTTATCTTCTGTTTCTGGATGATAAATCTTAAATTATGTAGGAGTAAGCGTCTTCCAAATACAATGACTTTAAAATAACCAGTTTTGTGGAGAAATTGATGCATGTTTTGTTTTCCCTGCAAACAACAAGTATCAGTTTACATACAACTTCAATTTCGATTCACCCGATTTTCTCGTTTGCTGTTTCCTTATTAGAGGTCCACACCTTTTTTTTTGTTTGGCCCTTTTTCTGTGACGGACTGCTACGTGAAGTTGTAAGAATTTAACGCAATTTCGGATTCATTGCACCTAGACAACTTCGATCTGGGCTCCTTTTGTTTGCTTTAATTTTCTATCTTCTTCTTTTTCCAGGATTTTCTTTCATATAAACTCAATGACTCATGATTGAACTTTTCGATCGGAATGAATAAACTTTTTCAGAAACATGAGGACCATCTAATGTGGGGAACAAAAAGGGAAGGCGGTAACTGATCTTGGGTATAAACTTTTATGTATTATATGAAATTATAATAGCCAGTTATTTTTGCCCTTTTCTTCTCCTCCTCAATTTTTTTATTTGTCGTGGTCGTTCATTTTTCTTTTACTTGTATACAGGAACTAAGGATATGAGCTAAGTGGAAGGGTGGGGAACTCTTTTGTGTAGGTGTAATCGAATCACCCACCATCAATGGCTTGCATGCAAAGCATATGAATGAAGGTGAGGGTTGACTCCATTTTAACCTTTATTCTCCGGACTAAACGTGCATTCTGGAAAGGACCCATCACCACAAAAGAAGGAAAAAAATCTCTCGGTTTTGATTCATGTCATCGACTGCTTAAGATTCTATGCCTCTGGATTGGTTGGATTCTTCTCCTAACATGTAAAACACAATCTTCCTCGTAAAATGTAGGTGGAGAAGTACGTATTTAGGTTTTATGAAATAGAGGGTTTGATGTTTGAGTATTACGAATATAGTGATCAAATTGATGGCCATGACGAGTGTTATGAGATTGGTCAATTTCGCTTTCAAGGTAGTCCAGGGGGCATTGATTCCTTCTTGAGTTCGAAGGATCTAAATTTTTATCATTTTAATTCATATTTTTTATGACACTAAAGTAAAGTTAAAAAGGCTTGCATGCTGGTTTTTTTATGTCAGTGTCAATCGAAATTAATAGTAATTCCAGTATCTACTGTAGCAAGGTTTATTGCATTTTCCATACACTTTTCTGACTTCAAGTTTTCTTTATCAGCTGCACCACTTGAAGGGGGTTCTTTCAGTTGAAGAACCAAACCTCTCTTCCTTGAGAAAGGGGGAAAAATAGAAGGGGACCTTATGATCTAAAAAGGTGGATGTGCTTCTAGTTTTTCAATTGCTACCATCTGTGCTTGCGAGTCAATACCTTCTCAAGCACCATATTTGAATCCATATGCACTGCAAATATGGAAGAGATGATTATGTGCTTACATCAGTCACAAGGTACTAAAAAATTCAATCTGTCGGCTGCCTGCAACTAACAATTTTGTTCAATTAGCTGTTTATCTTGCATAATTTAATTTTAGGGGTCTCTCTTTCAGGCTGAGAAGTCTGACCAGAAATCCTAACAACTTAAATAAGAAAGAGCTCCCCAACATCCTTTGACATCAAGAAGGCTCTACGCTCTCAAACACTTTACTGTCCAAGTCTTCTGCTTGCAGCTATTTACTTCGTTCAGGTAAAATATCCTCAAACCATTAATTCTTACTTATGACTCTGTCCTGATGTTATAGTAGGTGTGGGTTCCATGATTTCTGAGACCAATGTTATGAAACCATGAGCTATTGAGGATGCTCAATTCTTTATTTTCATAGTTTTGAAGTTAGGTGTTGTCATAAATACATTTTACATGTAAAAGAACCTATATTACCTGTAGTTTGGATTGCAGATATTTTAAGCGTTTGCTCCATTACTATATTCTCCATGACGTCGCTATGCTTTTCTTGTGTTGCAGGTGGGCTAATTTTGTGTCCTCTAATGGGTCATTCAACTAATGAGGAACTTGAAACCAGAAGTTTATCATCCTCACGCCATCAGTCACAAAACTTCCCACACATTCACAAGGTGGGAGTTCCCCCCAAGCAAAATCTCATCAATGAATTCAAAGACACCATGAAAGAAACACTCTTTTCAGATGATCCCTTACGTCCCTTTAAGGATCAACCTAGGTCTCGAAAGTTCATCTTAGGCATCCAAGCAATTTTCCCCATATTTGAGTGGGGGAGAAGGTACAACCTAACTAAATTTAGAGGGGATCTTATTGCAGGACTCACTATTGCAAGTCTCTGCATTCCTCAGGTAAATTTTCTGCCTGGAAGATGTATAGATAGAACTTAAGAGGAAAGAAAAAGAACCAAAAAAACATAAGAATCACCCCCCCTCCCCCCATGTGCGCTGTTCTAACAATTCATTTGACTGCCAAAATAGGACATTGGATATTCAAAGCTTGCAAATTTGCCCCCACAATATGGATTGTGTAAGTTTCTGTACTATGCATGAACACAATGCATTTCCTATGAACTTCCCTCCTTGGACATATGACAAGCCTTCTTCGTTGTTCCAAATCAATACAGATTCCAGCTTTGTTCCACCACTGATTTATGCCTTCATGGGTAGTTCAAGAGATATTGCCATAGGACCTGTGGCTGTGGTGTCTCTCTTGCTGGGGACGCTTCTTCAGAATGAGATTGATGCCAGTACAGATCCAATAGGGTACCGGCGGCTTGCTTTCACGGCTACTTTTTTTGCAGGAGTCACTCAAGCCACCTTAGGATTATTCAGGTAATTCCTATTACCATTACCATCCCCACTCAGATAAATTGTTCAAGTATTTTTGTTACTATTGGTTTTGCGTTGCTTGTAATCTTCTTTCAGTCCCTTGAAGGCTTCTAGGTTTCTGTCAACTGTGATTATTATGTTGGTTTGGGTTTATTGGCAGGTTGGGTTTCTTGATTGACTTCCTATCCCATGCTGCCATTGTCGGTTTTATGGGTGGCGCCGCCATCACTATCGCACTCCAACAGCTTAAGGGTTTTCTGGGCATAAAAAAGTTCACAAAGAAAACTGATATTATCTCTGTCATGCACTCAGTATGGGGTTCAGTTAATCATGGAGTAAGACCTCTCTTTTCTCTATCTTCCTTGCTTATTTTTTGCTCCTTTATCCTTTTCAGAAGAAAAGGTTCTGCAATGACATTGAGAACCTCAAAGTGCAAACAAAATTTAAGCCAGATTATCTTATATCAAACGTTTTGCAGTGGAACTGGCAGACTATACTTATTGGAGGCACCTTTTTGAGTTTTCTTATATTCGCTAAATACATAGTAAGAACTCCTAATCACTAACACTATTTACCTAAAATGTTTAAGGCTGTGAATTATTTCTCTGATTCTCTCATATTCTGCTGAGCAGGGAAAAAAGAACAAGAAGTTCTTCTGGGTACCTGCAATTGCTCCATTGGTATCCGTGATCCTGTCCACCTTTTTTGTGTATATAACCCATGCCGAAAAGAAAGGTGTTGAAATTGTAAGCACTTACTCATCATTCTCTTTTTTTTTTTGGACTAGATAGGTTGTAATGACAATCTTAATCTTGGTAGGAACTGTAGTTGTAGTATTTGCTGCAGCATTGACACTAACAGTGTAATTGGTATGTAAAGGTGAGACATATAGAGAAAGGAATTAATCCCTCATCGGTGAATCAAATATATTTCAGTGGTGAATATCTTGGAAAAGGTTTTAGGATTGGTATCGTGGCTGGAATGATAGCATTGACGGTGAGCCTTGCACAATCCATTTCTAATCAAGCAAATCTGGTCACTGATTCTTGTATCTAAGGCAATTTTCTTATATATATTTTCTTGGGGAAATTCTATCAGGAAGCAATAGCTATCGGAAGAACATTTGCTTCCATGAAAGACTATCAACTTGATGGCAACAAAGAAATGGTGGCACTAGGATCAATGAATATCATTGGTTCGATGACTTCCTGTTATGTGGCAACAGGTGGGAAGGAACCAAGACTCAAGACATGTGAACCTACCTACTTCAAAATGATGAAGCTAATTTAATGAGGGGAACAAATATTCATGTCCAACAAAGAGTTCAATCCCATAGTCTTTTGTTAGTGGCACAATCTTAAATGCAGCTATCCTTCTGAGTGCAACCATTTAAAGATGGGTAAAATATATACTAAAAATCTGGCAAACAAAATCGAATTTTAATAACCAGATGATTCCCTGACATACGAAACCCTAAATAAGTAATGTTCAGAAATACGTGGCTGAGTAGCTTGAAAATGATTATTATTCGCCTATGACTGATTCTATCTGCTTAATACTTTCAGGTTCCTTTTCTCGGTCAGCTGTGAATTACATGGCAGGATGTGAAACTGCAGCCTCAAACATTGTGATGTCTTTTGTTGTTATCCTAACCTTGGAATTCATCACACCTCTTTTTAAGTACACACCGAATGCCATTCTTTCTGCCATCATCATATCTGCTGTGATCAATCTAATTGACTTCCAAGCAGCAATTCTGATATGGAAGATTGATAAATTTGATTTTGTTGCTTGTTTGGGAGCCTTCTTTGGCGTAATTTTTTCCTCTGTTGAGATAGGCCTCTTAATTGCAGTAAGAATTAAGATATCTACCACTCTTAAATTCCTCAGTGCCAATTGCCAAATTAATGAGTTGCCTTAACTAATCTAAATCATCTTCACCATCTCTTGTGGCAGGTCTCAATATCCTTTGCTAAAATCCTCTTACAAGTCACCAGACCAAGAACTGCAATCCTTGGGAATATTCCTAGAACGGCAGTGTACAGAAACATCCAACAATATCCAGATGCAACTAAAGTTCCAGGCATTCTGATTGTGAGAGTTGATTCGGCAATTTACTTTTCTAACTCCAATTATGTTAAGGAGAGGTAAATGTGATCTCTATCTTGTACTAAGCTCGTGCTGTTCTCCACTCTTAGATGTGGAATTCAATGCAACCAATCTTATGACTCCATCTGTATGCATGCAGTTGTAACAATTACTTTACTTCGAGTGAATAAAATCTGAGGACTGATGTAGCTCAGAAAAAGCATCTAACTTCTGTAGGGAATGAGAGGAATTATACATGATAGTGAATCGCTCGTGGAAAAAGTAAACTGATCGCAGAAATGGATGAGTAGTGTAGGTTTTAAATGGCTGGAATGACCAAGTTGAAAGCATGAAAATTGAAGTTTTCACTGACTGAGCTGTTTGTTAGGATAGTTGGAAGTTTTGTACTTAAATCTTGGTGTGGTGCTCTAGGTCATAGTCTTGATGATATGCAGGATTATATGTTACATCCAAATGAAGGAGAAACATAAGAATTAGGGTTACTTTGAAGTTTTCAGAATATGCGAACTTCGTTAAAATTTCAGTAGCTTCGATGATGCCGAAGTCTTTTTTTTTTTTTTTTTTAAACTTTATTTCAGGATATTAAGGTGGTTGACGGATGAGGAAGAACAGATAAAAGGAGACTACCAACCTAGAATCCAATTTTTGATTGTTGAGATGTCCCGTAAGCATTTATTTCACCCAGTTCCCAAACTCCATATACCAGCACAAACTCTTGTTAGCATCCAAACTCATTTCTCATGTTGTTTTCTGTTTATTCAGCTGTGACTAACATCGACACCAGTGGCATTCATGCCATAGAAGAACTATATAGGAGTCTCCAGAAGAGAGATGTTCAGGTATATGCACAACCATACTAAAACCACCTTTTCTGTAATATAAGTTACTTCAAAAATTTCGAATGTGCCAGCATCAAATACTTCCTTAAGAAACAATTCACACTACAAATTTGTATGAGTAAATTGCCTTACCAGAAGTTCCCATGTTGTTTCTCAGCTCATTCTTGCAAATCCTGGGCCTGTGGTGATTGACAAGCTCCACGCTTCCATGTTTGCAAACTTGATCGGTGAGGACAAAATCTTCCTCACAGTTGCAGAAGCTGTCTCATCCTGTTCTCCAAAGATGGTTGAAGAAGCTTGATAATGAGGGAATGTGATTGTTGTATGAGATAAATGAAAAGCAAAAGCAAAAGCATAACCTACCGTGTTGTGGTAGGAAGGATAGGAAAGCAGGTCTTGTTGAGTCATAGTGGGTAGTGACGAGGTCATTATAAAAGTTGTTAAGTGGACTCTGTGATCATAATCCAGAGAGAACAAAAGAAAAGAAAAAAGGTGCACAATTGCGCACTCAAAAAGCGATGAGGTTATTTAATACTTTCAATTTTCAGGAAGGCCAATAGAAATCTAACTGTTTCAGACGCGTCCGTAGTGTTTTCTTCCAGTTGTTGAATGATTTTTATCCGTTTCACGGGAAACAAAGCCTCGAGTGCCTATTGCTTGCTAGAAGGTTTTCTTAGTGGGGTTTTTTTTTATTTATTGCTCAGCCCCACCTTACAAGACTGGACAATTGAATTCATAACAATGGATAGCTTTAAACAGCTTAAATGGAAGCATTCTCCTTGTCCCATTAATCCACCCTATCTCCCAGGCTTTCACAGCCATTTACTTCATGTGACACTTTGTCTCCTTTAAATTGCTATTGCAACTTGCTTGGAGAAAAAGAAAATGCATCTGAACAGGATTGCCTTTACATCATGTTAAAGAAGGCTAACTTTTATGATTACTGTTTTCATGATTGACCTCAGCTGGACATGTTGGTCTTTTTCATTTTCTTTTCAGAGTGTATGGTTCCATTTTCCTAATTGAACATATTGGTCCATAAAATTATGATTTTTCTTTCTTTCTTTCTTATTTAGGCCAAAAGACGAGCTTTCACAACATAAACTCATAACTAAAAGAACAATAAAAGAAAGTCTTTAGAAGATAAATGATTTGAAATTATCTATGCAAATCAGTTGCTTTGGCATTAAGTCAAATTACCTTAGAAGAAGTGCCTATGCCCTTGTTGAACAGCTTGTTCTGACCAAGCCCGGGCTGGTGGAGGAGCTTCATACCTCCAAAGAGTCCAAACTTGCAACTTTGATTGGCGAGGACATGTTCTTCCACACAGTAAGAGATTGTTGGAAGAAGCTAGCTAGGTACAACTTAGGGGAATGTAGTTTTTTGCATGAGAGAAATGATCAGATGCATAAATAGTCAGCGGTGAAAAGGAGAGGGGGAGGAAGTACTAAAGGTCTTGAGAAAGCATCGTGAACATGGAAAGGGTGGGAGAAAGGCTCATTTAAAAATCGTGCACTTCACCTCAATGAGTGATAGGAAGCTAGGGTGGTGGTTTAAACAACAAAATTTGTCTATAGAATCTTAATAGTTACTGATCTGTCTGCCCATTTGATTGCAGTGAACTTCCATTCTATGAATGCATTCTACCCTTTATTGAGGAAAATGTTGTTTTTATCCTGTATTTGCCGTTCTCAGTCATGCCAACTGATATGGTAAGTTGTTGATATAGATTGTGCCATGGAAAACTCTACTTCCTCCGAGGAGACATATCCGTCATAGTTGCAAGGAAGATTTGTTGTCCTTTCTGGTTTCGTGAACGTAGTAGTAAAGGAAGCCAGATTCATACAGAAGTAGTATTATTGGTTTGATGGCAGCCGAGATTATACTGAATTCATTAGCTTTTGAAGATGGCCATGGTGGCAAATTTCATTGTGAAGCTCATCTTGAATATCTACTGCTGTTAACCACGATCTTGGAAAAGATATTCCTAAGAATTAATATTCATTCTGCGTTAATTCCTCGAAAAACATCTTTATTAATTACTAAATTGATTATTCCAAAAAAACAAAAATCCATTCTCGCCCTTCTGAATTGATTCAGCTTCAAAGAAATAGTTAGAACATCGACAGTTGGTAAATCATTAAGGACTTTGCGCATATGTTCTCCCAAGTTTAATGTTCAAAACCTAGGGTAAAAGTGATGCGATCAGAGTGCATGATGTTACATGATATTTGCAATTCTAGAGTGTGTGAGTCCTACACGATCTCTTTGAAAAAAATTAGTTAAATTTAAGACCTACATAAAAAATTATTTTTTTAATAATAGATTTTTTTTTTTTAAAAGAGTGTACAAGACTTGCATATACTAAAACTGTTGAAAATAGCCACCTATGTGTGAATGCAGAGATTAAACGGCTGCTATGCACATGCACCGTCCACCGTCTTATGTGTTGAAGTTTCAACTATAACTGCTACAGCTCACCATTAGCTATTAATTACGGCTAATATTCAATAGAGCTTCTCCTATAAGAGGAGAGCTCATATGTTTAAACTAAGTGAGCAAATACAGAGAAATAGAGGATGTGAGAGAGTAATTGTTGAGTGTTTGTAATCTCTTACAAACTTAGTGAATTAGGCTCCAGTGGACGTAGACAACTTGCCAAACCACTTAAATATTGTCTCTATATCGTCTTATGTGATTGTTTGGACAAGTTGTAGGCGCCACAAAACCCGTATCTTATTATTATTATTTTTTTAAAATCGTATCTAGCATTAATCTATTGTATACTTGGTATTTCAGAAATAGATGCTCTATAATTGAATTTTGAGTTTTTGAGTTTTCTGTTTATCGGGAATAATGACTGCTTACGCAGCTTTGGTATTGGGGATTTATTAGTAATCTCTTCCAAGGTGATTGTAACCAGTGTGATCTTATGCTACAAGTGAGGATGAATTGATAAAAATATAACGGGGTATTGTTATTGAATAATTTTACTTATTATTCCTAAATCACATATCACATATGATTTTTTTTTTTTTTCACCACACACGATTTTTTATTTTTTATTTAATAAATATGTGATGTAAGAATGATGAGTAAAAAAACTCGACTAGTTTAGTAGGCAAACAACAAAGTAACTGATGGAGATGGTTCTTACACAAAAAGATGGTTCAAACAACAATCTAAATATGACCAAAATATATTGATTTGAAGCCTAGAGGAAAAACCCTTGTGATAAAATATTTGAAAATGCTAACTATTATTTGATGAATTTAAGGAGAGATGCAATCTGACACGTAAATGGTTAGTTATAGCATTCTTTTTAAAAAAGAGGGATTAGAATTTCAATTTTTTTGATTACTCTTTATGACGGATGAAAATCCTATGCAAAACAAAAGTCTCAGTAATTACAAAGCTAAGGGTCTAAGGCCATGTAAAAACTATTATATGAACTGTAAGTCTTTTCAAACCTCAAAAGAAAACACTGTATTTATCAAAATATTCCATATTCCTTAATACAAGTTGTATACTTGTAAGAAACTTTTTTTTTTTTTTTTTTGAAAAACCTTTTTTTCGTTTCTCTCTCTAGAGGTCATTTTCTCTCTGCCCAACCGTTGGCATCCTTTCATTTCCTCTGCCCGGGGGGGTTGGAGCTTCGGCTGCTCCTTCCATCTTCCTGTCTGGCCAACGCTAAAGTTGTCTATAGTTTTTTTTTTCATTGTTTTCTGTTCGTAGTACCAAGATGCGCTGATCTACTACCTACTAGCCTCCTATGACTACCACGCGCCTCGTTAGCAGACTCTCTAGCCGTCAATCTATCGAATGGTTAAAGAAAACTGCTCAAAAGCGGTGCGTGAGTCTCGCGCGCGACTTGTACTGCGCATGTGTTTCACGCACCGCCGTGCCAAAAAGTGCTTACTGCTATTATGCACGGAACCACTAGGATCAGTGGCTTCAGATCTCTCAAATCCGACCACCGCCTTATTTCCTAGAGTGGCGCGTGAACCACATGCGCCATTACAAACAATGAAGGTCCTATGTTGACGTATCGACACATCCTCCGGTTGCTTCATTCATATGTTCATACTTTCCCTAACCGATAATCAAGACAAAGTAGTCGTGAAAGACTTATACGGCCAATCCAGACAAACAAGATGTAGCACACACTAATTCAATGCAACTTTTAGTCGCGGTCTAATAGTTTGTTTATCAGACTATTTAAAAACCTCTTCAAGTAGCTTCCCCTTAGTGGAAACGGATGAGAGTCAATTTTTAACTCCAGATCTCTCTTTTTTTATTTCACTGGTATTGTGTTTTTTTTTTTTTTTAATGATAGTTAGGGACTCCCAACTTATTGAATCTTGTATCATGTAACCATTTCTATGAATTGCTTGTTAAAAAAAAATTTTTAAAAAAAAGCTTATTTCTCTTATCAGTATTAATGTTCTGACCAACTCATCCTCTCTATTTATGCATTGGAGCCACCGCCAGACGGCAATTGATTGATGACAAAAGAAAAGTTGAACGCTGGATACTGACAATAAGACCGCTTAATTTATCATGCAAATCCAGCTCACAAAATACAAAATAAACCCAAACTTCATATTTGGGTTCATTTTTTTCACAAAGAGAGTAAAGAATGTGTTTCAAAATCAGAAGAGAAGTGAGCAGGGAAGAATTGAAGGAGAAAGAGAAGAGAAAGAAATCAAAAGAAAAGGAGGAGAGAGAGGAGAGGAGAAGAGAAGAGAAGGAGAAGAAGCAACAGGCAAAAGACGAGATGAAACGGAAAAAAGACTAGGAAAAGAAGAAACTTGAAGAGTTGAAAAGAAAGGAAAGAGAGAAGAAACAGAAACTCAAGCACAAGATGAAGTAATGCCCAGAAGAAAGAGCGAGCAAGCTCGGAATATTGTTTTCCACCTTGGTTTTATTTTTGATTGAAACAATAAAGATGGATTCTTGCTTGGGCTCTCGGCTCAGAATATATATCTGTTCAAAGGAGTCAGTCAACATGGAGGACGAACCAGAATTTTTATTTGGGGGGCCCCATTTGGAGTTGAGATGTATAACTCATTATCTCATTTCGAATCCAAAAATAGAAGTGTAAGGGGATATCAACTCTTTTTTATTTTACAATGAAAATGTTTCATGTTTTGAGATGACATCAAACATATTATTCTGTGTCATCTTCCAGATAAAAATAAAATCGAAACTCGGGAGATGCGAGAAAGAAACTGATTGGTAATGTCAACACAGGTTGAGCTAACCCAGAGCTTCCTTTTGGGGCACAAAATATATTGAATGAAGCTCTGCCCGAGTTCAGCCTCAACCAAAGAAAAACCAGTAAATGACCAGAGTTTATATAGCACCCCAAACATTTTTCATGTTGCTCCAAAAATTCTTCTGAACTCGAATTTACTAGGAAAGTGGGAGGGTTTTTGGAGCCAACCATGGCCTGGCTTATACAGCCAAATTGAGGATTCCAAGATCTTGAAAATTTCTGATTCCTAAACTTGTGTTAAGAATTAATGGACCAAAGAAACAACCCAGGTGTAATATGATGAGCAAGGGCAGTAACTAAGATTCTCGTGTGTCATTATTTTTCTCATGAGTCCTTCAGTATTTGAAATGTAGAACAATGGATTGGACAATTACAAAAATATTTAAATATTGAGAAGCTAAGGCAGATCAGACATGCAGGAAACCAATTATACTGAACCTGCTAAGCTGGTCCTCCTCTAGCTATAGGAATATGCTTGGCCACATTTAACAAAACAGACTAACAAATTTACACTGCCAACAAATGAAACTGGTACCTAGAACTCTGCCATCTTTGATTTGTGGTGAAGTTCCATACAGCCACCAAATCGTTTACCTGTAGGGTAGGAAAGTAGCAGATGGATTCAACACATCAAATAATCAAGATGTAACTGGGTTTGAAGCAGCAAAAGTGCAAGAACATAATAATCACCTGTAAAGCACAACTTTTTTAACCAAGCACCTTGCGAAGTTCATCAACTAATTGTGCTCGAGTTGTTGCCTCCACCTGCGTATCATTCAAACAACCACCTCAGGTTCCATATGATATATACGTGGATGCTTTGGAAACAAGAGACTTTTGTTTGTCGGCTTACCTTGCTTAGAAGGGCAGCAAGACCTTGAGGTATGGCTTGCAAATCTGAAATTGAGTCGCCAATATTTGTTAATTGACGGGATACCTTCTGGACCCTTAGCAACTTCAGTTTATCCTCATAATTACTTAGATCATCCTTCCATTTGAAGAAAGCTTCATCATTTACCCAAGCATCTTCTCTGCCTCCTGCAATATTAGAGTCCAAAAACCAGCTCTTGATCAAGTCCATTGCAGATTGATGTGACAATTGGTCACCAGTAGCATCCGTTACAGTCTTGATCAGCGACTCTTCGGCAATTTTCCTACGCAATCTCCGGTAGAAGAAATAACGAGAATTAGCCCAGTCCACAACTTCTCTAATGACCCCTTTTGCAGCCATCCTTAGGGAAGTATCATGTAGTTCAGCAAATCTGGTGGCTATCTGGATGTACACAGGCAAAAGTTGCTTCTCACGGGCTCGTATCAGCTGCTGTAGAGATTCAACCAACCCATGAGCTCCACTGCTCCTGGCTTCCTGGATTTTTGCCTTCAGATTGATCAGCTGTTGATCAAGCCTACCCATGCACTCTAGCAGCTCCTTGGTTCTGAACTTGATCTCGATCATTCCTTCAGGTTCGAGGACATTACCTTTAGCTGTTCGGTCAGCATACATTTCGATGTGGTCTGAATTGATCCGACTGTCCACAACCACCCATGCCCCACCACGGAGCTCACCCATCATTGGGATATATACAAAAACAGGCTGCTTGTATGTTCTAAGATTTTCAACAATGGTTGATCCAGCCTGAAGGATTCCTTCAAAAAGATCCCTCTGCCCACCCGAAAAACCTCTCCAGTTGGCAAGAATGAAAAGTGGGAGCTCTTCTCTGTTGAAATCCAACAATGCTTGGGCTGTCTTGGTTGCAGAATCAGGAAACCATACCTGCCCCGCCTGAGGGACAACTCTCTCATGCGAATCAAGCTGGCCTGGGTCTGCAGGGATAACTTGCATGACTGTCTGTGTCTCAACAGCAACTATCCCCACGGGGATTCCTCCAAGTTTCGCTCTTCCTGTAACAACTGTTCTTGCCCAGCCTTCTAGCGTCTCAACAAAGCTGCCCTTGTCAAAAATACCTCCCATCCACTTTCCGCTACTATCCAATGCACCACCAATGGCACCCCGAGGATCACACGAGTTTTCAGGGAGGTACTCAACAGATCTTTCTGGAGGATCTGAGGGATTAAGAATGGGAAGTGCACCACCTATATGGGGAGGGATATAGCTAAGCCACTTCAAGATGGCTGATATCCCTTCAAGATCATCTGAAACTGTTAGATGAACAACCCCATTAGTTGCCATAATTTTAGGGCCGCCAAGTTGCATGTGGGAGCTGTATACTTCCCGGCCAAGAAGCTTGTTTAGTGCAGAGAAACCAGTTAAAATTATGGGCTGATCAAGCCTCTGTATGCACCGCATCCCAAGCCGAGCTAGATAAGCACCTATCCCAACAGTTCTACCAGTCACATATGTCAAGGTAAATGTTTCCTTGTATGCCCTTGAATATGCGCCAGCAATGGCCCCACTGCCAGTTAAGTTCTCAACCCCCAGGCCATCCTCCTTTCCTACAATGGTATCTATAACCCATCTGGTTTCCCCATTTACCAGCTTTATTTCATGTGCTATTACAGATGATCCAATCCGAGCATAATCATGAGGGGTTAAATATAAATATTGAAAACCACGCTCTGGGCTTGATTCATCAGACCAACCAACTTTAAAGCAGGTTTTGACTTCATCAGCTACCCCAATACGGGCACCAGAGTTTGCTGCCAAATAAATTAATGGGAGTTTCTTACTGCAAGCAAGATCAGTTACTGCAAGGAAGAATGCATCCTCTTTTGGGCCAAAAGAACCAGCTTTGAAGGTCACATCATTTGCTACCACCAGAATCGTCCTTCCAGAAGGGAATTCAGGAGTAGACAGTTCCATGAACCAGGCTACCATGCCAACATCATTGAACGCAGGTGGACGCTGCACAGGAACAAGAGGAGTACCCCAGGCACCTTCTTGGTCAGCAAATTTGAGCTCCATGACTTTTAGAAGATCTTTATCCTTGGGCTTCCTAGTGCCTGGATATGTGACTGCCCATGACTGCTCCAAGGCAGTCTCAAATGCCTACAGAAAAACATCTCCTCAGGTAAAAATTTAAACTGCATCTCTGTATTTGCAATAAGGAGAGAGAGAGAGAGAAATTGTAGCATATTCATAGCATAGTCCTCACCAGTGGAAAATCATAGCAATAAGTGGTGTTGCTTCTCCTGGCCAAAAGACGTTTCCTATCAAGAACTCCCAAAGACTGATATTGTGCATTGACCGGCACCCCATGCAGCAGACCCAAACCAGAGATTGAATGGTAGACCACTCTGTGTGTGCTGGTATCCTCTAGTTCCCGATATGTCTGAATATTGTATCAAACAATAATATAACGACAATTTAGAAAGAACACAACCTAGATATTAATTTATAATAGGAAAATAAGTCAAGTGCCATTAAAGTTACTAACACTGCAAACTTTCTACCTCTCCTATAGGGGTATTACTACACAAAATATTATTTACTGGACCATTGACACTCAGGAAAGACCCAAACTACCATTAACTACCTTTTATACACATCACTAAATTCTGTCCCTCGTCTATCATCATCCTTCATACTTGTCTTCAATTCATCCAAAAAGAAAACGGATTGATTGCCAGAGCCTTTAGGACAGTATTAAACCAGCTCTAGCATGACAAACATAAATTGAAAATGATGTATATCTGCCCCATCCGGTTGATGATGAGACATCACCAATATACAACAATCTCTCATCATCACCAATATACAATCTTAGAACATAAAAGACAACATATTGGCATTTTCAAATTCTTGCTTTTAGTGCCAACCCTAAATTTCTTCATTAATCACTTCTTAATAGTTTGTAGATAGTTGACAAATCAGTAAGACTAAATATCTATGTCCAATCCGAGTTTGACCTCTGATGCTAATTACTACACCTGCATGGGTAATGGGCCAATAGCTAGTTTACTTTCTAGCAATCTTGCAAAACAAACCTTTGCATATTTTATGCTGAAAATGCGTGGCTGGGTAGAAACATTATTTATTTAAAAAATAAATAAACTATAACTAATAAATACACTTACATGTACTGTGCACGTATGACCAGTCACATTTGTTACCACAACCCTCCAAGCACCATTTGCCAGTCCGGAAGATGCCATCCAAAGCTTCACTTCCCACTCACAAACACCTAATCTATGCATTCTTACACCAACAGATGCATGAATTTCATGTGCCAGTTCCTTCAAGATTGCCTCAACAGTACTCTCTTCCTCCTCAGCATCTATGTCAACCCTCCTGACAACCATATCTTCATGGTAAGACCCCAGAAAGGAAACTCACTATCTTATATTGAAAGAAAAACCACTGAAAAGAAAATAATCACAATTACTTTGAATAAGGCACAAGATCATCTATTTGTTGCTCCCGTACAATATAAAGGTACATATGAGCATGGTCAGATTTGACTCTAGTATTGTGTGTATTAAGTTCCAACTCCTCCATTGCGGCCATTAAGGACCTGAAAATGCTCCTTGAAGTAAAAGACATCTTCCATTGACTACATGTTGTTTCAGCATCCAGCCGTTGATATGCTGTAAGCCCTTCATTTGATGTGGATTGTCTTACAAGCGTTCTGAGGAACATCCTTGGGATTGGTAGTGGCTTGTCAATAACAGTATACAAGTGCCATTGACGGTCCCGGGAAGGGGTATACTGAATATTGTCGTAACCTTTAAGCTTATCCTGCCTCAAGAAAAATGTTGATAATTTATCAGATGAAAGATGCTTATGAAATTATTTCCTTTCACTTTCATTTTTAATCATATACAGAGGACTCAACCATATATCTACTAACCAGTTCAAGGTAAATAGACAAAGGAGGTTCCAGATGCCGCAATAGAGGCTCCTCCTCATAATATAACTTTTCTCCTGACCAGTGAAAGGAGTGCCTCATTGGGGCTCGCCCTTCATCCCTCTGTATGATACAGCTTATTACTCCAACACCTGCAGCATGTAAGCTAGAGCCTAGTTCTTTCTCTTTAAGTATTTTCGCCAACTTGTTAATTCTCTCTTGAGCCTGGTCTTCGTCACCACTGTAAAGCATCAAAGGATAACTCTGGCTTAGAAGGGGTGTTATTATAAATTAAGGTTCTGATCATTAGACTGACAATCTGAAACTTAAACAATCTGGCATACGTTTGATGTCGAGAAAGAAAGGGGAAGAATAAAGGGGGATAGAGAAAGAAGAAATTATAGAAGAGAAGGAAAACCAAAAAAGAAAATAACTTAAAGGCATTTCTTTTTATCCAAGATGAGGATGTCAAGTGGTTGAGATTACATATAAATTCAATTCCAATAAAATAAGATTGCATAAGATTTTACTGAACTCATTAATGCAAGCCGATAAATCCTAAATGAACTTTCAGCTTCTATATGACATAAATAAATTGATTTTATCATTTAACGTAACATATTTTAATGTGAGTATAAAGGGTGCTACACTACCTATCCTGAAGTAAACTCATTTGATTGTTGATTCCAACCAACGCAATATGCATCATATTCCCAAAGCTAGCTGGTTCTACTGATCCATTTGGGACTGATTCATGAAGGTTGTGGGTTGTTTCTCTCAGTGCAGCACTAATAATTGATGGAAGAAATTGAAGTGACTTAATAATGACCATGGCTCCCCATTTTCTCTCGCTGTGTTTCTCAACTATTGGTTGTGGTTGTTCAGACAGTTGATCTTCGTTCCCATTTTTCCTCTCAATATGCTCTTCAAAAAACTCCCATGAAGCAATAAGACCAGATCTGTGCCACTGCATCCTTACGCTCCCCTTTACAAGATAGGGCTGATGACAGAGATAGAGTTAAAAAAACTAAATCATTAAAAAATTAAAAATAATCAGAAAATTACGAGATCTTGAGTCACACCTGGTATAGCCTACGAATGTAAGTCTCCACAACCCGCCTTTGAAGGGTGTGATCACTGTGATCAAAGAGACCTACAAGGGCATCTTCAACTGCCAAAGGAGCACTCACAAGATCCTCCATTCTTTCATGAATGGCACTTTTCCTCTTGGGAGTATCCATACTTTCACCATCCTCAGTAAACATCTCTAATTCAGAAAGACTTCTAGCTATGCTGGAACGAAGTTCGCTCAATTTAGTTTGTTCCAGCAGTTGACTTGCCTTTAGTGCCAACTGCATAAATAAACTGGGTTTAAGGACTTCGTTTAGATGTTAATAATGAAATTACTTGAAAATGGAAATAAACACCGATCACTGCAAAATGACGAAGGGCAAGATAAATCAAGAGAAAACAACATATCCTCTCCCCATGGCAGAGTAAGAGTAATTGTTCACAATCTAAAAGGTAAAAAACATAGAAAAAAATCTGAGTTAACAATTAATGCTTGAGTCACTCTATGCAAAGGCCAACCTCAGAATAATTTGTATGGTTTAGTACAGAGAATCGGATTAGTATATCCCGGTATGGAGCAGGATTAGGGTAAACCAGCTGTTCCATGAGTAGCAGTATCAGCTTATTTTTACTCCTGATACCCTGCAAGCAAAGAAATGCAGTCATATCACAAATATTTTTGGGGAAAATTAAAATAGACAAGGACAAGCCAATTGAGTGTGCTATAATTAGTACCTGATGAGAAAGCACGATGTCCAAAACCTTCAAAAGATCTTTCTTATATTGAAGTCGAAGACGTTCAATTACATCAGCCTGGACAAGACATTTATAAAACAAACATTCATGTTTGTGCAATCATCCCAAAGTTCCTGAAACTTTTGGCTTTATAAGAATTAGATTTTAGTTTTAAGGGTTATATGGCAAATTTATTAGGGGCAGAAAGAAAGGATCAAGGGAAAAACAACACCAACAACAATGATTGAAGAACGTTGAATAATTTTCTTCTAGAAGCCACCTTCTTAAAGTGCCCCAGATGGATCCACCATTTCCTCAGCCACCTCTTTCTATTTTTCTTTTTCTTTTTCTTTTTCATACCCCCTCTTTATTCTTCTTCCTAATGGTCTTGAAAGCAACTTCCTGATTGGAATATTATGTTTTGTGATCTTGAAACCCTTCTAAAGTTGGATTGAGGCACAGGAATTAAGTTTGTCTTGAAGTACAAGAGTGCAGTGAAATATACATACTGATGGAGTAATGCAAAAAATAAATAAAAAACAAAAAGCTGGGAAGAAAATAAGAGAGGGAATTGACACACACAGTATTCTAAATGGCCATTGAACATGTTTTGGTAGTCCAGCATAAATGATAAGATGGAGACAGCAATTTAGGGTTCTTTTTCAGGTATAGATGGAAAACCAGAATTCCATCAAGAACAAAATTCATGTTGGGAAAAGATGTATAAGAAAGACACTCTAGAAGAGTAGAGGAAGAAAACAATTACA
Organism: Carya cathayensis; assembly: GCA_011037825.1. Taxonomy (NCBI): domain Eukaryota; kingdom Viridiplantae; phylum Streptophyta; class Magnoliopsida; order Fagales; family Juglandaceae; genus Carya; species Carya cathayensis. Next base: position 235,091 of record QGSO01000226.1, read on the forward strand.
AGCATCAAAATTCTAATTCTAATCCATCAATTAAAGCCTGGAGTATTCATAGCAGGCCATATAAGATTGGCATTGGCAATCCCCAATATGCAGCAAAGATAAATGCAATATTGGGCCAACATAGAAAAACAATTTATGTTCCATGATGCAGACTTACCTGGATGTTGTCACTGAATAGTTCTTCAACTAACAAATACTCCTCAAAAAGTGACTGAACGATTACACGAGCATGACTCTCTCTTCCACCCTCGTAAGACTTCACAAGACTCATCAATGGTTCAACAAGCCTTTCTTGGGCTCCCTTTTCTTTATCAGAACAGGAGGATAGATGGGCCTGCAGCAAAATAAGCATATAAATTTATTGTTCTGTAAGTTTGAGGAAAATAAAATTCACTTAAAATGAGAAACTTGAAATAGAAAACTCACCTCAAGAACACGCCGTAATAATTTTGCTGGAAAATCAACATTTTGGGAGCTTGAAATCCCCTCGAACTCCTTGTATCTTGAATCCAGCTGAAAATTATACGAGGGTGAAGACAACTCAGTTTGAAGTATTATTTTAGAGTCACTAAGACCATTAAACTTTAGAGAAGATTTACATGACATTTAATTACCTCATTCTTAAGATCTTTCGGGAGACGGTTTGCCAGAACCGCCAAGCACTCTTGCCATTGAAGGAAAGGTAGTTCAGGACTATCAAGGCAGTTGAGCAAGTTTTGCACCACCTGAGATGGTAAACTCTTTGATAAGACTGGTCTCCAGTCAAATTTAAGAAGGTTCATAATATTGCTCAAAGCTCTTAAGTCATGAGGGGAATTGGTAATAGAGTACTTTTTTTTTTTTTGATAAGTTGGTTATAGAGTACTTACTTCACCTATGTTGTGTTCATAGCCCGCAAGAATCATTTGGGCTGCGTTTAGACTTGCAGCACACCTCTGATGAACCTTACCAGAAATTGCAGTTGGAGGCCCCAGAATTGGGAAGCTCCCATGGAAAGGTTCTGCTTTTCTTACAGCAGAGGGATCATCTAGATCAAGCCTAGCTGTAAGTTCACCAGCCTACAAAAAAAGTTTTCTTAACATATGTCAAAATCAAATATTTCACGCCTAATGTTGAACATAGTGTACCTGCATTGCTTGACCTTCTGACATTTTAAAGTGGATAACTCCAGAAGCTGGTGAAAGAAGAGGCATGCACATCTTCATAACCTCAACCTCTGCATATGGTGTGTCAGCATCAATATGACTACCATCAACAACCAGATACCTCAGTAGCTTGCATGGTGTCTCTGCTACTAATTTGGATGGATCGTGATCATTCTGAATACAATCAATTTTGACAACTAGTCTCATCAAGCTGGGGAAAGAGAAAAGTAAGGTAGGACATGAGGAAAGATGAAAATCGGGGCAACCTGAAGTAAGCAAGTCCGTCCATCAATTAGAAGGCGAGTTCCAGCTGCTTCTTCCTCTGCATATATAACATGACTGTTTCCATCCAACTGTAACAAAATTGACACTACCAGTCACAGTTATATACACAATTCAGAAACACTTAGCAAGCAACCACACTGATATTTTTGGATAATAATTTAAAGAGCCAAATTCTTAACTTGAAATGTTTATCTTCTTTCACCACAGTATACTAGAATAACATAAAAGGTTCTAGAAACAACATCATAAAAGTTTCTGGATTTGCTAAGTATAAGAAACATACTTTTTCTTTCCCGATATTAAACCCACAAACTTGATACATAGTGCTGCTCCTATACATAGTGATGAGTCTTTTCAAGTCAACATGGATTTTTCACTTATTGACACAAGAATGATGGATATTTAAGTATGGTACTCCTATAGAAACCTTGTTGACAAAATCTATAAGTCAATCATAAAACCTGCAAAAGTGCCATTGTTTGACACCTGATTAACTTAACTTTGTAAAATGCATCAGAACAGACAGTAGCTAGTATCCACTCTGATGATTTACATGAAAGTGATCGTTCTGAATAGAAACTAATATTTACAACTAATCAAAAAATGAACAGAATAAAATGAGCAATGAAACTTGAGAAATATGTGTCATTTGTGTATGAGTTAGATCTTTTTTTTTTTTATTGGCACCGGGTGTCCAAGAATAATGTCCCGACTAATCCTAGGGGTGCATAGGCCTTTGGCAAGGAGTTTTCCGGCCCCTAGAGATTGTTTGCACCCAAGGGGTTTTGAATCTTAGACCTGGGAGGAGCATACCCCAAGCCCAAGGCCTTTACCACTTGAGCCAACCCCTAGGGGTTTGTGGATGAGTTAGATTTATAGAAACTGACAAATGGCACAAACATTTTGTGCAAAAGCAACTGTGAATATGAATTTCAAAGCAAGTTATTAGGATCCACCCTAATGATTCACGAGTTTAGACTAATATGTATGAGTAGTGATAGGGGTAAAAACCCTTTCACAACTTATAGACAACTTTAAAATACTAATATTTTTTTAAAATTTAAATACATCAAATCAAAAGTAAACGTCAAAATAAAAATTTTAAAAATATTATTTTATTACATAGTTGTATACAAGTTGTTATTTAGTTGTCACTTCACCATTTCTTAATATGTATGTATCCACTATCACATAAATAAATACAAGCACTTGCACAAGTGCAAACAAAGGCAAGTGCACGCACACACACGTACTCAAATGCATGAGTGCACACATGCATGTTCATAAACAATGAAACATAGTACAGCCTGGAAATTTGACATTATAACCACACACACAGTGACAGAAACATGGTACAACTTTGATTCAGAAATGATAAATGATAACAATTTACATACCTTATTGGCTTCATTTTTGCCTACCATATATATCATCTAAATATAAACAGCTAGAAGCAAGACTGCAACTATTAATATAGCAAAAACTACAAAAATTCTAGAGAAAAAACTTGCCTGCATTAATAAACCCCCATCACGTAGAGTATGTATCTCTGCTTCAATCTCTGACTCATTCATTCTCAACCTATAGCTTCCTGGTCCCCTCCTAACCATGTCAATCTAGAAACAGTTTTCCATCAGGTTAGTGAAATAAGGAGCCCTTTGTATTGAATTGACATCATTGGAATACATACTGTATATTTGCTTCCTTCAATGTTCAAGGACACTTGAGAGTGGACAAGTGATATATGCTGCAAGTATATGCAAACATTAACATGAAAAAGAATTAAATTAACAAGTCACCAAAATAAGGACCTAAAATAGTGTATTATTTATCTTAATACCTTTGGTGGGATTTGCCCCTTTTCAAGATAACCAACATAGTCTGAAACCACAGCCGCACTGCTAGCAGATGCTTTCTGAGTTGCACACGATAGAAAATATAGGTGAGCTTATCCTATAACAAAACACTTCAAGAAAAGCAGAAAATAAAAAAGGAAACAAGTGTGCTTACAAACAAAGCCCCTCCAACAACGGAAAGATACCAAGGTGGCCTTTCTGCTCTAACTCGCATGGCAATTCTGCTGTCCAACCAGCCAGTGTGGATTTTATTTTCTCTGTAATCTGAAGCCTGCACACATTTGTACATTGTCAGTTTGTATTTCTTTCTACCTCTGTTTTTTCCCTTTATAAAATAGATAGGATTGGATAGTTAACAAGTGAGAGGTTTACATGCAAAAGATCAATTGTATAATCAACATTGGTACGAATCTCTCCTCGAATTTGGATCTCCTTCAGACCAAGCACCATATTTGCAATAGCTAGAGCTCTGGACTCTCCAAATGCGAAAATGTGTCCTGAGATACGACACAAATGATATCTTTGTTAGTATAAGTTGATTCGTTTCTAAATTCAACAGTAATGAATCAAAATTAACACTGTTAAAAGATATCTAAGGAAACACTCATTTTGCAGGTATTTCATAAGCCATAGAACAGCTTTTGCAACATAATGGCCTTGAAGGGGGAGGAATTGCTCATGCAGAGTGAAGAATCAGATGCTGAGTAATTTAAATTAATTAGTAGATACTTTTTATTATTATTTGCCCAATCCAAGTTATCAAATTTGCAGTATTCATTTCTTAATACTTACCAAACTGAGAATCTGAGAATTCATGGATTCCTCCTCCAGACTGAAAATCAGGATGTCCAGCAAAATTCAGTCTTCAACTTTAAAGTTAAGTCCAAAGAAAATCAGACAATTAAACTTACCTTAACAGAGAAGTATGCCCACACATTTGGCTTGCTTTTAAAACTCAGCTCCTGCACAAAGTGTGTAACTTCTTGATAAGTAATTTCATTTCACTAAAAATATTAGAGGGGCACAATCCCAGTACACAGAAAGCATAAAAGAGAACAACCCCTATTCGGAAGAAAGAGAAAAAAGATAAATTCAAGAAATCTGAAAAGCTACATAAAGCAGACTGTCGTGAGCTGCTATCCGTTTACAAAGGGAATTGAGGACATTCTTTTTCAGCTCTACAACGAGGCCCTATCTTCAAAGGTTTACGCATTTTTCTCCCTCACATCACATTAAACATGAAGGAGACAATCGTCACACTTCCAAAATATTACCATGCCCCTACTGTTCTCTCCAGCCTACCAACAACTCTCTCACCCTTTTGGGCATAACCCAATCAACACTAAATTAAACACCATATATCTCTTGCTACACAGTATAACTCAATATAGGTTTATAATATAAGGAAAAGAAACACCAAAAGTGAGACAGCTAATCCTTGTCAGCTAACCTGTACTTTCCCACTTGTAGGCTTAAAACCATCATCTGGGTCCTCACTTGTTACTCGAACAGCTACACAATGACCTTTTGGTCTTGTAGATTCTGCCTTATCAAAATCAAATGGGATGGCAAGAGTAGACGTTTTCCTCCAAGCATCATATCCTCCACCATATTCCATTCCATAAAATCGCCTGATCTCTAATCAAGGCACATAAACATGGAAGGTAAAACACTAAAAGTTGACGGTGAAGATAAAGAGTTCATTTTTTTTTTTTTTAACTTATCAAAAGGGAAAAAGAGCTTGAAAAAACTATGAATACAGTAAGATCATACCAGGAATCTGCCAGAGAGGGATGCCCATCCCAACTGCAATTTGAGCTGCTGGTAGATTGATTTCAGCTATCCACTCGGTGACAGGGTGCTCCACCTATATTGGGAATAATCCATAGAACATTATGTTGTGCTTGTTAATAACAGTCACCAGTACATCCTGCCTGTGCTTTAAAATCTAGCTGAAACTCTTACTATGTTAAGCAACTTAAATCTTTTGTCAAAGGTTCTACCGCCAAAGACTTTAAATTGTTTGCTAACTAACTGAAGGCACACAGTGCCTCTACATCTACTTCAGGTCCACATCCCAATGATCTTTTTCAGAATAGAACTCGAACAAACAAAATCAAAAGGAGCATATAAAAAATTCATAAGAATGACAGCTAAATGAGCACATTGCAAAGACTAGAATTAAGGTTAGAGCATAAATCACATACCTGCAACCGAGGGTTGAGCTCTAAGAAATAGTACTCGCCAGATTCCATACTGTAGAGGTACTCAACTGTAGCTGCTCCAATATAGTTTACACATTTAGCCAACCTTCTAGCTGCCTGCTCAAGCTTTTTTACTGTTTCTAAAGGAGCTACAGTAATTGGACCCTCCTCAATAATCTGTTCAACATAGATGTCCAAATTAGATCTCAAGGATGGTGCCACACATGAGAAAAGTTAGGAGAAAGAATATGAAGAGAGACATAAATTAACCAATTCATGAAAATATAATGGTTGTAATAAGGAAAAAAAAGAAAGCCATTTGCTACCGAATAAGCAAGTCTAAATTTACGTAACGAATTAGCCTACCTTCTGATGCCGCCTTTGAACACTGCAATCGCGACTATGCAAAGCCGCAACATTTCCATACTGATCACAGAGTAACTGGACTTCTAAATGCCGGCTCTAATTACAAGTCACCAAATGGACTATCAGAATACAATCCAGAGTTTGGCATCTCTGGCCAGTAAAATCAAAACACAGTAGATGATCTAACCTGTGAAGCAACCTTCATTATGAATATCGGTGAGCCTGGAACTTCACCCTGAACTTGCTTGAATAATGCCCTAACTTCATCATCATTATGAACCTAGAAATTTCATATGAACATATGATTTACTTTGTAAATAAGGAAAATAGGCAGTCCAAGCAATCTCCTTGATATGATCCATTACTAACTGACTTTATGTATACCATTTTATTACATTCACCATGTCAATATAGTCTATATATTATGACAGAATATTAACTACAGAGAATTATATAGATTGCTAGAATGATACAACATTGGCATGCCTGAGACGAACCTTTCTTATGCCTTTACCACCACCACCCCAAGATGCCTTTATCATTGCAGGGTAACCAACAACTTGGCAACTAGCAATTGCTTCCTCTGTTGTATAAACACATGCTTCCCTGTATATTTCATCTGGAATTGTCACCAAGCAACTTTCTGGTGGGATTTTCACCTGGATCACAAATTTTTTATATCAGATGTATAATGACCTTGCACATAAATAATAGGGCTTCCGTACTAAAGAGACATAGGTTTACATGGGAGCCACTCCATGCAAGGGTGGGCACTTCAGCTGCTTGAGCAATCAACGATGAACCAATCTTATCCCCCAATGCTGCCATAGATGTTGATGGAGGTCCAAGAAATATGATTCCCTTTGCATTCAATGCATCTGGTAGCTCAGGGTTCTCAGATGCATGGCCCCACCCAGGCCAAACTGCATCAACATGTGTTATCTCAGCCATCTGGGTAATGAAGAATTACAATTTATCAGGGAATAAATAAAAGGTTAATCTCAGTTCCAGAATTATTCAAATAATTGTAACTATCAGGACAGCCAGGGTATATGAGTGACACCTCCACAATGAGCTGCACATTGGCATAGTTATTATTATTTGTCCCACCAGGAACTTCCACAAACTTATCGGCGATTCTTATATGCTCTGCATTTATTCTCATGTCCTCTGGAGTAGCCATGGCCACCAACAGGATTGCCTTCTCTGTGCCAAATGTTTCATAAGCCCATGTCCTAACACTACGCATAAACTTGACAGCAGCCATTCCATTGTTTGCAATTAAAATACTATGGATAGGCTTCTTTCCTCCAAGAGCATAGCAGAATTTGTCGACTTCAGATATTGTAGCAGGGCTCCTGATAGAAACTACCCCATTTATGTAACCGTTCCCATGCCCGGCACCAGCCATTGTGGGTATCCTTTGGGATCCAGACATGCTGCCCTGCCAGAGATTATATAAGCAACAGTTTAGGGGATTGAAAATTTAACAGACAAATTGAATTTATCTAGCTCACTTTATTCTTCAAGAAACCTATGCAAGTAACTTTGAAGAACGTTCAAAAGCCACTCCAAACCTTACTAGGCATTCAATAATTGCCTTATTTTAAATATGGGGTTGTTAACTTATACTAAATTACACGTTGCAAATGAATTAATCTAAGGAATTGCGTTAGTGAATGAAGACTGCGTTTGGTTGCAGATAATTGACTGATGTGGAGTGTTCCAACTGATTAATGTTTTAAGTAAACTGGAAATACTCCTGATTGCGTCCGATCCAAATCCGCTGGTCCATGAATTGTACTATCCAGTTCCATTTTTCAGCAACCAAACACAGCCTTAAGAATACAGTTTTGCAGATGCAGTAATATTGCATAAATACCAATTGCAAAGAAAAGAGCACTGCCCAAAAGACAAAGCACGTATTTCGAACCACCTAAAACGTCAAAAAGGTGCAAATTAGATTCCCAAATTCACGCCAAACCAAGTACCCACAAAAGCACAGCCTCCAAGCCTTCCATAACCAATTCAAAACTTCAATTAACTATCTTTTTCTGCCAGAAACATTAATATTAGAGAAGAAAGAAAGAAAAAAACAAATACCCGAATTAGACAAAGACAATTCTTAGATAAGAGTCCAAGGCAAAGAAGAAACGAATCACAGACCTTGGAAAAGAGGAACAGGAGCTGGAATTCGAGGGAGCTGGGATCAAGTTGCTTCAAATTGCTTTCTGGGTATGAAGCATTGTGAACAAATACAGGCCAAGAATGAGTGGGTTTGTACGTTCATACGATGATCGGGGCAGTGGTGATAAAAGGAATGCAGAGAAAGAGAGGTAGGTTTGGTTTTGGACAGGACTGGGGACCGGAGGTCCTTAATCTATACCGAATTTAATGAGAGTTGCACGTGGTAGCTGCCCACTGCTACTGCCACAACGCTCGCTTCATTTCTTCTGGCTGTAGTAGTTCCCAGCTACCAACTCTAGTTAAACATGCTCCTCCAGTCCTCCTGTTCCTCTTCCTCAAAGTCTTGAATGCATTGGGGGCATAAACCAAACCAAGCAAACACGAAATATTAAAAACCAGACATTGCATCATGAATGAATCAATTTTCTAGGAGGTTGGCGTTGTCTTGACTGTGAGTTGGGTGGTGTTGTCGACCAACCCTTCCCCTTCGGCGTATTAGACGAGTCACGTACCCAGCTCTATCCATCAAACTCAATTCCCAAAAAGGCTTTTTAAAAAATTGGTGCTTATTCTAATTTAAATAATTTTATAAACTAATCATATCACATCAATAAATCTAACAAAAACAATCAAATCTATCGTAAAAAAATAGCATTGATGTGATAATATTAAATTAATAATAATAAACTTTTTTTTATGAAAATTTTATCATTATGATTATAAGAATAATTTGGATTGAGCAATACTCTCAAATCAATTGTATCTTATTATAATTTCATCAAACTTTTATATAAAATATAATAAATAATTTAATTTTTTTAAAATTTTAAAATAATAATAATATTTTAATAATATTTTATTTAATTTTTAATTTTTATTTAAAATTATTCCATCTCATTTTATTATCCAAACAACCTTTAAGTGAGCTCGAGAATTATCTATGGATTGAAAATTTGTAGGTGAAGATTTGATTTGTAAAATAAGAAAATCAGAATATTTATTTTGGCACAGGGTTGGGAGCGGTTATAGTTGAGGGTTAGGTTCATCTACGTCATCCTCGCCTTTGTTATGGTCTATTTTAAAGCTCAATTCAATGAGGAAAAAAAGGATCCTACAATAACCAACCATGTGGTAGAAGTCAACCGTTACACAACAGGCATACAAGATGGCTGAAGATTGGATGATTTTAGGAGATTGGTCCCTTTTTCTTATGGTCCAGTTTAAAGTATCATTACATAAAATATAGCATTAAATTTAGCCACCTTTAGTCATATCATCAAGATTAGAGAAGGTAGGATGAGTTGTCTTTTCTTTTTTAAGATTAATATGCTGAATCTGTAGCTTGCGTTAGAGAATGTAGTTAAAAATTATTAAATTCATTATTTTATAATAAAAAAAAATATTTATAATTTTAAAATGAATAAATTCTACATCTAAAGTACCTTTTCAAAAAGAGTACTAAAGACTTTACATCATAAGATTTTATCCAGCATAATAATACTTTATAATATATTAGTTTATTTGTTATATGATCTACCATGTGAGATAATTAGTATAGAATATAGTTCAAATAATTTAAATTCATTCTTATATTTCTCTTCATATTTTTTAAATAAGTAATGATTAATAACGGTATCAGAACAATCAAACTCTGATTTTGTAATACCCCACTCCCGTCCCACAGTTAGTCAATTCTATAATTTCTCTAGAGCCGGAGTGTTACTATTGAATATTTACTTAAAAATATTTTCTTTTATTTTAAAGGGAAACGCCAAGTATAAAGATTTTATAAATAAAATAATTCTTTATTAAAATACTGAGATCCTAAAAGAGAGTTCGATCAAACATTTATTAAAATTTCTCAAAACCCATGTCATAAAAATTATAACTTAAAATCTCTGTATATGATATATTGAACTCAAGGTTTCAAATTTCGTGTAATTATAAATCTACACATGGATTTTGATGATAACAAATGAATTCAAAGAATAAAAGAGTTTCAAACTCAAGTTGTCCACACAATAGAGTCAAGCACATCAAGGAACCAAGCATGAGCAAGAAGGGAACAAGTTCACATTAAAGTCATAGAGTAATGTTGTAAATCTCTTAAAAATTCAAAATTAGGATTAAGACTCAAAATTAATATTTTATCATAAAGTATTAAAATACATTTTCCACATGTACATGAATATTTTGAAAATTAAATTTGAAAATTTTGAAAGATGATTAATTGTCATCTTTCATATGTGCATGACATGATTAAAGATTTGAACTTTTAAAATATTAAAAATGATTTGTTATCATCTTTCACATGTGTATGTTTTATTTGAATATTTTCAAAAGTGATTGATGCTTTTTTTGACTTATGCAAAAGGTAGATAATTTTGTTTAAAAAATTTGAAAAGTAAAGTGTGCTCCTTTTGTCATATGCAAAAAGTAAAAAGATTAGGTTTGAAATTTTTGGAAAGTAAAATGTGCTCTTTTTGTCATATGCGAAAAGTAAAAAGATTAGGTTTGAAATTTTTGAAAAATAAAGTGTACTCTTTTTGTCATATGCAAAAAGTAAAAAGATTAGGTTTAAAATTTTTGAAAAGTGAAAGATGTTGTCTTTGACATATGAATCTTTTTAAATTTGAATATGAAGTTTCATATGCCTATAAATAGATCATTTGAGAGCTTCACATTCACAACACCAAGAGCATACAATATTCATTCAAAGCTTCCATTCTCTATTCTCTAAGCATTGAGCATTAACTCTTGTTTATTTTGAGAGATATAGTCTGTATTGTATTGTTCTTATTTCACTCATTGATGAGTGTTTTCTGATAACCTGCCCATTATCAACTTTTGTATCAGTAAAAGGGTGTGTATAATCCTTATGCATGTAGAAAGTGTTCTAGACAGGGAATAGTTGAATCACCACGTGTAAGGTGATTGCAAGTGTAGAGGGTGTTCTACACGGATCCTTTGTAGTGGTGTTGCTCAAAGGTGTAATAGGTTTCTATCTCCACCTGAAGGAGGTTGAATAGTGAATTCGGGGATCCTCAATGGGTAGCTTGAGGCGAGGACGTAGGCAGTGGGGCCGAACATCGTTAAAATACTAAGTTTGCTTCTCTCTTACCCTTACTCTTTATATTTATTACTGTTTCGTATTTAGTTTATATTATATATTATATATTTGATTTTTAATTGTTATTTTTTAAATACAATTCAATTCGCCCCCCTCTTGTGTTAGTCATCTGGACAACATGATATACGCCACTGTCACACCTCCCTAGACTAAGTTCCATCCTACAACTTTATCGTCATAATTGTCCTGGCCTGGGGCGGTTTTAAAAATATAAAAACAAACTAAAATCAGTCGATGACTCAATAAAAAACTCATCATAACATAAGCATACTTAATATAAGGTTTTTAATAATAAAAAAATGTTATTCTGAGTTTAAAATTATGACTGATCATACGATGTTTATGCTGACTGATCTATCTGAATTAACTGATTGATCTAATTTATCTAACGTATCTGGCTAATCAACACACTTAACTTTGTATGCAAGGTTGTGTACTAGCTTTCCCTACTACATCAAAGGAGCCAATTATATAGTACTCTGGCGTACCACGTACGGTGGATCACGCTTGAGCCTGTGGCTTGCACACCCATCCTGAAACTGCATTGGTACCATGCATCTAAATGACCATATGATTAGCTGTTTTGAGCTTATCTTACGCTTGATCTTTTGAAAACTTGCATGTCTTATGCAACATGAAATGCACGATATGCATAATATATACATAACTATAATATACAGAATGATGAATGACGTGCTTGCAAATATCATGACATGCTTGTAAATATCATGACATGCATGATACATAAACACTGGCTTTGAAAGAATTGATTTTGAAAATAATATATATATATAACTAGCTAACGTATGCTAATCCTAATTTATAATCAAGGTACTTAAATTGTAGTATTGCTTCCTAAAATTTTTGACTCAGAATTGATCACGGTGCTGGACTAGGAGGTTTATGGTTTTTTTTTTTTTTTTTTTCCAAATAACATGTGGAATTGAGATATTTATAGAGAGATTTGGGAGAATGTGACAACCAGTTTGAGTTGGACTCGATTAAAGAATTTTAATGTGTAGATGACTTGTAAAGTCGTATTCCTGTTGGAATAAAATGTCGACGAGTTCAAATTTGAGTTGGACTCGGTCACGATCATTCAAGAAGAGAGTTTGAGTTTAAAAACATAATCTAGTGGTTCATTCAATGTAAGATTGGTAGTGACTAATAGGAGAATTCAATCGGTAATGATTTTAAATTAAGATAAATTTCTAATAGCCGATCTTTAAATTCTAAAAGAAATCTAACTCGTTCAATAAATAATAAATGAGATTTAACCTAATTATTGAGTTTAATTAAAACTCTTAATCAATCTCAATAATTAATCGCCCATAAACTTATCCAATATAACCCATAATTTAGGTCTAATAAAAATTATTAATATCTCAATCTTAGAATTATTGAGTCCAGTTGTTTTAGATTCTAATCTACCTCATAATTAAAAATGTTACATTTTCTACCCTAGGCTTTACTCTAGGCCTTATTTAGATGTTGAGATGATACGATAAATTAGTGAATATCAGTGAAATGATTTGTGAATAATAATGAAATGGTTTGAGTTAAAGAAATTTATTTGGTTTTGAGAAATAAGAGAAAAAATGTTGAATAAAAATATTATAAAGTTAAAATATTATTAAAATACATTGTTTTGGGATTTGAAAAAAATTCAATTCAATTTTTATGTTTTGTTTGTAAGTTTAGAAAAGTTGTAATGAATAGGTAATGATTAGATGAAAAAATTAAAAATTTAAAATTGAAAAATATTTATGTTTGAATGATATTTAAGAAAGAAATGAGATAAGATTGAATGAGATGAGTTGAGATAGCTATTCAAATGCAGCCTTAGTGAAACATATCCAAATAATTCCATAATAGGTGGATCTATGTGCTATATGATCTTGCCCATAAAGAAGAATGGTAGAGAATATTAAATACTTCTTGAACCAAATTGATTTTTCTAACCTTGAATAAGGTCATTCTCTCTAGAGGGAGCTCACTGTACAAATCTATCCATTCTTGACTCAATGTCATCATTCATTTTCTATATGAATCTGTTTATGTTACTTAGCTTAACCTACTTCTTATATAATCTCCTATTCCATTATCTCCACTACAATCGTTTCTTATGATGAACTGCAATGGTTTAATAGTGAGGAGGATTGGCGATGTATGCTTGGAGGCGCACGCTCAATGCTATGATTTTGAAGGAAAGGGGAAATTGATTGCATTGCAGACAATGTTGAACCCAAGGTTTCAAGTTTCATGTAATTATAAATCTATACATGGATTTTGATAATAATAAATGAATTCAAAGAATAAAAGAGTCTCAAACTCAAGTTGTCCACACAATGGAGTCAAGCACATCAAGGAATCAAGCATGAACAAGAAGGAAACAAGTTCATATTAAAGTCATAGAGTAATGTTGTAAATCTCTTAAAAATTTGAAATTAGGATTAATGATCAAAATTAATATTTTATCATAAAGTATTAAAATACATTTTCCACATATGCATGAATATTTTGAAAATTAAATTTGAAAATTTTGAAAGATGATTGATTGTCATCTTTCACATGTGCATGACATAATTAAAGGTTTGAACTTTTAAAATATTAAAGATGATTGATTGTCATCTTTCACATGTGCATGTTTTATTTGAATATTTTTAAAAGTAATTGATGTTTTTTTTTACTTATGCAAAAGGTAGATAATTTTGTTTGAAAAATTTGAAAAGTAAAGTGTGCTCCTTTTGTCATATGCAAAGAGTAAAAAGATTAGATTTGAAATTTTTGAAAAGTAAAATGTGCTCTTTTTGTCATAAGCGAAAAGTAAAAAGATTAGGTTTGAAAGTGTTGAAAAATAAAGTGTACTCCTTTTGTCATATGCAAAAAGTAAAAAGATTAGATTTGAAATTTTTGAAAAGTGAAAGATGTTGTCTTTGACATGTGAATCTTTTTAAATTTGAATATGAAGTCTCATATGCCTATAAATAGATCATTTGAGAGCTTCACATTCACAACACCAAGAGCATACAATATTCATTCAAAACTTTCATTCTCTATTCTCTAAGTATTGAGCCTTAACCCTTATTTATTTTGAGAGATATAGTTTGCATTGTATTGTTCTTATTTTACGTATTGAGGAGTGTTTTCTGATAACCTACCCATTATCAACTCTTGTATTAGTAAAAGAGTGTGTATAACCCTTGTGCGTATAAAAAGTGTTCTACACAAAGAATAATTGAATCACCACATGTAAGGTGATTGCAAGTGTAGAGGGTGTTCTACACGGATCCTTTGTAGCGGTGTTGTTCAAAGGTGTAATAGGTTTCTATTTCCACCTGAAGGAGGTTGAATAGTAAATTCGAGGATCCTTAAAGGGTAGCTTAAGGCGAGGACGTAGGCAGTGGGGCCGAACCTCGTTAACATACTGAATTTGCTTCTCTCTTACCCTTACTCTTTATATTTATTGTTGTTTCGTATTTAGTTTATATTTTATATTGTATATTTGATTTTTAATTGTTATTTTTTAAATATAACTCAATTCGCCCCCCTCTTGTATTAGTCATCTGGGCAACATGATATATGCCACTGTCACATGTCCCTGGACTAAGTTCCATCCTACAACTTTATCATCATAATTGTCCTGGCCTGGGGCGGTTTTAAAAACATAAAAACAAACTAAAATCAGTCGATGACTCAATAAAAAACTCATCATAACATAAACATACTTAATATAAGGTTTTTAATAAAAAAAAATGTCATGCTGAGTTTAAAATTATGACTGATCATACGATGCTTATGTTGACTGATCTATCTGAATTAACTGATTGATCTAATTTATTTGACGTATTTGGCTAATCAACACACTTAACCTTGTATGCAAGGTTGTCTACTAGCTTTCCCTACTACATCAAAGGAGCCAATTATATAGTACTCTGGCGTACCACGTACGGTGGATCACGCTTGAGCCTGTGGCTTGCACACCCATCCTGAAACTGCATTGGTACCATGCATCTAAATGACCATATGATTAGCTGTTTTGAGCTTATCTTACGCTTGATCTTTTGAAAACTTGCATGTCTTATGCAACATGAAATGCACGATATGCATAATATATACATAACTATAATATACAGAATGATGAATGACGTGCTTGCAAATATCATGACATGCTTGTAAATATCATGACATGCATGATACATAAACACTGGCTTTGAAAGAATTGATTTTGAAAATAATATATATATATAACTAGCTAACGTATGCTAATCCTAATTTATAATCAAGGTACTTAAATTGTAGTATTGCTTCCTAAAATTTTTGACTCAGAATTATCACGGTGCTGGACTAGGAGGTTTATGGTTTTTTTTTTTTCCAAAATAACACGTGGAATTGAGATATTTACAGAGAGATTTGGGAGAATGTGACAACCAATTTGAGTTGGACTTGATTAAAGAATTTTAATGTGTAGATGACTTGTAAAGTTGTATCCCTGTTGAAATAAAATGTCGTCGAGTTCAAATTTGAGTTGGACTCGGTCACGATCATTCAAGAAGAGAGTTTGAGTTTAAAAACATGATCTAGTGGTTCATTCAATATATAATTGGTAGTGACTAATAGGAGAATTCAATCGGTAATGATTTTAAATTAAAATAAATTTCTAATAGCCGATCTTTAAATTTTAAAAGAAATCTAACTCGTTCAATAAATAATAAATGAGATTTAACCTAGTTATTGAGTTTAATTAAAACTCCTAATCAATCTCAATAATTAATCGCCTGTATACTTATCCAATATAGCCCATAATTTAGGCCTAATAAAAATTATTAATATCTCAATCTTAGAATTATTGAGTCCAGTCGTTTTAGATTCTAATCTACCTCATAATTAAAAATGTTACATTTTCTACCCTAGGCTTTACTCTAGGCCTTATTTAGATGTTGAGATGATATGATAAATTAGTGAATATTAGTTAAATGATTTGTGAATAATAATGAAATAGTTTGAGTAAAAGAAATTTATTTTGGTTTTGAAAAATGAGAGAGAAAAAGTTGAATAAAAATATTATAAAGTTAAAATATTATTAAAATACATTGTTTTGGAATTTGAAAAAAATTCAATTTAATTTTTATGTTTTGTTTGTAAGTTTAGAAAAGTTGTAATGAATAGGTAATGATTAGATGAAAAAGTTTAAAATTTAAAATTGAGAAATATTTATATTTGAGTGATATTTAAGAAAGAAATGAGATGAGATTGAATGAGATGAGTTGAGATAGCTATTCAAACGCAGCCTTAGTGAAACATATCCAAATAATTCCATAATAGGTGGATCTATGTGCTGTATGATCTTGCCCATAAAGAAGAATGGTAGAGAATATCAAATACTTCTTGAACCAAATTGATTTTTCTAACCTTGAATAAGGTCATTCTCTCTAGAGGGAGCTCACTGTACAAATCTATCCATTCTTGACTCAATGTCATCATCCATTTTCTATATGAATCTGTTTATGTTACTTAGCTTAACCTACTTCTTATATAATCTCCTATTCCATTATCTCCACTACAATCGTTTCTTATGATGAACTGCAATGGTTTTATAGTGAGGAGGATTGGCGATGTATGCTTGGAGGCGCACGCTCAATGCTATGATTTTGAAGGAAAGGGGAAATTGATTGCATTGCAGACAACTCCTTGATTTTTTTAATAATTAAATATGTCAATTGATGTGACACATTTTAAATGAATTTCATAAATTAAATGAAATTTTTTTTATATGACACATCAATTAATATGATTGAAAATGATAAAATTAAGAATATAGAATTGAATGTCTCGTGTTAAAATAATAAGATATGATTTATAGAATTGTTTTAGCTAGCACACAGGGTATGTTTGAGAATTAAACTGTTCTTAGATTACTCCATTACTACTATAAACAGTTTATTAATATTTACGAACAATTAATTACTATTTACTATTTATAAATTATTTCACTACTATTCACAAATGACATGAGATGCTCTTAACAATTCTTAATATATTTTAATAAGTGTCAAGTATGGAACACTAATGCAAAACTAGTTATTGCTAACCATATATATGAGTTGTAAAATGCATATACATCTTATACTCAAGAACATCAAGAGGTGTGATGAGCATTTTAAACCTCCTTGATAACTTCATAAAATTATGCCACTTTTCTTAAGTTGAATAGAAAAGAAAAAAAATAAAGATTAAACTCACCGTTTTGTTTATGCTTTTGAATTCGAATTCCATTTAGCATGCATGACCTATATGATGTCTAGTTAATTTGTTTATGCTTTTGACTTCGAATTCCATTTAGAATGATCTATTCAAATCCCCAAGTCAATGTGTAATTCTAGTTTGAAATTATATCATAATATTGGAGCATTTGTAGCAAGTGATTAATGTTTGCAGAAAAAACCCATAATTTTATTTATTTATTATTTTTTGCTAATCATATCATGCTTTATCAATACACAAATAGAACTATTTTAACTAAAAAATATTAGATAAGATTAAACTCACAAATTGACGTGAGTTGATGTAATGCGTCAGATTATAAATTTATTTTGTTATAAAATAGATTTAACGGAGTTCGTGAAACCACGTCAATTTATAAATTTATTTTTATATAATCTTTTTATTTATTAATATTCAAACAGAGAAATAACTTATTATAATTGATCTCGTAAAATCACGTTAATTTATAAATTTATTTATATATAATTTCAATTGTATACTAATATTCAAACAGAGAAAGGACTATCCTTAAGAAAGAAATAAAAAGTCAAAGCTGCCGGCCAGGGGAAAGAAAGCTGGGAAAGAAAGGAGGGTAGGTGAACCGTGAAAGTGTGTTTAGCGTGCTGCCATCAAGCAATGGTTTATGTCATTACATGATACCTCCGTCAATTTTATCGGTAGATAAACATATTATGCAACTCTTATAATATTTAATTTTATTTCTCTAAAAAATTTAATAAGATAAATATCACATAAATATTTAATATTATAATTACCTTTACGTGCATTAAATCATCCAATTTGATTAGACCGTTAAATAAATCTCAATTAAAAATAGTTAGAATATATGCTCCGTGCAGCTGGCTAGACTGGAATTATTTTAATAGATTCATTTTCTTTAAAATAAGAAATTTACATGTTGACATAGTTTAATATGATCTATCAGATTACAATTTTTTTATTGTAAAATAAATCCAACATATGAAATTATTCAGGTGATCTTTTATATTTATTAGAATATATGAATTTCGACATTCAACATCAATTTTGTGAAGGCAATGCGGCAGATTTCCTCGCTATACAGGAAGAGGAAGGTTATAATAGTACTTTTATTGACTTGAGTTTTCTTCCACGTAAATTGAAAGGCATGCTTAGGTTGGATAACGCTAGTCTACCTCATGTTAGATTGTAACACTGTTTACACTTTGATTTGTTTGTTGTTTATTTATTTTCTTGTTTTGGTTCTGTTTTGATTGGTATTTGGACGGTTTTTATTGGTCTTTTTGTAAAATTTCAAATGTCTGATTTGTAATTACGGTTTTCTTCTGTCATAAGTGAAGGCTTATCAATAAAATTAGGACATAATTACTCGTGGACATGTGGCTTTCGGCTTTTCTTCAAAAAAATAAAAAATCTAACATGTTATAATTAAAAAAATAGAAGATGCTACTAAAAATGTGTTGAAAAAAAAAATGTGGATGGGAAGAGAGCAGCTCCAAATACATCCCTTTCATTTCATATTCTGGGCCCCAAATACATGTGGAATTCTTCAATCTTTTTTTAATTGGTGATTGAGACCTCAAACTGTTTTTTTTATTCAAAAAAAAAAAGAAGCCTTTTTCTTTTCTTATTTGTTTTCTTTTTTGAGCATTTCAGTTTTTTTATTGGTTCTATATATTATTTGGGAATACAAATTTCTTGGACTGAATTGTCTTTAACATGATCTAGTCGATTGTACAGATGAATTAAGATATTTAAATATTATTCTCCAAATTTAAAATTCTTAAATGAAATAAAGATATCCAACTAAAATAAACTTAAGATTGTGCTTCAAGATCAAGACTGTACAGACACTTCGCATACCAATGATGTCAAACCTTTTAAATTATTTGTTTGACCCAAAGAGAAATATGATCTCTAGTACATGCATAGCCCAAATGTTAAAATATATTATATATTCACAAGAACAATGTTTAGGTCACACATGAGATGAGAAATTTATAGATAATAGTAAAATATTTGTGAATAGTAGTGAAATAGTTTAAGTTAAATATTTTTATGAGATTTTAGGAAATGAGAAAGAAAAAATTAAATAAAAAAAATTATAAAGTTAAATGAGGATTATAACATTATTTTTTAATATTATTTTATTTTAAAATTTGAAAAAAATGAATTGGTTTTTGTGTTTTGTTTGAAAGTTTGAAAAAATTATAATGATTAGATAAAAATGTTGAAAATTTGAAATTAAAAAATGTTGTGTTTGAATTGTATTTGGTTGTTAAAATGAGATCAGATCAGCCCATATAATTTGAAAGGTTTGTGAAACTAAACCAGGCCTTGCGCTCATTTGTCAACATACATGGTATACAAAATTTTCAAAATTTTATTCCCAAACATTACACAAACACAAAATACTTTTCATTTTCAAATATTCAATTTTTTCTTTTAATCATTACCTAAACATTATCTAAACACAAAAATTAATACTATTTTTACAAACATCAAAACAAAACACAAAAACTAATACAATTTTTATAAACTTCAAAACAAAAATAATATCAAAAAGTTATATTCAAATAAATTTTTAGCTTTATTACATTTTTATTCAATTTTTTTCTCTTATTTTTCAAAACACAATAAAACATTTTAGCTCAAACTATTTTATTACTATTCACAAAATTCTAAGATACTTTAAATGTTCAAACAAGCCTAATCAAAATGCGATTCTTTTATAAAAAAAAAAATTTTATTTATCATCTATTTTCTCATCATCTCATTATGTGGTATTAAATGATAAGTTGACAAGTGAAACCAAACCATACCTATGAGTCGATATTTTTTCATTATATGAAAATGTGAGAATGTATTTTTCTTTATAAATTAATATGGTAAGTAGGGCAAAAGCAAAAGAAAAATATATAACTACACTATTTCAATTGCATTTAATTAATTAAGAAAAAAAATAATTCTATTTTGAGTCCTAGACTTCCCTATCGATCGTCATAAGGACACACCAACGAAAATTAATTAAAGACCATTCGGAAAATATAGTAGCTAAAGGGAGATTATTATTTTTTAATTACTAAAGGGGGAGGAATTAATTAGCCTTAATTAGGTCCTAAACAAACGTCGTCGTGGGCTGCGGCCCAAAAACTGGAGTCCACTAATTAGCCTTAATCAGGATGTCTTTTATTTTCTTGACATCTTTTTTGTTTGAAAAATTACATTAGTGGGTAGAGCACACGTAATAAATTAATTACATGATACAATTTAATTTAAAAGAGATTGAATCCAAGATTTTAAATTTTGTATAATTATATATTTACACGTTAATTTTGATGATAACAAATAAATTTAAAGAATAAAAGAGTCTCAAGTTCAAGTTGTCTATACAATAGAGTCAAGTACATCAAAGAACCAAGCATGATTAAGAAGGAAACAAATTCACATTAAAACTCATAAAGTAATTTTGTACATCTCTTGAAAAATTCAAAATTAGGATTAAGACTCAAAATTAATATTTTATCATAAAACATTAAAATACATTTTTCACATGTGTATAAATATTTAGAAAATTAAATTTGAAAATTTTGAAAGATGATTGATTGTCATCTTTCACATGTGCATAACATGATTAAATATTTAAATTTTGAAAATATTAAAAATGATTGATTGTCATCGTTTACATGTGTATGCTTTATTTGAATATTTTCAAATATGATTGATGCTCTTTTTGACTTATGCAAAACGTGGATAATTTTGTTTGAAAATTTTAAAAAGTAAAGTGTACTCCTTTTGTTATATACGAAAAGTAAAAAGATTAGGTTTGAATTTTTTGAAAAGTGAATAATGTTGTCTTTGACAATTGAAAAAGAAGAAACTTTTATTTGAATTTTTTGAAAAAGTGAATGATGTTGTCTTTGACATGTGAATATTTTTAATTTTGAATATAAAATCTCATATGCCTATAAATAGATCATTTAAGAACTTCAAATTCACAACACCAAGAGCATATAACATTCATTCAAAGCTTTCATTCTTTCTTCTTTAAGCAATGAGCCTTAACCCTTATTCATTTTGAGAAATATATAGTTTGCGCTGTATTGTTCTTATTTCACTCATTGAGAAATGTTATCTAATAACCTATCCACTATTAGCTCTTGTATCAGTAAAAGGGTGTGTATAACCCTTGTGCATGTAGAAAGTGTTCTACATAGCAAATAGTTGAATCACCACGTCTAAGGTGATTGCAAGTGTAGAGAGTGTTCTACATAGATCCTTTGTAGCAGTATTGTTCAAATGTGTAATAAGTTTCTATCTCTACCTGAATGAGGTTGAATAGTGAATTTGAGGATCCTCAAGGGATAGCTTGAGGCGAGGACGTTGGCAGTGGAGCTGAATCTCTCGTTAACATATTGAGTTAGCTTCTCTCTTACCCTCACTCTTTATATTTATTGCTACTTTGTATTTTATTTATATTTTATATTGTGTATTTGATTTATAATTATTAATTTTTAAATATAACTCAATTCACCCTCCTCTTGTGTTAATCATTTGGGCAACAATTGGTATCAGAGCAATGGTTCTATTATAAGATTAACTATCTTTTGAGTTAAGATCTTATGGTTAACATTGCAGTTTCATTTGGTGAATGTCAATTTAGCAGTTGGTCTCCACTCTTTTGTGGAGACAAATTACTCATTCTGAAAAATTAGAATGAGAATATTCATTCAGGATCAAAGTCGAGAAATCTAGAAATACATTATAATTGGACCTAATATTTCAACAAAAGTAGTTGATGAAGTAAATGTCAAAAAAGAAGAAGAATAGTTTGATCTTGAAGACGATAGAATTTATACATTGAATTTAACTGTTATGAATTTATTATATAATGCTCTCAATGGAAATGAGTTTAATAGAATAATGATTTGTGCTACGGCAAAGAAAATCTGAAATAATTTGGAAGTTACTTATGAAAGAACTTCACAAGTCATGTAATCAAAAATTTATATTTTTACTCATAAATATGAAATGTTTAAGATGAATGATGATGAATCTATTTCTAGTATGTACACTCGTTTTACTAATATCATAAACAACTTGACAGCTCTCGACAAAGTTTATTTCAAGGTAAAAATAATAAGAAAAATTCTTAACTCTCTACCAAAACTCTGGGAATCAAAAGTAACAGAGATTCTTGAAACTAGAAACCTTAAGAAGTTCAAAGTGAATGAACTTATCGAGTCACTTACCACTCATGAGTATACATTGAAAAAATGAGAAGAATAAGGAAAGTCATAAAAGAGCTTGACACTTAAAGTTGTTCCTCATAAAAATGAAAGTGATGAAAATTTTGAAAGTGACGACAAAGATGAAGAAGTTATGATATTAACAAGAAGAATTAAGAGGTTTTTAAAGAAAAATAAAACTCATCTGAGGAAATCTTTTAAAAAGTTTTTTAAGAAAGATTCAGGTAAAAATGACTCTTTAATTTATTATAAATGCAATAAGCCTGGACATATCAAGCCAGATTGTTCTCTGCTAAAGAAAGATCGAAACAAGGACAAGAAAGCAATGAAAGCTATATGAGATGATGATTCAAGTAGCTCAGATAGTGAGCAAGCAATAAAAAATTAGCAAATCTTTGTCTTATGGTTAAATATGACATTGAGGTGACAAATCTTGATAATATTGAAGATCCTTCATATGAAGAATTGTAAAATATTTTAGAAGAGGTATATGAGGAATTTGAAAAATTGGTTATTAAGTATATTACTTTGAAAAAGAAAAATTCTTCTTTAACAAACGAAATTGATGTTTTAAGAAAAGAAAACATCGTTTTGAAAGATGAAAATCTTGAGTTGAAAAAGAAAATAACTGATTTAGAAAATATTGTTGAAAACTTTACGAATGGAAAAAGAAATTTTGAAAAACTTCTTGGTAGTCAAAGATGTGTTTTTGACAAAGCATGCTTGAGATATATGTCAAAACAAAAATACAAATTTTATAAAAACTTCTTTGATAATTATTTTACATCAAAATCTAGTATTCAAAATTCTTTTCATAAAAATAATTTTGTCAAAGAAAGATACTATTATAATCACTCAAGTTCTTTATATATGGCATATGCTATTTACAATTTTTGTAATAGAAATGGTCATAATTATCATGATTGTCCTATTAGAAGAAAGTATACAATGACTATTAGGGTCATATGAGTACCTAAAAATCTTGTTTGTTCTAATAGTAATAAATAAAGGACCCAAAGAACTTGGGTACCAATAAAAATCATTTTAATTATTTTTATATATATGCATGAAGTCCTCCACAAGAAAAAACAAATGATTTTTAGATAGTGGATGTTCAAGACACGTGACAGGAGACAATACTAAGTTATTTGATCTTAAATCAAAAGAAGGACATATGACATTTGGAGACAACTGGAAATGGAAGATCATGAGAATAGGTCAAATTAGTAATGAATCTTATCTCATAATTGAAGACGTTCTACTTGTTGAAAGTGTAAATTATAATCTTTTGAGTATAAGTCAATTATGTGATAAAAGATTTACAGTTACTTTCAAAATGGATAAATGCATTATTTTGAATAATCATGATTGCAATGTTTGTTTTATTACTTTTAGAAACAACAATGTTTATACAATCGATTTTGAAAAAATTGCGTAACAAGATGTTATTTGTTTTTTAGCTCAAGATGAAACTAGTTGGCTATGGCATAGAAGAGGTCATGCCAACATGGAACTTATTTCCAAACTTTCAAAAAATAATCTTGTGAGAAGTTTATTAAAGACAAATTTTCTTAAAGATAAAATTTGTAATGCATGCCAATTTGGTAAACAAATAAAAACTTTTTTTAAAACCAAGAAACATATTTACACTACTAGACCACTACAATTGATACATATGGATCTTTTTGGATCAAATAGAGTTATAAGTCTAAGAGAAAAATATTGTGCATTTATTATTGTTGATGATTTCTTTAGATATACTTGAGTTATCTTTCTTGCTCATAAAGATAAGACATATAATGCGTTTACCAAGTTATATAAGAGAATTCAAAATGAAAAGAGTTATACTATTTCAAGTATCCGAAATGATAAGGGAAAAGAGTTTTTTAATAAAAATATTGAAACTTTTTGTGATGAAAATAGTTTTGTGCATAATTTTTCTACTCCTCGAACTCCTTAACAAAATGGGGTAATAGAATGGAAAAATAGATCTCTTCAAGAAATGGCAAAAACAATGTTCAATTAGAACAACTTGCCTAATTACTTTTGGGCCGAAGCGGTAAATACTGCATGTTATATTATAAATAGAGTTATACTAAAGTCTAAACTAGATAAAACCCACTGTGAGCTTTGGAATGAGAAAAAGCCCAACATTGGTTACTTTCATGTATTTGGATGCAAATATTTTATTTTGAATGACATGGATAATTTAAGCAAATTTGATGTAAAATATGATGAATGTATCTTTATTGAGTATTCTACTAATAGTAAAGTTTATAGAGTATTTAATAAAAAGACTTTAGTTGTACATGAATCTATGCATGTAGTATTTGATGAATCTAATTCTCTACTTTCCAAGAAATCCGTTGATGAAGAAACAAGAGGTATAAATAACACGAAAAATCTCAATCTCAACAAAAAGAATACAATAGAGGAAGTCCAACATAGAGACATCAGGAAAGATTATCAAAATTTAATACAAGATGTAACCAAATAGTGAAAATTTGTGAAAAGTCATCCAGTGGAACAAATTTTGGGAGAACTTTCACGAAGTGTAAGTAGTCGGTCATTTCTTAGAAATATTTGTAATCATACTGCTTTTCTATTTCAGATTGAATCCAAAAATATTGATGAAGCACTTCTTGATGAATATTTGATTCTAGCTATGCAAGAAAAACTTAATCAATTTGAAAAAAATGATGTTTGGACAATTGTTCCTAAACCCAAAAATCATACTATTATTGGAACAAAATGAGTTTCTAGAAATAAGAAAGATGAGTCTGGAATCATTACTAGAAATAAAGCTCGACTTGTAGCTCAAAGTTTCAATCAAGAAGAAGGAATCGATTGTGATGAAACATATGCACCAGTCGTAAGATTAGAAGCTATTCGAATGCTACTTGCATATGCTTGTTATAAAGATTTCAAATTTTTTTCAAATGGATGTTAAAAGTGCTTTCTTAAATGGTTTTATAAATGAAGAGGTATATGTTGAGCAACCTCCAGATTTTGAAAATCATATTTCTCCAAATCATATTTTTAAACTCACAAAAACACTATATGGACTCAAACAAGTTTAATGTGAGAGACTCATTGGTTTTTTGATTGAAAAATATTTTTTAAGAGGAAAAATCAACACAACTCATTTCATTAAATATGAAAATGATGATATTATTTTGATTTATATTTATGTTGATGATATAATATTCGGTGCTACTAATAAAAATATGTGCCAAGTTTTTGTTAAGACTATGTGTGAAGAATTTGAAATGAGCATGATGGGAGAACTTACATTCTTTCTATGATTGCAAATCAAGCAAGCAAAAAGTAGAACATTGATCAATCAGTCAAAATATATTAAGGAATTACTCAAGAAATTTGACATGGAAGGTGATAAAGAAATTGGAACACCAATGAGCACATCTACTAAACTTAATAAAGATGAAACCGGTAAGCCAATTGACTCAAAAGTATATTGAGGTATGATTGATAACTTATTATATTTGACAAACAGTAGACTAGATATTATGGTCAGTGTGTGCTTATGTGCATGCTTTCAATCATCTTCAAAAGAATCTCATTTGATTGCAGTTAAGCACATTCTTAGATATCTTAGAAGTATAATTGACCATGGTTATGATACCCTAAACACATATCTTTCGATCTAATCAGCTACACAAATGCAGATTATGTTGGTTGCAAAATTGATCGAAAAAGCATTAGTGGAGCATGTCATTTCTTAGGTCATGCAGTAGTTTCCTAGTTTAGTAAAAAGTATAATTCTGTTGCATTATCTACTGCTGATGCAGAATATGTTGCTGCGGGAAGTTATTGTGCTCCAGTTCTTTACATGAAGCAACAACTTGAAGATTTTAAACTCATGTATAATTACATTCCAATCAAATGTGATAATACAAATGCTATTGAAATCTTTCAAAGAACTCAGTACAACATTCTAAAACTAAACATATTGAAATTAGATATTATTTTCTTCGAGATCATGTGTAGAAGGGTGATATAGTACTAGAGTTCACAAGCAAATACAATCAATTAGCAGATATTTTCACAAAACCTTTGCCAGAAGATGGACTATGCATGATTAGAAGAGAAATACATATTATGCATACTATAAATATCTCTTAAAAGATAGACCAGATAAAAATAGAGAGAGAATTTTTATAAATATTTTTACATAAACTTGAGATTCTTAGCCTCATGTTTGATATGCTTATTTTCTTCATACAATTTCATGCAATCCCTATCTATAAGAACTGGCAAGCGGAATGAAGAATCTAATAGGGATTTCAACTGTTTATTTTTCTGCTGAATGATTCTTTCCCTTGTATGAGACTCTTGAATAATTCGTTGGAGTACAACAATTTGTTCTTTAAGCTTTTTAACCTTATGGTTTTTTACTTGTAGCCGCTGGAAAAAAGTAACTATAGAGGAGGAGTAGCGAGTCCCGAGGCTCACCAAGTTGTAGATAGTATCGGAGTCTGACTTATTAGCCAAACTGTTATTTTCTTGCTGTAACATGACACCAATGGCAGCTGCAGAAAGGACAGAAGATTGATGTAAAGAATATCTCATAGATGGATCTAGATGAATGTTAGAAGAATGAGTCATTGAGAAAAGAATTGAAAGCTTAAAGCGAGAATGTTAAAGGAATGCAGATGAGTTATAGAGATGAGAATAAGATTTAATGCAAATTAGATAAACTTTAAGACTGATTTTATAGAGATAGCATAAAAAATAAGACAAGCTATCGTCTCTTCAAATCTTATTTAGTCAAAAAATACAAGATATGGTAGGCACATATCGTCAAAAGTTTTCTTGCTAAGCCAGCGAAATTAAATAGAAACACAGAGCCTTCAAATTTTTGCTCAATCCCGTTTGTCAACAACATCAGACGATTGTTTAAATCTCCAACCACACTAAATTCATAGAGTTAGGCCTCAAGGTTTTGCAGCACTTGTCGGATTACGGGTAGCTCAAATTTCTCGATTATCTACAGTTTTTACTAATACATTGTTTTCTTCAGTCCATTTATTTGTTGCGGATCCTTTTTAATTATGCCAAAATGGGAGAAGTTTTAGATTAGAACATTAACATTGTTTGAATTGCTAAACTTGTTATATATACTTAGAATTATATTTATACTTTTGCTTAAAATACTAACGCACATTCTTAAGAGGAGTTTAAGTAATAATACAGGCTTCAGGTTCTACAGACTTGAAATACTAACGCACATTCTCAGAGGGATCTTAAGTATTAATACATGCTTCAGGTTCTACCAAGTATTTGTCATTATAAAAAAGTGGGAGATGGTTGAACCCAAAGTTTCAAGTTTTGTGTCATTATATATCTACACATTGATTTTTATGATAACAAATGAATTCAAGGAATAAAGAAGTCTTAAGGTTAAGTTGTCTATATAATGGAGTCGAATACATCAAGGAACCAAGCATGAATAAGAAGGAAATAAATTCATATTAAAACTCATAGAGTAATTTTGTACATTTCTTGAATTTCAAAATTAGGATTAAGGTTCAAAATTAATATTTTATCATAAATCATTAAAATACATTTTCCACATGTGCATAAATATCTTGAAAATTAAATTTGAAAATTTTGAAAGATGATTGATTGCCATCTTTCACATATGTATGACATGATTAAAGGTTTAAATTTTGAAAATATTAAAAATGATTGATTGTCATCTTTCACATGTGCATTCTTTATTTGAATATTTTCAAAAGTGATTGATGTTTTTTTTTTACTTATGCAAAAGGTAGATGATTTTGTTTGAAAAATTTGAAAAGTAAAGTGTACTCCTTTTGTCATATGCGAAAAGTAAAAATATTATGTTTAAAATTTTTGAAAAATAAATGATGTTGTCTTTGACAAATGAAAAAAAAAACTTTTATTTGAATTTTTTGAAAAATTGAATGATGTTGTTTTTGACATGTGAATCTTTTTAAATTTGAATATGATTTGTCTATAAATAGATCATTTGAGAGACCCTTGTTCATTTGAGAGATATATAGTTTACGCTATATTGTTCTTATTTCACTCATTGAGGAGTGTTCTTTGATAACCTACCCACTATCAGCTCCTATATAAGTAAAATGGTGTGTATAACCCTTGTGCATGTAGAAAGTGTTTTACACAGGGAATAGTTAAATCACCACGTGTAAGGTGATTGTAAGTGTAGAAGGTGTTCTACACGGATTCTTTGTAGCGATATTGTTCAAAAGTGTAATAGGTTTCTATCTTTACCTGAAGAATGTTGAATAGTGAATTTGAGGAATCTCAAGGGGTAGCTTGAGGCGAGAACATAGGCAGTGGAGCCGAACCTCGTTAACATATTGAGTTTGCTTTTATTTTATCATTACTCTTTATATTTATTGCTGCTTCATATTTTGTTTATATTTTATATTGTGTATTTGATTTATAATTGTTAATTTTTAAATACAACTCAATTCAACCCCTCTATTGTATTAGTCATCTGGGCAACAGAAGATAAATTTTAAAATTTAAATTTTATAAATCAAATTTTACACTTTAAATAATATGAATGGTGTGCTATATACTCTGACTTGATAATAGACTAACTGCGTATAGGGAACAAACTACCCATTTTAAAAGAAAGTTGCTAATACCTAAACCACATCTCACTTAAATTTAAAGACAAAAGGTAAACCATTCCAAGACGAGGTGCAAACACAACCCTTTTTTTACTATTCACAAAAAGAATAGAAATTCATTAGAGTTTATTTTGGATTGTCTTGACCTCCTAAGCTAACCTTTGTATAGGAGGCCAAAGCAATACGGTAGTCATACTTAAGTAACGTGGGACTTATTGTTAAGTTCCACATTGTTTAAGTATAGTAAGTCCAACATTGCTTAAATATGATTAATGTATTTCCTTGGCCTCCTATATAAAGGTTAGCATAGGAGGCCAAAACAATCCAAAATAAACTCTAATGAGTTTATATTCTTTTTGAATGTATAAATTTTAATTTATAATTTAAATTATATTATAACTTGGGTCTTAAAAAAATTGTAGACCCAAAAATAATTTATAAACCCAATGGGTCATTGGGTTGAGCGGGGTGTGGTTTCAACCCCACCCTTTATACCGGGGTTGGGAGCCCCACCCTGGCCGGGGTTGGAAACCCTCACCCGCAGGGTGCGAGGGTGGGTCCACCCCACCCCGCATCATGCGAGTAGCACCCCTACCTTCAACAGTTTCGCTTGAACTAGGTATTGGAGTTATAATACTGATCTTTAAACCTGGTGGCAATTGCACTGGATTAGTAATGCGTGGTGCCTATAGGATTTTTAAAATATGCTTCCCATAATTGTTGTGGGAGCCTTTAGATTATATTTATAAAAAAAAATCTCTTACAAGAATTTACATTAAATGAAATTCAAAACTAATGCTATCTAAGTTTATCGTTATTTGTTACATTTGAAAATGAAGATTAAATTGTTTGACTTAAATCCGTGGTAGCCTTACCTGTAGAAGACGTGCTGTTGGAGTTAGTTTGGGAAAAGCCCTGTGTGTAGCAGCTTTTGTCGGTTAGAGCACTTTTGAGTCTTGAGCTTATACACGTGGTTAATCTATGGCTTTGGGGTTATGATAAGAGTTTTAAAAGGTTTTTAAATAGTATTAAAAGCTCTTTAATAAAAAAAAATTAGGTTGTTTAGATGTTATAAATTAAATCACTTTTAATCTCAAATAAAGTAAAAAGTACATTTGAGGAAAAACATTATTTTGATATTTTTTCTCAAGCGTGCTTTTACGGATAATGAGAAACATAATTCAAATTTAAAAAAGACTGTTAATAGACAAAAATACTCATATAATTTTTAAATAATTACAACCTTCAAACTTTTAAAGATATAATTATAATTTTTAAAAATTTAAAGAATCGTAATTTCTACATCAGAAATCAATTTTTTAATTTGTTTCCTAACAAACGTAACATGTTTGAAAGTGTTTTAAACATATAGTTACCAAACAGTGAATAACTTTTTAATAGTAGAATTTATTATTTAAGTTATAAAACTATAAGTCTTAAAGTTATAAATTATATTTCCCATCGTAATCCCAAACATGCACTAAATCTCATAACATTTTATGATTTATTTGATCGTAGGAGAATTTGAATGAGTTCCAGGAGAATTTGTCTCCGTCTCAACAAGCCCCAGCAAACTTAATTGTAGTTCGTGAATGTTGAGGTTATGTCTAATAGTGGAGAACCAAGCTAGTGGTAGTGGTTTAGTTAGTGCATCCACCAGTTGGTCCTTGGAAGAAAGAAAGCGAACAAAGAGATACCGAGAGGAGACTTGATCACAAACAAAATGGTAATCAATAGAGATATGTTTTGTTCATGAGTGAAATAGGGAGCTAGCCTTGAGGTAAGTAGCACCAATGTTATCACACCAAAAGTGTGGGTGATTGAGATAACTGGAGAACAAGTTCGCTGAGAAGGGATTGAATCCAAATGAGTTCCACAATGGTGTTGGCGATAGCTCTATGCTCAGCTTTAGTGCTAGACTGTGAGACCATTCTCGAATTTAAGTGAGCTCCATGAAATGAGGTTGGGACCATAAAAGATGCAGTAGCTAGTAGTAGAGTGTTGATCGTCCGAGCATCTAGCCTAGTTGGAGTCTGAAAAGGCCTGAAGTTGATGAGAAGTAGACTTCTGAAGGAGAAGACCGTGATGGGTAATGAGCCAAAGGTAATGAAGTATCCGTTTCATGTCACTCCAGTGTTAAGTTGTTGAGCGATGCATGAATTGGCATACCTTGCTCATGGCAAATGCAATATCCAACTGAGTGAAGCAAGTATTGTAGGGAACCAACAATAC
This sequence comes from Carya cathayensis, assembly GCA_011037825.1. NCBI lineage: Eukaryota > Viridiplantae > Streptophyta > Magnoliopsida > Fagales > Juglandaceae > Carya > Carya cathayensis. The sequence goes on from QGSO01000226.1 coordinate 266,656, forward strand.
TTCTATCGACTGTGGGGCCAGAGAAAGGATCACCATGGGATTGAAAGAGCATAGGTTGACACCATAGTCGAAGAGATTAGTTTGGCAAGATGGATGTTTGGCTTCTTGAGGAGATCAAGCAGGTACCGTTGTTGGGAAAGAAAAAGTATTTCATCTATGAAGTGAACTTCCACACCGACAAAATAATGTAAGGGCCCAAGGTTCCTGAGGGCAAATGTAGCCTAAAGAGTGGTGATGAGCTGGGTAAAAGTGCACAATCTGGGCTAGTAATGACGATATCATCAACATAGATAGGAATGTATACTGGACTGGGCCCACACCTGTAAATAAGTATATGTGTCAAATTTAGAGCCCATAAAACACAACTTGAGAAGTTTTGAGCTTAACCAAGAATACCAAGCCCATGGGGCTTGCTTCAACCAATATAGGGATTTCTTGAGATGATAGACATGATCCAAAAAATGATGGGTATTTAAATCTTGGAGGTTGAACCATGAAAATGTCTTCTTTAATAACACCATGTAAAAATACATTTTTGATGTCCAATTGGTGAATTACCCAGTTGGAAGATATAACAAGAGACAAAATGAGTCAAATAGTGATTGGTTTAATCTTGAAGCTCTAAGTGTCATCATAATCAAGGCCTTCCTGTTGGTGATAGCTTTTGACGACAAGTCAAGTCTTGTACCTCTCAAGAGACCCCTAGGCCCTTTTCTTAGTTTTAAAAATACATTTACGGCCCACTAAGTTCATATTGGACCTTAAAGGAACTAGGATCTATGTGCCATTTTGCATCAGGGCGTTGAATTATTCTTTCATGGCATTATGCCACTTCGGATGCTTGACTGCTATGGTAAATAACGTGGGCTCAGTGAGAACTTAGGTTAAAGATGAGCCAACTGTGATAAGGGCCGTTGGTTGACGAGCCACAGTACCATCATGAAAATGCTTGGGTCGATAAATGTGACTTTGAGCCTGAGTCTACATGGGATGTGGATTCACATGAGAATACATTGGAGTAGCATCAGAAGTTGTACTCGGTGTTGGAGAAGATATAGAATGAGTGGCAAATGGTGTTGAAGTAGGTGATGTTGGCTGTAAGAGGCAAATGATAGAAGGCAAAGTAGTACATGCATTGTTGTTAGAAGAAAGAGCATGAGACGAAGTGGCTCTAGAGGAGAAAACAGATGAAAACTATCATAATAAGAGAGAGAGAGGGAGGGAGAGATGAAAATCAATCCTTACTGCACAATGAGGAAGGGGATAAGAAGTTGACATCCCACAAGCAGAAGAAAGAGCCAAGACCCTCGTAATATTTTTACCAATACCTAATTGAGGATTGCTCCTTATGGCTTCACAAATGCGGTCAACATTGGTTTTCACCACCAATTCTAAGGAGTGCAATGAATTTAAGGGAAATAGTATGGTAGATAATACCATATGATCAGTTCACTGATGTATTTATAGGAGTACAATACAAGAGTTTGTGATAAGATATAATATATAGAAACTATAAACAGAGGAATTCAAAATACAAACATCTATCTGTTTGTTATCATCTTCTCATCTCTTATCTCTTATTCTTGATTTACTCCTTCACGTTATCCGTGACATTTAAATTATCAGATAAAAGGGGTGTGGTAGTGGTAGAGACTTGGACTTGGACAGTAGCCTTAACATCCTCCCTCAAGCTGATGGGAGGATAACCTAGCTACAATTCTGCTCCCATCAGCTTGGATCTTGTATGAACATTGAGCTGATGAAAGACTTTTGGTGAAAAGGTTTGCTACTTGATCATATGTAGAAATATTGAAATTGAGTGAGATGTCTCGGCTAAGCACTTTTTCTCTACCAAAATGGAAGTCAACCTCAATGTGCATTGTACGAGCATGAAATATTGGATTTGTAGCTAAAGCAAGGACAGAAACATTGTCACACCAGAATATAGGAGTAGAGGAACGAGGGACTTGAACCTTTTTTATAAACAGCATGTCATGTAATCAATAGAGTTTAGCTGTCGCAATGGCCAAGGTCTATATTCAGCCTTTGTGGAGGATGTATAAACAACATATTGTTTCTTGGCAAAAAATATAGCAAATTCAGAAGTGGATCTTCTATCATCAGGCTCACTTGTCCAATCTCCAATCCGAGTCCAATATGTTAACAATTGACAAGTTCCCTTAGTGTAGAGAAGGCCATGTTCAAGAGAACTTTGAGGCATCTTAAAAAATCACCAATGAAAAGAAGTTGGGTTGTGCATGTATAGAAGATGCTACATAATAGACTTCACCATTATTAATTGAAGTTACATATATATAGAAGATGTTGGGCGATCTCAGTGTCTAGTTACCTGAAAATCTGGAGCCTCCCCCTAATGGCAAACTCACTTATATATCTTTTAATGGTGCGGGTTAGGTTATAGAAAGTGGCAATTACGATCACTAGACTAAAATAGAGAACACTATATAAATAAACAAATCTCAAAAAATTAAAGTTTATTATAAACTGATATGATGATGATATATGATTCGTTAGATTTTTTTATAATAAAAAAAACTTTATAATATAATTTACTACAATATTTAATCACATCAATTTAATCACATTATTTTATAACTTGGTCTCAAGATATAAAAGATTAATAATATCTCGAGTGATCGATCATTATAAAATAATCAAGTCTATCAGATTGCAGGCTGTAGCTGACCGCATGCATATATGGCACAAAAGATGAAAAGTATCTTGGAGTCAGCGACGTCATGGCATAACTGATCTTTAATTTCTTAATTCAAAGTTGAAATCCAAAAATTCAAGTGCATTCATTAAGGTTCTGCTTGGCCACTAAGAATTTTCAGATAAAAATTTTGAGTTTTAAGATAAAATGTTAAAATATTATATTTAATATTATTATTGTTTTAGGATTTGAAAAAGTTAAGAAAAAATTAAATATTTATTATATTTTATATTGGGATTTGGGAAAATTGTAATGATGAGATGAGAATTTTGAGTTTGAGATGAAAATTTCAAGTGGCCAAACACAACCTAAGGGGAAGCTTGGATGTTGAGATGAGAATTTTGAATTTGAGTTTAGAGTTTAAAATATTAGTTTTAGTAATATTTTTATATTGGGATTTGAAAAAGTTATATTGGGATTTGAAAAAGTTGAATTATTTATTATATTTTGTATGGGGATTTGAGAAAGGTGTAATGATGAGATGAGAATTTTGAATTTAAGATGAGATATTTTGGTTATCAAACCTGCCCTAATACTAATGTATAATTAGCACTTGATGCAGACACAGTACAGTACTCCCACAACCGCAATTTACATCAAATTATATAATTAATTATATTCATAAATATATTAAAACAATCGAAGAAAATTATTAAAATATGAGACTTGTTGCACTCTTTATGTAAGAAATTGAATAAAGTAACTTTAAAGCAAGAAGTATTAGATGTTAAGAGATGGAGGTCTTAACCCCGGCCGTACGTTATGGTGCCGATGATGATTGATTTCCTCGTGACCTCTCCTATTATTTTGGGAGAAAAGCTAATATGCCTCCCAAAGCATAGCCCTACATTTGGCCGCTCCCTATTTTAATTTTGTTTTTTTTAGTGATTAAGAAAGTAATTTTAAATATATTGATATTTTTTTAAAATATTTAAATATATTAAAAAATTTAAAAAAAATTATATTATGCAGTATGATTGAGCGGTCTACTTTGAACAACAGAGTAGCCCGACTCTTATTTTGGTATGTTAATTTGGTTGCACCCCAAGCCTCTAATATTATTTATGCAAACCTTGAAAGCAAACCCTCTCCCCATTTCTCAACTCGATCTTCACGGATCAATTCATTAGAGATCATCGTGATCTCATCATCCATGGCCATCGCCTGATCATATAAGAATAGAAAAAATGACGTTATTTTTTATTATATTAGTTGATGTGACATGTTTTAAATAGTTTAATAAGTTAATAATTTAAAAATGAAAAATATTTTAAATGAAAAAATGTTTCGCATTAATTAATTAATTGTCATTGCATGATTTCTCTTTAAAATAATCACATGACCAATTTATATATATATATATATATATATATATATATATCTTCTATATATAAAAAGTGTGTATGAAACGGAAAATCTTGTTTTAACGGTTTTTCTTGTTTTTCCGTTAAAGTTAACACCGTTTGTTTTAACGATTTGACATATAAAATGAAAACATAAATGTTGAGAGAGATAACATTCAATATTGTTATATAATTTATTAATCACAATAATTATAATACTTAATAGTTTATATAATAATAAGTAATTAAAGATTATTTATTATATTTTTCTCTTTCTCCTTAACATATACACGTGTATTAGGTGTATAAGACGTGAATCCCTAAGTATAATATACGTGTATTATACATTTCATTAACTCAGATTATTGAGTATTTCAAATTTAAAAATCTTGTATAATATATAATACAAATGTGTTTAATCAATGTATTTTTTTCTCATGGTAGTAGGACATAGCTTCCGCTAAGTTATATTCCACACGTGAGTTTGCCATAATGGGCACGTGACAAAGACCGTGATCATTGAGCTAATCAATAAAGAGTAAATTCGGCCAACAATTTCAAAATATATTTTAGGATTTATATATATGCTATATATAGAAAATATTATACCACAAATTTTATAAAAAGATTATGTTTTAACTTTATGTTGTCCCTAATCGACTCAACCAATAGCAAAATAAGAATTTTAATATTGTCTTTATTGATTGTCTACAGGATGACATAAATTGATGAATTATAATACAAATATCAAATGACACATATTTTGAACTACTGTTTGTGTTAGACTTTTATTAAATTTTTTGTATACATCTTTGCTAAAATTATGGATGTTATAAACACGTATTGGATTATATGATACTTTGAATTAATTTTTTTATTTTCTCCAATATGCCTTAAATTATTAAGTGACATCAGTAATTTTTATAAAATATATATTATTTTTTACAAATAATCATTTCATAAAATTAGACAAACGTGCTTTGTACGTTGCTTCCACCTAGTATATATATACGTATGAATGCCTTCTAACAAATAATAGAGATTTTGATTATCAACTGCTTGATCTATTACTAATATTTGACAAAGGAAGATCATTGATCTATTGTTTTAACAAAAATTCCAAATTTATTGAAAGCGGAGACATCATGCAGTACGTACGACTACCTTAACCGAGGGTGAAATAATATCGGAATGTAAGATATATATCTGTGGAGTAATGCTATATACGTACAGTTTTAAAGGATGAAAGTATTGTATCGTCATTTTAAAAAAGATTATAGTTTATTATTAAAAAATTAATTTTCTTTTTATACGAATCACGTATTTATTTAATTGTGCTGCGCTCTCATACTTACAGCTGTAAGTATCATTTCTTATATTTGTATGTGAGCGAGAGATGGTATAAATAAATGGGAAATGATATGCATATTATTATTTCCACAATATTTTATACAACTCTATTTTAAAGAAAAGGCCCTGTTTTTACAACTCTCACTACAAGAAAAATAATAATTTGTGACGGATTATATATGACGAGAATAACTATTTGAGATTAAAATAGACTAATTTTGATAGAAAATAATTATTTTTATAAAAAATAACTAACCATAACTGAACAGTTTTCTTATAATATCTATTGTATAAAAGACTTGTTATATACATGATTATAATAAATAAATAATAATATGCATACAAGTTGGTACGATTGATTAATGTCATATAATTGAGGACAAGTACTTGTGTGTACAAGGAAAGCCAACACAAATAGAAATTACGTGGACGACAAACAAAACCTTGGTGTAGATGTCATGATTTTGCGTTCTTACGTTAATATATACACATATACACACACACAATGAGCAATTATTAATAATACTATGGTTTCATCGATGATCTGTCTCTTGATGATCAAGCTGGAATATCATGACGACTTCGCTCGAATTAAATGAATGCCAAAATACCGCATCTTAACATCAAATGATTCAAATCCCCGTGAATGAAATAATTGATCATTGGCAATGAAGAAAATGAAAGTAATATCGCTTGTGTATGTGTGTGCGTGTGCGCGAATTCTTTTATTTTTTTTTCCATTTTTTCTGAATTATGTCCATCATAACTCATAAAAAATCTGGTAGCAGCTAGCCGGCACATGAAGTACTTGTAGTGGCAATGGTGGTGGGACTAGCTAGTGACAGATGAGAGTACATAAAGGTTATCATATATAGGGGTGGCTACTTGGAGCAAAAGGAAGAGAGGTGGTAGCGATGGCGCCGAGTTGGGAGAAAAGAATAAAATTGTACTTATAAAAATAGAAGAGAAAAAAAGAGAGGACGATGGCGACACAGAGGTCATGTAAATGCGTGGAAAGATAGAAGACGATGGTGGCGATGACATCAATGGATGTGCTACTAAACAAATTATATCGACAAGCAAGTGGTGGGGAGATTTATTGCAAATAAAGTAACAATAACAAGCAAGCTGGTTAAAAGGAGATTGATCTATTCTTACCATTAATTTATCTTTACCAAATAAATTAATAGTAAAGATAAATGATAGTTACTGCGTAAGCGTCGTATAATCATTTTAAAAAATATCAATAAATACAGAATTTATATTAAAAGAAATTAATTTTTTAATAATAAACTTTATTATTTTTTAAAATAATTATATTGTAACATTATTCAACGGTAAAAGAGAATATAGGGGTGTGTCTTGTTGCTCCAGAATGTCCACGTTAAACCAGCTGTGTTGTGGTCCCTTTTTAAAGTTAAGACTCCTTTATTAATAGTCCTTCCCATGCATGTCGCATACCCCCTACCCAAAATTACTGTTTTCTCCTTTTTTCTCTCTCTATCCCCACTCCTTGTCGCCAAGTCATATCACAAAAGAAATTATAATCACGTGGAGCCCACAGATGGTGGGCCCAAGTGACGAAAAAAGAATTGTGGGGGGACATCGGTATTCATATTAGTGGTCCCACCTCCCACATCCAAGTGGCCAACTCTCAAGCATCGTCCATCCCCAATCAGTGAAAAAAAAAAGAGTGATGGTTGATGTTTCTCTCCTTCTCCACTCAAATGGAAAATAATATCTATTTGAAAGCTTCTTTACCGATGTAATTCCACGTATTATTGTTTTAATTTTTATATTTATATTTCACTTTTCCTATATACATTAACTCATAATTGTTTTGGGACCCATTTCATGCAAAGCTGTTTTTTTTAGTTTGAGAAGTTGTATTTTTTTCCTTTTTTTTAAAAAATAGATAAATTTAAAATTTATATAAAAAGTATACCTTTTATAATAAATTTTATTTGAAAAAAATAAGTAAAACTTGTATATTTTAAAATTATCTATAAGATTACTCATTCTACTTTTCACATTAGTTATCTATTTAAAATTTTTAATTTTTAATGTTCCGTATAATTAAAGAATAATATTCTATAAAAATTTTAAAAAGATAAATTTCGTACGAATTTTTTTATAATAAAATAAATCTCATTAATAAAAAATATATTTTTTTTAAGTTTATTTATTATTTTATTTTTTTATAAAGATTTGCGTCGAACTTGTTACAAATCATTTATAAATTAAAGGCAGTCTTGTCGGAAGATCTTGCAAGGAAAAGGGCAATGTGCGGACACCGGAAAGAACTTTTGAAGTCAATGAGTTGGCCATTTCTTTTGATCTCTGAACATGTTTTCTCCATTTGATTATTAAGAACAGAAATAGGGATGTCTGGGAAGAGACGGCAGAATTGTTGGTGTCCCAAAGATTCAAAGAAAAGAAAGCTATAATTTCCGGCCTCCATCGTCTGAAACAAAACAAGACAAGACAACGAAAGCCAGGTGCATGCAGGTAATTAACAGGAAAAACCCTACTGCATGGGAATCTCTTCGAAACCAATAACATTTCATTCAAACTTGTTGTGGGCATCGATTTTCTCGTCCAAATCAAGCATCATTCGCGTTAAAAAAAATGGAGTCTGGAACTCGTAAAAATATGCATATTTCTTCCATTACTACAACAAAACGGCAACACATGCTGGAGGGGAAGAAACTCTTTCAGGGCTTTCTGGTTGTATACATAATACATATAAAAAAGAGTCGACCCCTCCCAATCCCACCTTTCCCACCAAAAGATATCTGAGCCCCTGCTAGCTAGCTGCTCTTACATCTCCGCAATATATAATTCATATTCCTAGTTAATAGTTTTAGCTTATACATACATGCAAATATATAAGATGCTGTCTATAAATATATATATATATATTTATATATATAAGCAGGAGTACTGATTAAAGGTTGTGAAGGGCCTGCCGGTAGCGTTACGAGGCGGCGACGGTCTCCCCTTCAGGGGAGACGTGGGCGCCGGCGATGGTGGAAGACCCTGCAGTTTCCAACTTCTTGGAAGCCAATGAGCATTTCTCCGATCTTTCGTCTTGATTCATCTGTTGCTGCCGGCACTCTAGACTGCAGAAAGCAGTGTCACCCCTGCAAATTTATTTACGTATATAGGCCATGACTAAGTTCAAAACTTTGAAGCTTTTATCGTTGCGGATACCGAATATTTGGCATGGCATATATATAATCAGGCCGAAACATAAAAACCTTAACTCCAACTTGAGAGATTCTGAGAAATCACGCAAAATCATAGAAATATCTGGATTCAAAACGTTGCCAAACAGATCTTAACACCCACGTAAGGGTTGAGTTTTAAATTAATGAAAAAACTCGATCAGTAACAAACATAAGAGGATCAAGGAAAAATGAAAAAGTACTGAACTAACTATATAGATACTAAGAAGCCAGAAGACCCAGGGGGAAGGGAGAATAATACCTATACATGTAGATGTCACGACCAGGGACCAACCGGCGCTTGCAGAGGGAGCAAGACCTTAAGAAGTGAGCAGAGGTGGCCTCTACAAAATCGGCCGAACTCCGCCTGAGGTTTCTGGGAGAGAGCATGGCCAGCAACCGCTGATCATGATCTGGCCCGCCACCTGGCTGTCTCTGGAAGTTTGAGGGGTTGTGAGGATAGGTCGAAGGCGGAGAAGCAGAAGCACCGTCAATGGAACCGGTGTTTAGATCGAAGGTAATCTCCGTCATGCTCGTCGTCCTTTTCATGGGGTGGCGTTGCCTCTTTCCAAGCAACATCATCTCTTCTGCTACTGAAATCTAAAAAGGTGCAAGAGTGAAAAGCCTGAAACGAACGAGCTAGAGAGGGTGGAAGGGCTAAAATGGAGGTTGGGGGAGATAAAAGAAGAGCCAGAAGCCTAGGACTGAATAGGGGCCGTCGATTTATAATTTCGCTGATGGTGACAAATCAGTCCACGCCATCCTTCTGGTTTTTTTATTTTATTTTATTTTTCAGAAAATATTTTATATATAAAAAGATTATATAAAAATAAACCACCTAAATTAATTATAAAATTATTTTTATTATAAAATAAATTTAATAAACTATATAAAGATACTTTAATTTATAAATTTATTTTATATAATATTTTTATATATATAACAGTTTTTTTATTACCCTTTTATTTGTCTTTTCTTTTCGGTAAGAAAAAAATAATAATAATTATTTTTCCCAGGTGAAAGGATACAAGGATACTGGAGTCTCCAAAGTCCAAAGACCAATCACCTCAGAAGTGAGAGTTATTGGCCACCCAAATGTCGCCACGTCATGCAATAAACAGTCTGAAATCTCCCGAACCTTTAAAAAGGTTAAAGGTCTTATTTTTTGAATTGTGACGAGGTTATTAATTTAAAAATTTAGTATTTAGATATTAGATTTAATTTAAAATTAAATTAAATTGATTTGATTTGAATTCAATCTAAATTTCAAACAGAACTATAAAGTACCCAATTTACCTCATCGAAGTTGTAAGATTTAATTAATAAAATTAAAATTATTATTATTTTAACCTAACTTCTAAGTCATGCCGCGCGTCAGTCATGTGAAATTTATGTCTTCCGGACCGACTTATAAATAAAATTTTTAATTGTGAGTATTGTCATAAATACACCAAAAAAAAAAAATTATAAAATAATGTGACTTTATAGGATATCTTATATCTAATTTATAATAAAAGTAATTTTATAATATGACATATCATATCAAATTACATTAGTTTGTAAATTTATTTTTATGAAATTCAGTTAATTTTGTTGTTTGTTTAAGGACATATTGAATGAATAAAAATCTAGGAATACAAAAGGAAAAGGGAAGCTTATGTTTAAATACAATGCATGTAATTAAGGAAATAATAATAATAAATAAACTGAAAACTTTGTTTGAAAATGAGGATAGTTAGGTAAAAACTCAAATAAAAAATAAAGTAATACAACTCCATTCATGATTAGTTAATGTAAAATGAGATTTAATTAAAAGAATTATAAGTATATATTGCCAAAAATGAATATAACCCAATAAATGATTTGGAGCCATCCTTATATTTCCTGATCAAAACAAAGAACGAGAAATGGTTTTGTTAATTTATATATATATATATATATATATATATATTAATTGGAATGAAAAATCACTAAAAACTAATTTAAACGAATTACAGGATATATAGGTTGTTGTTGGGCATGGGAAGGCCAATTTGAGCTGAAAATGGATAAAGGAAGAGGACAAGACTCGAGCAGGTAGCGTATGGATTGCATGATTTCCCAGAAAATTAAATAGCCAAATAAAAGTAAAAGACAAGAAATCCCACTTGATTGGCGGTATGATGGGTCGTTCTCAGGTCTGCATGCCCACTTGCAGTCCTTGGCCAGCTAACTTATTCGGAATTAATTTTCGAAATTTTCAAAATTAAAATTAATGGTTTTTTTTTTTTTAAAAGTAAAATTAAGCAAAAGCATAAAATTAATCTAAAAGAATATAAATTAGTTTTGATCTTTTGAGAGTGAAGTAGTCGCACTTATCATTTAAGTAAAGTTTACTTAAACGGCACAGTCGTAAATGTAATCACTCTGAATAATATGCAAAGTCGTGGATGTAATTAAGTTATTGTTGTTAAAATTTATGGCTCTAAATTTATTTTGACGGCCTTAATTTACTAGTCATTATATTCAATAAGAATGGTACGTGTTAATTATAAGTTTGAAAACTTGCTGCCTCCAATCTTGATTTGGGTTAGTTTGATGAATATTAATCTGAATTTTTCAAATGTTTAGGGAGGGTACAAAAAAGTCATCATCCACTTAATTAATTAGTTATTATGCTCTCGGTAAATAGACATTAGATTTTAAAATCAAATTCACAATAATATATAGCACTAATTCAAAAGGCCAGGCTAGAGACATAAAAGAATCTCATATACTGATGTGGCAAACTGTGTACTATGTTTCTTTCTATTTTTTTTTTTCTCTCTTTATTCCCCCTCTCCCCCTGCCTCTCACCTCCTTTTCCCACTAGGCAACCATCCTTCTCCCCGTGACTGCATTGTTTGCGTCCCCTAGGAGGTTTCCAACCACCCCAACCAACCGGTGGCGGCCATTGACCACGCAAGCTGTGCACGACAAGCTCACAGCACTACCTAGAGCTCTGTGTACCCTTTGGCAATCACTACTTCGACTGTCGGAAACTTTTGCCGGCTCAAAGGTGGTTCCCGATCATTCCGACCAGCTAACGTGGGTCGTAGACCACAACACAGTGCACGAAACGTGCATGACACTATCATGAGCTCCATGTCCCCATTGGCAATGTTGCTTGGATCACCAGAAATTTTTGCCCACCCTAAGATGGTCCCTGACCACTATGGTGAGCATGGGAAAGGAGGAGAAAGAGAGGGAAAGGGGGAGGAGGGGAGATACACACATAAAATGCATTACACATATTTATTGAGGATTTAATATTAATGTATGAGAGATTTGTACAGGAAGTACTAATAAATATTGTACAATAAGTCTACAGACAGTCGGTAGACACAGTCGCCGCGTAGTCGGCCAGTACAGAGTGCCACGTCAGCTGCGTTTTTTTAAAAAAAAATGAAAGTTGCCGAAAATAGAAAGAGAAATGGGGGGAATTCATTCACGACTGTATTTCCCGCTCATCCCTGCGCTGCTAGTCGCCGTGGAGCATTTTCCTTCTCATTCCGTGGGTGTCTTCGCTGCTCGTCGCCGTGGAGCATTTTCCTTCTCATTCCGGTGTACTAGGCTGAATGGATGCTGGGAGCTTCCATTGTATTCTATAACACAACTGATTGAAGTGGAAGGACGCCGGGAGACACGGGACGCCAGTTGACTTCGTTAAAGGCTGGGTTAACTTCGTGGATAACGACGGAGCTGAAGACTGTCTTCATTATATTTAGATTTAACTTTGTGGAGCTTGTCGTCGGTTTTGTGTTGCACATTGAGGCCAAGAAAAGGGGAAATAACAGATCTGCTGCCCTGCTGCACTTCCTCTACGTGAGTTGGGTAAAAAATGACTCATTTGCTTTGTTTTGACTTGTTGGTGCGTTTGTAGAGCTATGATAATAATGCATTGGTTTGACTTGTTGGTTTCGCTCACAATATTTCATTTTCAGCCAAGGATCCAAATATTTCTCTAAAAATTCCTTTATATTTCTTAACCATTTGAATGTCTACTGATGTCTTACTAAAGTCAATCCCAATAACTAAGCTGCTATTATAACGTTGCCTCCTTGGGGTGCTTGTGTGAATTTAATTGGCAACTGAACCTTTGTATTATAATACCATTAAAGAGCACAGAATATATTTATGGGCTTATGTCACAACTACCAAACCAAACACCTAATATATAAAGAGTTAATTTTGGTATAAAAACTGGTGGATAATGATTTGTTGTAACATTTGTGGGGATATTTATTTGTGCAAATCTACATGGGGTTTGGTTCACCGTTTTTCCTTTTTTGGTAATTTTTTGTGTTTTTATGGATGTTATCTTTCTTATTTCTATTTCCATTAATCTGTGGATTGTGTGAAGAGCCAAAAGGTTTTGCACTACCGGTTTCTGTTGGCAGGTATTACTATGTCGTGTATATTTATTGGTTGTGATATACAATTTTTTATACTCTTATCCTGTTAGCTGTTCCATATTCTTCAAAACATGATTTATGGCATAACCTCCAAATTGGAAAAAAAAACCTTCAAATACAACTTCCAGAGGCATGCACGTGTAGTCTCTATGCCTTTGATGGTAGATAACAACAAAGCTAGAGTTCATTATTTAAACCCGACTAGGGGATAGATTGTGCTCATGGGAAAAGGGGATAGATATTTTTTTTCCTGTATTAATTGGTGCATATATAGGTGTTGTTCAGATTGTCATCATGGGAAAAAGGGAAAGCCACTCATCTCCGTTAACACCATCTAGCTCAAATACACCAACCCCGGTATGTTATATTGTTTAAAGAACACAATATTTGACTTGTGTTTATTTTTTAACTTTCATTAACATCGAGCATTGGTTGGTAATTATCATTATTTGTTTTTATTTTAGGACATACGAATAACTTGTCCGAGCTTTGCAAGTTACATGCCTGGTTATTATGGATCAGTGCCTACATGGTCACCTACTTTTTTGCCATATCCAGATGGCAACCAATATCCATTTCAATATGGGATGAGACCTCCGACGCCTCTCATCAATGCAAGCTCTGCTACAAGCGCAACAGTTGATAATGAGGATTCCGCAAATTGTATGGAAAATGAAGCGCCATGTACCTCCTCTAGAATTGATGAAACGAGTAAAGAGGATAGACCAAATTCTAAGGAAACCGATGACAAAAGTGCTGGGGCACCTCAGATATGCAAATAGATGGTGAGGATATAATTGAGGAGCCAAAGTCGGGTATGCAGTTTAATTCTTTTGAAGAATTAATTGAGTATTATAAGGACTATGCTAAGAAATGTGGGTTTGAAGTGATGACACAAAGGAGTGAGAGGGGAGAGGATGGCAGTGTGAGATATGTCACCCTTGGTTGTGCTCGTGGTGAGAAGGCCCGGAATAGAACGTTGAATGTCGCCAAACCACGTCCGGCAGGAAAGACGGATTGTAAGGCAAAGATAAATGCCTTAAAACTCGAGGGAAAGTTGCAGTTGACTACTGTTCATAATACCCATAATCACGGTCTCAGTCCACAGAAATCCCGATTCTTTCGATGTAACAAAGAAGTGAGTGAGTCCGTAAAAAGAGTCCTAGATATAAATGACTTGGCTGGCATTCGAATGAATAAGAGCTTCAGATCTCTTGTTGTTGGAGCTGGTGGATTCGAGAACCTCCCATTCTTAGAAAAAGATTGTCGCAATTATATTGACAAGGCTAGGCATCTACGACTGGGGAAAGGTGGTGCTGGAGCGCTTCAGGAGTACTTTTGTAGAATGCAGCACAGGAACGATGAGTTTTTTGCTTTGATGGACTTAGATGATGACGGGAGGTTGAAGAATGTTTTCTGGGCAGACCCACGTAGTAGGGCAGCCTATCAGTATTTTGGTGATGTGGTAACATTTGACACCACATACTTGACGAATAGATATGAGATGCCCTTTGCACCATTTGTTGGTGTAAATCACCATGGGCAATCAATTCTTCTGGGGGCAAGGTTGATTTCGAGTGAGGATACAGAGATCTTTACATGGTTATTCCAGACTTGGCTGCAATGTATGAATGGTATAGCTCCAAAAGCTATTATCACAGATCAAGATAGGGCAATGAAAAATGCAATTGCTACTGTCTTTCCCGAAACCCGACATAGATTTTGCCTATGGCATATCCTGAAAAAACTCCCTGAGAAGCTTGGCTCTCATGGTGCGTACAAAACTGGGCTAAAAAATCAATTGATGAAATGTGTATATGACACCCAAAGTATTGAAGAGTTTGAGAGTTGTTGGGAGGGGTTCATTAATACTTTCAACTTGCATGAGAACGCCTGGTTGCAAAGTTTATGTGCTGAGCGTGGCCATTGGGTACCGGTTTTTCTAAAAGAATTCTTTTGGGCTGGAATGAGTACAACCCAGCGAAACGAGAGCATGAATGCTTTTTTTGACGGATATGTTCATGCGAAGACCAACTTGAAGGAGTTTGTTGACCAGTTTGACAATGCCTTGAAAAAGAAAATTGAGAATGAAAATAACTCGGACTTCCATTCATTTAATGTCACTATTCCCTGCATATCTAGATCTCCAATTGAAAAAAGATTTCAAGAGATATACACGAATGGTAAATTTAGGGAAGTTTAGCAGCAAGTCACGGGTGTGCTCGATATGGATCCATTTATACTTAAAAGGGATGGTGGAATAAAGACTTATCTGGTCGATGATGAAGTTCAACTTGAAGAGTTTAGTAAGTTGGTTACATATTCTGTGGAATTTAATGAGGAAGATTGTGATGCAAAGTGTTCATGCGGGTTATTTCAGATGAGGGGGATACTGTGTAGGCATATTTTGGCTATATTCAAATGTAACCAAATAAAATCATTGCCGACTAAGTACATTTTAGATCGTTGGCGAAAAGATATTAAAAGGAGATACACTTTAATTCGCACTAGCTATGATGTAGGGGATCACCATCCATATGCTAATAGATATTCACGTCTATTGAATATTTGTTATCAGATGATAACTTATGCAGCGGGTTCCAATGAGCACACTGAGGATGCAGAGGGAAAGTTAAATGGGATGATTGACTTATATCGTCATAACCAACAAGCACCTGATTTCACCCGAACAGGTTCCAATGTTGGTTGTCCGACATTGGAGCCAAATACAATTGGTAGTTCAAAGCCGGTACTCAGTCCACTAGTTGTGAGAGGGAAATGCAGACCTCCATCTCTTAGGAGAGCTTCCACGATGGAGAAACGGGTGCTGAAGGTTAAAACAAAGAAGCAAAAACCACCTGTAAAAGGCAAAGGCAAACGTAAACAGGTGCACCATTTCTAAAGTTTTCATTGGCCAAACAAATTAAATGTCGTATTGTAATTGCTAATTATTTTGCCTTGTATTGGAAAAAGTTTTATAACACGTTTTGTTACTTACATGATTATTAGGGAGATGGAGGAGATGCACCGATCCGAGACACATGCAGGAATTTATTTGGCCCATCAGATATAGATAAACCCACTGTTGCAAACGTGCAAAAAGAAGTATAATTTGTGCATACTTATATATGAATTTCTAGTTATGGGTATACTTATATCTGAATTGCTACTTATGGGTTTATTTTTGTAATTTATCACTAGAATGTTCCAGATAGCCCAACTGTAGACATTAGTGGAACGCAGCCACGAGAAGCATTCATCTGGACTCAAGAAAGTGTAATAAAACTTGCTTGTGTTTATTTCCTTAATTTATCAACATAACTTGAACAAAAAAGCTATATTCATTACAGATGCAACTTGGCTTGGATGGATCACAACCGGAGGAAGAGAATCAGTAGCTCGATGCAGTTTAATTGTTGGAGTGCTTGTGTTCGGTTGATGGCTTAGCAACATTTTCAGATTGGGCTGGAAAAGTTGCAGATTTTGAGGGAAAAAGTTGGAGAAGTAGTAGCTTGTGACTTGTGATTTATTGGTTGCGATTTAATGTTAAGATCAGATTTGTTTAACTGAGATATTTATGTGTATGACAAATAGTCGGCAAAGGAAAAAAGAGTTTTTCAGAACTGGAATGTAGGCATAACTTGGTTCAGCATGTAGTGTATTATATGATAACTTGTGTAAAAGTAGCAGCAAGTGGCTTGGTTCAGCATGTTTTGTGCATCATGTTTCAAGATGCACAAATCTGTTTTCTGCATCATGTATACTTAAAGACAATCTGTTTTGTTCAGATTTTAACAATCTAAATTATCTGGTCATGTTTCAGAATATTTCCAATCTGTTTTTAGATGCATCATCTTACAGAATTTGGTTGCAATCTGTTTTGTGCTATATTCATTACATGATGCACATACTGACCTTCACATCATGTATTATAAACACAAGAAGATTGGTTCAGAATGTTTCGAAGTGCACAATCTGTTTTGTGCATCATGTATCAAAGTACCTCAATCTATTTTGTAACAATCAATTGATGATAATCTGAGGAATTCACAATGGAGTAACAATAACGTATATCAACTATTGTATTAACAATCAGACAATTACAATTGTTCAACACTGTTACAATTCCAACAAGAGTTCAAAAGCAAATACAATCCGATCACTACTAACATCACTACTAACATCAACCTCCTGTGATACAATTACACCAATATCCACTGGAAAAGGACAAAAGTGTAACCACAGTATTTCAACCATCACAAACTCGGCAAAATGCACAAAGTTAACAGTATTAAGTTACAAATTTTCAACATTCTGGATACAATCCAACATCACTTAGATAATAGTCTGTAAAACATGAAAATAATGACTAAAGCCCAAAACAGCCGGAATAGTGTGCGGGAGCGCCTGATTTCAGTTTCTTGCTGAAGAAGCATCCACTCTTTTTTCATAATCTCCTCATTTATGCTAGCTAGCAAAATCTCATTCTTCTCGATCTCATCCGCTTTCTTTTGGAGTTCAATCTCCCTTTTTTTCAATTTCCTTGAGCATCTTGACCAGGTCTGCCTCCTTCATTAGCAATTCTTTTTTCAGTTTGAAAAGGTCTTGTTCTATGTCTTGACTATCTGCCCACTTGAAAAATTTGCAGTACGGTAGTCCCTAACCAATTTTAGGAAAAGATTAGACATGCAAGAATAGTTAGTAGGACTAAAAACACAATGCAAAAGTTTCAGATTTTCTGCTGGAATTACCTCAGTGTTGTACTTTCGACATCCTAAGAAGGCTCGGCCAGGATTTCTTCTTGTTGTTGAGTATTTCAGTGTGGCTTCAACCTCACAGAAGCACAATGGTCTCACAGAAGCACAATGGTGTACTCAAAGTAGGATTTTCAACAGATGCAGAACTCATTGATGATGATGACATTCTAACCACAACCAGATTCAGAATACAATAATCTAAGCAGTAGAAAAAAAATAAAAACCATTTACAATAGCTAACATCAATCAGTAACAGGGCTAAGGGAAAATTAGACGGTGCATTAAATTCTACACAATAATGTACCTCTTCCCAACCAAAAACAGAATTGATTTACTTCAATTCTAACAGCATGGAGCTCCAATAACTTACAGATTTTCAATAAGGCTTGAGAAAATTAGATGCTTCATTAAATTCTACCCATCTTCTAAACCAAAAACAGAATTGATTTACTTCAATTCTAATAGCATGGAGGTAACAATAACCAGGAGTAACAATAACTAACAGCATGGAGTCTAATAGCATGGAGGTAACAATAACTAGGAGTAACAATAACTAACAGAATTCCAATAACTAACAGCATGGAGTCTAATAGCATGGAGGTAACAATAACTAGGAGTAACAATAACTAACAGAATTCCAATAACTAACAGCATGGAGTAACAATAATGTACATCATACCAATCCACAAAACAGAACCACTTTTCTTTACTATAAATATCATGGAGTAACAATAGCCACTGTAAAAAACATTTTGAGTTGGGTCCAATTAGATGCATCATTAAATTAATACATAATAATGTATAAATGTAAATAAAAAAAAAGAACTCATTTAATTAAATACAACTGATTTACTTAAATTAAAACATAATCATGTATCAATCCAAACCAAAAAATGGAACTAATTTGCTCTCCGTAAAATACATTACTTAAAATGAAAGACAATAACATAGCAATCCAAACAAAATTACATAACTTATTTACTTAAATTGAAACACAATAACATAGCAATCTTGAGAAAATAACATAACTGATTTACTTAAATTACAATACAATAATGTAGCAATACAAAATAAAAAATATAACTGATTTACTTAAATTAAAACACAATAACGTAGCAATGCAAACCAGACAGAACTGATTTACGTCAGGGTTCTTGCACACTCAATCAAACCTACAAATGCAATAACAAATCATCAGATGTAATATTAGAGAACACATCTAATTATTGTAAAAATAATTATGGTTCAAATAAATGGGTTAGAGAGCTTACCATGCTTTAAGCTTCTGAGTCAACCATCCCGATAATAAGACCATGTCGTTTAATTATGGTTAGGGATACGTAGAGAAAAGGTAAATTTTAGGGTTAGGGTTTTCGGAAAAAGGGAAAATTTTAGGGACGGGTTTTCGGAAAAAGGGAAAATTTAAGGGACTGGTTTTTATAATGAAGAGATATAGGAAATTTAGGTTAGGGTTTTCGGAAAAAATGGGAAATTTTAGGTTTTTAAAATGAAGAGATATAGGAAATTTAGGTTAGGGTTAGGGTTCTAAAAAAATTAAAAATTTTAGGGTTAGGGTTTTCGGAGAAAGGGGAAATTTTTAGAGTTAGGGTTTGTTTCGAAAAAAGGGGAAATGAACGGGATAAATTTGGCCGCGATGTTGAAGATGAAAAACAAAGGAACACACAATACAGATGCAATCTTCAACAACACGAAGGACCCCAACAGATGAAAATGGAAAATCAAGAGACACGATGGAAGGAGATTGTTAGGTGCGCAGCGTACAGCGTAAAAGAGATCTGGAAATAGACTCAAAAAAAATATTTCGCTTCATAAATCACAACCAAATGAAGCAACCTTTCGATGGGAGAATCGAAGCTATGTAAGATGTGGGGAGAAATTGGGGGTTTTTTTGCAGTCGAAGAGAAGGGGGAGAAGGGGAGATGGGGGGATGGTGATCCGCGTGAAAATGGGGGAGAAGAGAAAATGAAACGCACCAGACCTCGACTTGGGCAAGCCACTCATCGAAACGCACAGCTTCATTAAATCTGCGAGCTGAAGACTAAACGCACCGTTTAATTAAATGGTGCATGCCACGTTGGACCCGACTGCGCGGCGACTCCCCCTCTCGACTGCAAAAAGCATTTTCCAATATTGTACGATCCAATTTATGTGTCTATTTTTCTTTTATTTGAAGATTTAGAGTTTGAGCTCAAATTCTAATAGATTTGACTTATATTCTACTAAATGTTGTTTGCGAAAGTCTTCAAATTGATTGTGCATTTGGGTAAATGAGTTTTGTGATTAGATTTTGTGACAACAATAACAGTACTATATAATTCGGTTAAAGGGTTTTTGGTATTCTAATGCGAGAAATGATAATATATATATATAAATTAAGTTATTAAATTCATATATATATATTTAGATTTTTTGAACAATTGATAATTTTATAAGGAAGTCTTAAATATTGGACGTTATAGCTTAACTCAAAAGTGGGAAACAATAGAGAATAAAATACAGTAGAGTAATTGAATATTGCAAGTCCTTCAGAATTATGTCAATGATGATTGAGAAAATGAAAAGTTGGATTTTAATTTAATTTCTATTGAAATAATTGATGTTTCCAACCGACATGGGCATGGCATGCATGCAAGACTTTATGATCATGTCCTCAGAAAGGGTATATGACGAGAATACGTACCATCGTACTGATCCACGAGTATTTAATAATTTTTTCAATCAGTAAAAGCAGCTAATTAAAAGCTTCTCTCATCAGTATGTAATTGATCATTATCATAATTAGGAGCTTCAAAGTCTTCAAGTCCAATCCCTTGAAGACTAGTCTTGAGTGTTGAGTCCTCAATTTTTATTCCTTTAATTTGAAAACTAGTAACTTATAATTATGCTACTTATACTTTTAGCCACTATGCATGCATTATGGTACTACATGTAGATCATAAAATCATGTCAAATATCATAAATAAATTGGTCTACATGATCATGATCTGACCTAATTAAGGAGTTAAGACATCAAACTAATTATTAAGGATCGAAGCTCCAATAAGTAGCCTAAGTAGTGGTGTAAATTACTACTAAAGCTTGATATAACCATTCTTGATCATCCACTCCATACTCCAATGGTTGAAATTGGCTTTAAGAGTCCAGAAAGCCCACCCAAATGTTGCTCTATTATAGATATCAAGCAGGGCATTGACGAATCTTTTGTAATCCTCTTGTGATGCTCCGTCAACTAGCCACTCAGCTCCCCATTCACCTGCAAAAAACCAAAGTTGTAATACATTTCACCTTGCGAGCCTATTACTTTTAGAGAAATACTTTAGTTATAAAGCGATTATACAAAAGTAATTCCACAAACTGATATAGCTTAATGTGTTCAGTTCGATTATAAAGTTCTTATTTTTAATCTGATCATAAAGATCAGTTGTATTGTAAACACACCCCGGCATTATATATATATATATATATAATATAATCATGTAGATAATGAAATATATATATATATATAATATTTGTGGTTAATTTGGACATACCAATAAAAACAAGGGGACCATTTGAGGTTGTGGCATAAGCGATTTCCCGGGATCTATTGCCGTAGAGATAATCAATGTTCTGTTCGGCAGTCAAGTTGTAATATCTAGTGTTGAAGAGGCTGTAATAGTGCAAATCTATGACAACGCCCTTTAAGCCTCTAGCCAGAGGGAAGAGCTCCCTGTCGTCAACTTTCCCAAGCCGATTATTCAGAAGCACATAAACCGTTGAGGAGTGCTTGCGGACGGCTTCATAACCAAGCGTGTAGAACTTGTTTACCATCTCTAGGGTTGCTTCTGGTGCTTTTGGCTCATTCAACAGTTCCATTGCGTAAAAGCTTGGGCTCTTTGCATACCTTTACTTGCAAATCATGATCCCATGATCAGAGAGTAAACATAATTAATACACAAATACGATCAACTCCACTAGTACATAATGAGATCTACTTACATAGAGGTTCTAGCTAGCTTTGTGCATGCATATCATGATGATCATGTTATAGACTAACGTCACATCTATTCTTTGTTTTATACCTGAGTGGGGGGGTTTGAACCTGATTCTCTCATTTAGATATCAGGTCTTATATATATATATATATATATATGGTATCTGGTCCAAGGAATCTTAGTAACGTTACATCTATTCAGAATCATGAATAATTCAACATGCGTACGTAATTGAAGATCATGAATAAACATCGGATGAAAAATGCTTGTAAATGTATATGTGTAGTGCCTGGCAGTTAAGAAGTCTATGACATCGACTGATTGTTGAATAGTGTCATCTGTTTTTCCCCAAGCCTGAGTGCCATCTCTAGTAGAGCTATGCGCCCAACCATTTTGGGAACCAGGTACTGAATGTAGGCTAATAACAATCTTTATTCCATATTTCCTGCATATAATTAAATAAAACACCCATTGATCATGAGATACTTATTGATCATCATAAACCATGCATATATATAATTTGATGCAATAGCTAGCGTAGTATTAAATACATGCATAAATTAGGATAATATTATATAATATTGTTCCATATGCAAGCTGCCACGAGCTTGCATGCATGCAAGTTTGTGAGTTTTTAAACCCTATTAATCTGGCTATGATCATAAAAAGATCAGATGCATGTTACCAAATTAAACATGTACATTAGATATGTAGGAATGCATGCATTAAAGTATACGTACTCAGCCCAGGAGAAGGCGTTGTCTAGAGCTTCCAAGGAACCCCCAACGTAGGGATATGGAGGAGTCGGATCGCTTGCTATCCACCAACCAACTGGAATTCTTACACCGTTTAGCCCGTTTTCTGCTATAAACTTGAAGTCATCTTCCACTATGAATGTGTTCCAATGCTCCTGCATGCATGAGATTCATGAATGTCCAGTACATGAAGATACAAATTAATCTGAATTAATTATTGTATACGTGACATTAATAAAATGATTATAAGAATATTGTCATATTTTTTAGGTATTTAGATTTTAATTATTGCTTTTGAATTAAATATTATAAATATTTATTCACTCAGCATTCGTTGCTGTAGACAGCTGATATATAGCTTAAAGTTAATGGGAATCTCCGCGATTTCAAAGGGTGAGAGTACTGATCAAAAGAATGCACTGATGAATGGTAAGCTTGGGATGGGATGATATGGTGCATCCCAAGCTTACTAGATCAAAATTTTCAAGTTTTTATCTGAATTTGTATGTCTTAAATTGAAGAGAGAAAATTACATAAAATGAACCGATTAGGAAGAAACAGATGTTTACCCTCATAATTTGTGGGGCTCTCTCTGGTCCATGGCCATTAGTTACTTGAAACTCTCCTAGCAACCCTCCTGTGTTTGATATCTCAAAGACTGAGGGATCGTTCTTTTTCCATTTGCTTTTCCCTGCAAAATCTGCAGTCACCACCCCTTTTGCTTTCACCTGTACAATTTCACCAAATTTAAGCAGGTAATATAGATCAAGACAGAAACAATATTAAATATTTATATAGATAATATTTGGTCATGTCATAAGATCAGAAAGCAATATTACCTGAAGGAAGAATCCATTGGGCGCTTTGATTCTCACAAGGCTGGAACTACCTGGTTTTCTAACAATCTCAAATGTCTCTGATTTTCCAGGCGCGTCCGCAATGGCTACCACATCTACCCCATTCCCATTGGTCATGTCAAGCCCCACGAACTGCCTATTATAGACTCTGAAATTGAAAGTTTTCTCATTGATCCTCCATAGCTATACCAAACAAAGAACACAGCTTGTATGTGTCAGCGATCGAAATCAAAGAATGCCAATTTTTTCAAGCTTGGAACTTTCAAATCATAACCATTTTAACCAAGCAACTCACAGTGAATGTCTCCCACGCAGAACCAACAGTTCTGTTTGCAACTATAATGGTTCCTCCTCCTGTTTCAGCGCAAAGATATTTCCCAGTTGCAACCGATTTGAACAGAGGCTGAGCTCCATCCTAATGAAGTCACAAACGCAAACAATGAAGCAATATCGATCAATAGTTATATTTAGAAGATGGTCATGAGGCACCGTCTCATGCGCTGTTGATATCACAGAGTTTGGTTTGCCAAAGAACTTAAAATAAACATAAGTAAAAGCTAAAACATGCATGTACCAACCAAAAGATCTCTGTTGGGGATGCCATCAAAGAGAGAAGGTGTAATATATCCTTCTGTAAGCAACCAACCTCCCAGGTTAACAGCTTTCAGTCGAAACTTTGGTTTTACCCTCTTGCCATGAGAAAAAGATACCATACAGAAAAGAAAAAGTAAGCCTAGTAGCAATATGCTTGAATTGATCGCCATTTGTATATGTTGTTATCCCCTATCGAGTATGTCATATTTATAAGGTTTAACAAGGATGAAATTGAATACACAGCAGAGTCAAAATCCAGAAAGTTGAAATTTTGATCCTTTTGGGATTGAATAGTCTTTGTGGATATTGTTGATCCTTTTTAAGAAACGAAATTTTGTAACGTTTTTTTATATGTTGCATGATGATGTTGTTTGCAATGCAAAAACGTTTGTATTACTGCAAACGTTTTTATGGCTGCGCCAAGGACTATTGCTTCATTGTTTGCTTTTGTAATAATCTATTAATGCAAACATTTCTCCTAACGCATGATTGGCTACATGATACAGGTGAGTCTGAGTCAGATGATGCTGAGTTGTCAGATTACACATTGATAGCTCTAAAATATCTCAAGTTGGCAGATCAGCACAAAGATATTATTTTAAATAACTCATTCATTGTACCTCTTAACTACATTTAGATTTGACTCATTTTTTGATAAGGAAGTTGACCCATTTTGGTTTGATGTGCAGCCAATGCCTTCCTGCCAATAAAACTTAATTTATATATTGAGCCTTTTACTTCCTTCATTTCATGGTTGTGTAAATCCTTGTTTGATATGTAGTCCATGGTCATTATTAATAATGACTGCTGATTCTCTTGCTTTTTGATCAAATATTATTATTTTTTAAAATTTTCAACTATCTTTTCAAAATGTTTGAACATGATAACTAGGGCTAGACGGTGGAGCCCACAACTCGACCGGCGACCTGCTAAATCCGCCCATATATTTGAGTTTAGGTGCAGGCATATGACTAATAAATAAGTTTATATGGGTTTATCTTTCTTCTAACTCTATAGTTAACTAAAATTATAATATATTTGACTTGTATTCTATAAAATGTACTTTGTGAAATCTAGAAGTAGGGAATGATATTGTGATGAGATTTTGTTGCAAATATAAGAGAATTTAATTCGATCGGTTAAAGGGTTTTGGTTTTCTAATATAAGGAATGATAAAATATAAATTCATTAAAGTTACCTATCGATCCAAGTTTTTTGAGCAATTGATAATTTAATAAAGAAGTCTTTAATCGTTGTATCTTAAGTACAAAGTGATCGAGGAACAACAGAGAATAAAACAGAGTAGTGTAATTGAATAATGCAAGTTTCCTTCCCAAGCCCATGCTGGTGGAAGACATAAATTATTACTAAACAAATCAAGTTAAAATTCAAAGGGTAATTATGTAAGTTCACTTTTCGAACATGGATATACGATACTCTCATCTTATTTTAAGATGTCACCTACTTATATTTGACATATTGTGACATTATTTATATTTCAAGATCATTTAATAATTTTTTATATTGACTTGATAATTTATTGAATAAATATCATTTGTGGTGTAAATGGTAGGTGAGGTGAGGACAACATCATGTCCAATCAGTGAAAGCAGCTCCTCTCATCAATATGCAATCATTCACTATCATTAGGAGCTTCAAAGTCCTTAGTCCTTTTTATTAATTTTGGAAATATTAGTAAACATTTTACTCAGAATCATGAGCTGCCAATCTACCTAATTTCGCTGCAGACAAATTATCAAATATGATATGCAAATAGGACCACATAGAGGTCCAAGTCAGCTGACCTAAGGAGTAAAACATCGAAATAGGGAAGCTCCAATAACCATAAATGGTGTAAAAACTAAAGCTTGATGTAACCATTCTTGATCATCCACTCCAAACTCCAATGGTTATTCACGTTTTTAAGAGTCCAGTAAGCCCACCCAAATGTTGCTCTTTCAAAGACATCAAGCTGGGCCTTGGCGTATCTCTGGTAATCCTCTTTTGATGCTCCCTGAACTTGCCACTCAGCTACCCATTCACCTGCAAAAAATATTTCTCTTGTCAATACATTTCACAAGAGTATTACCATTAGCTATTTCTTTCTTTTATGGCATTTAGCATCGCACATTGCGAGCCTGTTTTAGTGCAGTCATAGGGAGTTGTATTCTAAACACACCCCAACATTATACGGCTCAGTCTGAGCATTTGTAAACAATGAGAATATAACATCCTCTTAATGGAATATGGTTTTATGAAAGAATATTAAGATCATTCACCACTTGGACATACCAATAAAAGTAAGTGGACCATTTGAGGTTGTTACATAAGTGAGCTGCTGGGTCCTGTTGATGTAGACGTAATCAATGTTCTGCTGGACAGTCCAGTTGTCAAATATGGTGGAGAAGAGGTTGTAATAGTGCACATCAATGACCGAGCCCATTAAGCCACTAGCTAGAGGGAACAGCTCCCTCGTGTCAATTTGCCCTAGCCGATTAGACATGACCACATAAGCCGTGGAGGAGTGCTTGCGGACAGCATCATAACCAGCCTCGTAGTACTTGTTTACCATCTCTAGGGATGCTCCTGGTGCCAGAGGCTCATTGATCAGTTCAACTGCATAAAGGCTTGGGCTCTTTGCATACCTATACTTGTAAATGAGAGTACACGTATATAAGCAAACGAGTCAACAAGTACCATACAAGCTACCTGCATAAAGGCTTTGGCTCTTTGCATTTTATGGTTTCATAATAGAAATAGACCTGAAAATACTCTAGATACAAAGAGATTATATAAAAATAAATTCACAAACTGACGTAGTTTGATGTGGTATGTCAGATTATAAAGTTACTTTTATTATAAATTTAGTTTTATTATAAAGTAAATCTAACGGATTCCATGAAGTTACATCAATTTGTATATTTACTTTTGTGTAATCGCTTTGCGTTTGTAGCAGTTCTCTCAGAAATATAACAATGCTACTTTTCATTAGATGTGGTTAAGAATGAATATATTTAGTACAAAGAAGAGCATTTCTCTTATAACTATATACCTTGCAGTTAGGAAGTCTATGACAGCAACTGTCTGTTGAATATTCTCATCTGTTTTTCCCCATTCCTGAGAGCCATCTCTGGAAGAGCTATGTTCCCAACCATTTTGGGAGCCAGGTGCTGCATGTAGATCAATTATAATGTTCACTCCGTATATCCTGCAGACAAAGTACAAAACCCTTTTAGATATGTGTTGATAAGCTATATAATTAGGTGCACACTATGATCATAATCAACAAGAACTAAGCCTTTCAAATGGTTGGAACTTGGCAATCTCTTAACTCGAGAGATTCGATAGAGGGAAAACATGATACTTTAAAAAATTAAACACGATTTTGTAGCAGCTTTTTCTCATAGTTTCTCGTCCAATTAAAGATACACCTAACTATCTACGGTCCAAAAAGGTGGAATATTTGGTCGATGATCCATCCAACTATTTTTGCAAAAAGATATAAGTTGCCAAAACATCTACAGTATTATATGTACGTACTGAGCCCAGGAGAAGGCATTGTCTAGAGCTTTCAAGGAACCACCGACATAGGGATGTGGAGGAGTCGGATCGCTTGCTATCCACCAACCAACCGGAATTCTAACGGCGTTTAGTCCATTTTGTGATATGAACTTGAAGTCATCTTCCACTATGTATGTGCTCCAATGCTCCTGAGATTCAATGTCCACATACAAATCTGAATTATTATTATACACATGAAATGAATTGTTGTGTGGCATGACGTAAATTTTTAACCATTTCTTTAAGTTTCATAACTTGTGGGGCTTTAGGTGGCCTATTTTCTAAACATAAATGAAGGAAAAAGGGAACCAATTAGCTCGGAAGAAACAAGTGCTTACCCTCATGACTTGTGGGGCTCTCTCTGGTCCATAGCCATTGGTTATTTGAAACTCGCCCTGCAGCCCTCCTGTGTTTGTTATCACAAAGACTGAGGGATCGTTCTCTCCCCAGTTGCTATTCCCTGCCAAATCTGCAGTCACCAGCGTATCTGTCTTTGCCTGTACAATTTCATCCAATTTAATGGCGAAGTACAAAACCTTGTACGTAGTGTCTTTATCTCTCTAGATTTATACAAATAATATTACCTGCAGGAAGAATCCATTGGGCGCTTTGATTCTCACATGGCTGGAATTACCTGGTTTTCTAACAATCTCAAATGTCTCCGATTTTCCAGGCGTGCTCGCAACGGCTACCACATCTATCCCATTTCCACTGGTGTCTAGCCCCACGAACTGCTTATTAAATACTCTGAAATTGAAAGTTTTCTCGTTGATCCTCCATAGCTACACCAAACAAAGAACACCCACCAGTATACATCAGCAAAACCAAAGAACGTTAGCTCGATCGGTTTTTAACCAAATTAAATAACCTACTTTGAATGTCTCCCATCCTGAAGCAGCACTTCTGTTTGCAACTATGATGGTTCCTCCTCCAGTTTCAGCGCAAAGATATTTCCCAGTTGTAACCGATTTGAACTGAAGTCCAGTTCCATCCTAAAAAGGTTACAAAAGCAAACAATGACATTTACAACTCGGTGGGAATCATGCAAGACCTTCTGCTGCTGTGACATGAATGATTTGATTTGCAAGAAAGAGAAGTTTAAAATAAGATACAAACCAAGAAGTCCTTGTTGGGGATGCCATCAAAGAGAGAAGGTTTAATCCATCCTTCCGTAACCAGCCAACCTCCCAGATTAACAGCTTTTACTCGAAAGCTGGGATTTGTCCTCCCATGAGATAAAGATACCCTACAGAAAAGCAAAACTATGCCAAGTAGCACTATTCTTGAATTGATGGCCATTTGTTTATCTTGTACTTATCGATCCCTTTCGAGTATATCATCATATATATAATAAGGATTGACAAGTGCATGCATAGCAGAGTCAAAATCCAGAAAGTTTGACCAGTTTGGAGTTGAATATTCTTTGTGGATATTATTGATTATCATGGGTACGATCGAGAATTCTTAGTGGTTCTGGTTCTGTTCAATTGATCAAGGCCTGAAACACCATTATAATACATGATTATGCCACCGAAATATGAAGGAAAATTTAAACAAGCCCTATCAAAGCTGACTCCAGCTAGCTAGCTAGCCCTGTTAAACTCAAAACGTTTTCTAGAAAGTCAGCATTTATCTAATGCGCATATGGCGCATTAATTCTCTGTATGATACTAAATTAGAAGAATATCAGGATATGGATGAGCTTGGGATCAAATACATATATAAGCTGTCTTTTCAACATATATATATTTGATTAAATATAAAGAAAATTATTTTATAAAATAAATTAAAATAAAAAACGATAAAGAATTGACCATCCTAGCTAAATGCTTACATCAAAGATTGTAGAACGCAAAGAACAGTACATCTTTCTTTAACGTTCAGCTAGCTACAGTTTTTTCCCAACCAACTAATATAGTATTAAACGCGACAATATCCCGTTATAATTGCTACAGTTGGAATAATGCGAAAAAGAAAAATTCTACTATCAAGCCCAATGTGTAAAACATTTAACCTTTTGTAACGATCAAAAGATTCGCTGCATAAGATTAATATTTGCGACGGGGATAACAAACTCACGGCAATAAAGCTTTTTTTTTGCCAGTTATTTACGACGAGTCTGCCACTACGACTAATTTTTGCAAGAAAAGATATAACTGCGGTGAGAAAAGACTTTTTGCGGCGACAATGGCTGCCGGAAAAATCTGTACTTGTAGTTAGATCCCCCAACAACCCACTCCCACTATTCATCCAATCATTTTATTTTATTATTTAAAAAAACTAAATTTAATGTAAAGATATTTTAAATATTAAAAAACCGGCCTTTTCAATATTTTTATTTAACCATTTATATATAATAATGTTACCTACAAGTTTTAAATATATAAGCTAATGTAGAAAAGTAAGCCCCACTAGAAAATATAATAATTATTTTTCACTTTTGTCTGGTGAGAGTCCGAGACTTAATTGTATATTTAGTACTTATACAAATCATATAAACTTCTATTAACAAAATATAAAAATCCATCACAAATAATATCCAAGCAATTTTATAAATCTACCCACTGATCACTTTTATAATTTAAGATTAATATAGAAAAATAAAAATAAAAATAAAATAAGATGTTGAAAATAAAAATATTAATTATGGACAGCCAAATACCAAGAAAGATGTTGAAAATGCAGTTGAAGGACACTAAATTACACCGGCTGTCACGGAGGAAATAGAGGACTAGAATAAAGCTAGTATGCCGCCCGGGTGGTACCGCTTAAGTGTACCGCTTGGAAAAAAAATTTTTTTTATTTATTTAATAATTAAGAAAGTGATTTTAAGTGTATTGGTGGGCGGTATGTCCAGCGGTATGGGTCAGGCAGCATAGTAGCCTGACCCTAAAGGACTATCATGTCTATAATGCGAACACCTTGAATAAGGGGTCAGGCTACTCTGCTGCCTGACCCTTACCGCTGGACAGTACCGTACCGCCCAGCGTAAACTTTTTTTTTTTTTCATTTTTTTAATTACTTTCTTAATCATTAAGTAAAAAAAAAATATACTAATACACTTAAAATCACTTTCTTAATCACTAAATACCAAAAAAAAAAAAAAAAAAAAAAAATTTTGCCCAACAGTCCAACTGGGCGGTACATATGGGGGCGGAAAAGGGGCTTTTCTCCCTTAATGATAATGCACTGCTCTAGATAAAATTTACTGAAAAACAAGCTTATTAATTCCGTCCTTTGCGGCCGCTGTTTGCTGTCGACGTGCATTTCAAGCCAAATTACTCAAAGATTTTTTAAAAAGTTTTTTTTTTTTTGTGATATATTTTTTTATTTGGTCAAATATAATTATTCGACAAAATTTCCTTATAGCCAAAAAGAAAAAATATATATATATTTATGAATATTGCTAGGCTACCGCCCAGTAATGATCATGGGCGTACAACCTAGTACAAATGTATTTGTTTTTTTTTATCTTTATCTTTTTATTTTTGTACATATTTAAATATTTTAAAAAAATAAAAAAATATATTAATATATTAAAAGTCACTTTCTTAATCATTAAATAACAAAAATTAAAAAAATAAATATATAAGCAATCGAAATGAAAAAACAAACTCAAGCGACATACTAGCATTTTTTTATATTTATATATAATAGGAAATATACAAGTAGTTAACTACTCATTGGTCAAGTACTTATTTAATAGGGAATTGAACTTCTTTTTTCCATCCCTTTGTACGTTGGTTTAATGGTCGTATATGCTTGCATGAGAGGAAGGGCACTCGAAGAAAATGATGGATTATTTCTATAATCTTTTAGAATTTTTGAGTAAAATCTTCATATGGGTTTTGAACTAAATTTTCTGAAAGTATGTGGATAGAATAAGAATTTTTTTTAGGGTTATTGAATATAGTGATTAGGTTTTAAAAGTTTTTTAAGTTGGACCATCTGAAATTGGTTGTTTAGATGGTCCTTGTGGCACCACGCAATGCCACGTAACTTATTAAAAGAACACAAAAATTCTATTTAACATAATATCGTTTAGTTTATTAAAACATCAAAAATATAATATTTAAATAAAAAAAGCATTCAAAAGTATAAAAAGAGTAAAACTGAAATTTTAGACTCTTTCTACCCTTTTATATTTGTATTTTTAATTTTTAATTTTTTTTAATGAACCATGTGGTATCGTATGGTGGTGCTAGCTACACATTCATAAAGTATCTAAACAGTAACAGTAAAGATCTGTTTAGGGTTACGTTAGGAGTTTTAAAAAGTACTTAAATATTCTTAAAAGCTCTTTAATAAAAAAAATTAGGTCGTTTGGGTGTTACATATTAAAGTACTTTTAATTTCAAATAAGTTAGAAAGTACGTTTGAAGAAAAACATCATTCTTCTCAAACGTGCTTTTCCAGATAATGTGGAACGTAATTTGAATTTTAAAAAGATTTTTAATGGACGAAAATATCCATACAACTTTAAAATAATTACAACTTTCAAACTTTCAAGGATGTGATCATAATCTTTAAAAATTCAAATAATCGTCATTTCTACCTTAGAAAGTACTTTTTTAATTTATTTCCAAACAAACATAACATGTTTGAAAGTATTTTAAACATAAAGTTATCAAACAATAAATAAATTTTTAATAGTAGAAATTATTACTTAAGTTATAAATTATTAGTCCTAAAATTATAAGTTATATTTTCTACCGTAATTCCAAACATGCACTAGGTTTCAGATAATCAAATAGTATTATTCAAAGTTTTTTTTTTTTTTTGTTTAAATCGTTTTACTTTATGTGTGTATTTTTCACGAAGACCAAGACAAATGAATAGGTAAATTAATTTTGAGAAATAGAATTTTTATAAAATATTCGGACTCAATTAGTTTTGGTAATTTTAAGTTTTGAAACCCTAACATAAAAAGTGATGGAGTACTAGAAGCTGGTCGTACAAGTTCTAAATATGCCAATTACTAGGAGATAGATCCATGAACAGATCTTGCTTATTTAAATATCAAAAATTTTATGTGCGGGTAGGCCGGGGTAGCTCAGTCCGGCTTTCAGCTCAAATGCACAGTCCTAAAAGGTCAGGTTGGGAGGATCCAACGGACTACAGAGATTTCAGGCCACACATATCTACTAGAGTGCCATCATGTCTACAATAAGAATGTGTTTGGATATTGAGTATTTTTATGAAAAGTAGTGAGTTAAGTTGATGGAGTAAATTATGTAGAGTCATTTAAAATGGGTTTAGATGTTAAAATAAATTTAAAGATATTTATAAGAAGTTGAAAAGATTATGGATCCCACGTATAAATAAGTATTGAGTTAAAAAAAGTTTTAAGTCTTACGTATAAAACAGTTTTGAATTGAAATAAGTTCAATAATTTAAGAATTTGGTATTTAGATATTAAATTCAGTTTAAAATTAAATTGAACTGAGCTAAACTTAGTTAAGTCTAACAATTAAACGAGCCCTAAGAGACCGTTCAAAATATAATTAGATGGCGAATTTAGGAATCATGCAAGATGATTCTACTAAAACTATTGAAAAGTGGGCGTAACCAAGGAAAATCTGAGCAACCCATCTTCGAAATTCAAAGATCCCTATTGGTATTGCGTGGGAAAGAATGGACAATAAGGAGATGGAATCAAGATAGAATTGGCTAGCATTAGGCTGCCGAATGAATCGAAGATAATAGACTTGACCGTTGTAATTTTATAACAAAGCCTCCAATGTTCATAGAA
The DNA here is from genome assembly GCA_011037825.1 of Carya cathayensis. Lineage (NCBI taxonomy): Eukaryota > Viridiplantae > Streptophyta > Magnoliopsida > Fagales > Juglandaceae > Carya > Carya cathayensis. The sequence goes on from QGSO01000226.1 coordinate 300,014, forward strand.
AGAAGCAGCGCATGAGAGTTATGCGCACAAACAACAAAATACAAGAGAGTTAAGAGGGAAATGGTCATGGAGTACTGGAACTACGTAATCAGGTTGGGTAGGGGTTTGTATGTACCCAATACCCATGATCCACAATTTCTGACTCCCACAAAAGTTTAACCGAATTCAACAACCCATGCAATATGTGGTAAACTTTGTGTGCGCCCACCTTAGACCTTGTCAATAGTTTCTCAAATCAAAATTGTCAGATTCAGAAAGCAAGAATCCTAATGTCAACGTGACTCAAAGTTTCCAACTTCAGATTTCGTAGATAGACACACGAAACTGTAAAGGGAGGACTAAAATTAACAATAAAAGTAAATATAGAAAGCTAAGCTTGATGAAAAACTATGATTTTGACCATTTTGAAATCCAGTTGATGCATGTAGTTCTACTTCTTCCATTATAACCTTCAAACCTATTTACCTGCACACTAGTTCCTCGTTTATTTTTGTAAATGAGATAAGATGAGATGTGATTAATTAATATAAAAATTAAAAATTAAATAAAATATTGTTATAATATATTTATTTAATATTATTTTTTGTTTTGAAATTTGAAAAAGTTGAATTGTTTATATTATTTTATATGAAAATTTGAAAAAATTATAATGATAAAATGAGATGATATAAAAAGTTTTCTGAAAACAAACAAAACTATTAGTATTAGTCACTTAAGAATTCATTGAATTCTTTAGTGTGGTTGAGATCAAACCTAGGTTATAAGTGTTAGGATTAACTAATATCTAGAGACAACTTTGAAATAGATTAGTGGAAGCAAATAATAGAAAATTCGACAATCATACAAAGAACCTTAAGATTTAAGTGGTTTGGCTTGAATAATAGCTTACGTCCATTGACAAAGTCAATCTCAAGGAATTCACTATCACAAAGATGGAGTGCAAGAGAGTAATCATAAATAGCTCATTTATCCCAAAAGTTCCAATACAACCAATGAATTCTCAAAATCACACAAAATGAATTCTCTCTCTTTCTGGCCGCAACTCTCACTTTTTCTCTTTAAAAAATATGTTTATCTATAAAACGGCATAGTAACTGGATTTTCTGAACATTCACTCAAGCAGACTGTCGAGCTAGCAATCTATCTGAAGTTTGTTCGAGCTAAGGTCAAGTTAAAGTTCGCTCAAGTTAAGGTGGAGCCACAATCAAGCCAAGTCTCTAGAATGACATTTCCAACAGAAAATTAAACTATCATTCCAACAAATCCCTACCTTGGCTTGAATTCCGTCAAGTTTGAATAAAATGAATTTTACCAAATCGAATTTCATCATCGACTTCAAAGATGCCCACCAAAGATTGAAAAAAAAAAAAAAAACTCATCAACAAATCCCCAACGGGACACACAAAGCCTATCTCTTGAAAAATCATTTCCACCCAAAAGTCTTCATCTTTATAAACAACTTGACAAAATCACAAGCTTGGTCTTAATAAAGAGATTCAACCTCTCCACACAAAAGCAACGCACCATTATACAAACTGTTTACTTGAACAACAACTTTTGAATACACGAGCCAAAAGGCTTATAACCAATATTCTCTGTCAAAATAAGTGTACCACAAAGTTAGCTTGAGCATATCTCAAAGGTAGTGAATAAATCTCTCATAGGACACATATGGATTGTACAAGCTGAGTCCATGACTCACTTGTCACCAAAACGACTGCTAAAGTCGTTGACTGCTAGGACAACATCAAAGTTGTTAGTATTTTCAACTACACTAACAATATTAGATGAACTCCTTTCTCATTGTTCTTCATTCTCAGACACTCATTCCTTTAATTACCAAGTTTGTGATAATAGTGACATTTAATATTTTTCTTGTTAAATCTATAGTTGCTACTGGAATTACTCCCACCCTAATTCGAACCTCTTCCACTAGATCTACCACCAAAGGGACATTTCACAAACAAGCTATCGGCTTAATTATTCGTACCTTGTACACTCAATTTTATTCTCAACTCTTTAAAATTCAATGCAGATTTTACATCCTTCAAGGGGATGGTATCTGTTGAACCTAAGATTTCAAGTTTTGTGTAATTATATATTTACACATGGATTTTGATGATAACAAATGAATTCATAGAATAAAGGAGTCTCAAGCTCAAGTTATCTACACAATGGAGTCAAGCACATCAAGAAACCAAGCATGAGCAAGAAGGGAGCAAGTTCACATTAAAGTCATAGAATAATGTTGTAAATCTCTTTAAAATTCGAAATTAGGATTAAGGCTCAAAAATTAATATTTTATCATAAAGCATTAAAATACATTTTCCACATGTGCATGAATATTTTGAAAATTAAATTTGAAAATTTTGAAAGATAATTGATTGTCATCTTTCACATGTGCATGCCATGATTAAAGGGTTGAACTTTGAAAATATTAAAGATGATTGATTGTCATCTTTCACATGTGCATGTTTTATTTGAATATTTTCAAAAGTGATTGATGCTTTTCTTGACTTATGCAAAAGGAAGATGCCTTTGTTTGAAAATTTTGAAAAGTAAAGTGTGCTCCTTTTGTCATATGCAAAAAGTAAAAGATTAGGTTTGAATTTTTTGAAAAGTAAAGTGTGCTCATTTTGTCACATGCAAAAAGTAAAAAGATTAGGTTTGAAATTTTTGAAAAATGAATGATGATGTCTTTGACATGTGAATCTTTTTAAATTTGAATATGAAGTCTCATATGCCTATAAATAGATCATTTGAGAGCTTCACATTCACAACACCAAGAGCATACAACTCTCATTCAAAGCTTTCATTCTCTCTTCTCTAAGCATTGAGCCTTAATCCTTTTTCATTTTGAGAGATATAGGTTGTGCTGTATTGTTCTTATTTCACTCATTGAGGAGTGTTTTCTGATATTCTACCCACTATCAATTCTTGTATCAGTAAAAGGGTGTGTACAACCCTTGTGCGTGTAGAAAGTGTTCTACACAGGGAATCGTTGAATCACCACGTGTAAGGTGATTGCAAGTGTAGAGGGTGTTCTACACGGATCCTTTGTAGCGGTGTTGTTCAAAGGTGTAATAGGTTTTTACCTCCACCTGAAGGAGGTTGAATAGTGAATTCGGGGATCCTCAAGGGGTAGCTTGAGGCGAGGACGTAGGCAGTGGGGCCGAACCTCGTTAACATACTGAGTTTGATTCTCTCTTACCCTTACTCTTTATATTTATTGCTATTTCGTATTTTGTTTATATTTGATATTGTATATTTGATTTATAATTTTTTTTTTTTTTTAAATACAACTCAATTCACCCCCCCTCTTGTGTTAGTCATCTGGGCAACAATTGGTATCAGAGCTAAAGCTCTGTTATAAGATTAACTATCTTTTGAGTTAAGATCTTATGGCTAACATTGCAGCTTCATTTGGTGAAGGTCAATCTAGCAGTCGGCCTCCACTCTTTTGTGGAGACAATTATTCATTCTGGAAAGTTAGAATGAGAATATTCCTTCAGGCTCAAGGTCGAGAGATCTGGAAATGCATTGTAAATGGACCTTATATTCCAACAAAAGTGGTTGGTGGAGTAAAGGTCAAAAAGGAAGAAGAAGAGTTTGATCGTGAAGACGATAGACTTTATACTTTGAATTTAACTGCTATGAATTTATTATATAATGCTCTCAATGGTAATGAGTTTAATAGAGTAATGACTTGTGCTACGGCAAAAGAAATTTGGGATAACTTGGAAGTTACTTATGAAGGAACTTCTCAAGTTAAGGAATCAAAAATTTATATTCTTACTCATGAATATGAAATGTTTAAGATGAATGATGATGAATCTATTTCTAGCATGCACACTCGTTTTACTAACATCATAAACAGTTTGACAGCTCTTGGTAAAGTTTATTCCAAAGTGGAAATGGTAAGAAAAATTCTCAACTCTCTACCAAAACGTTGGGAATCAAAAGTGACAGCGATTCTTGAAGCTAGAGACCTCAAGAAGCTCGAAGTGAATGAACTCATCGGGTCACTTATCACCCATGAGTACACATTGAAAAGAGGAGAAGAAGAAGGAAAGCCAAAGAAGAGCTTGGCACTTAAAGCTGTTCCTCATGAAAGTGAAAGTGATGAAGATGAGGAAAATGACGATAAAGATGAAGAAGTTGCGATGATAACAAGAAGAATTCAGAGATTCTTAAAGAAAAATAAAACTCCTCCGAGGAAATCATTCAAAAAGTTTTCCAAGAAAGATTCAGGTAAAAATGATACTTTAATTTGTTATAAATGCAATAAGCCTGGTCATATCAAGCCAGATTGTCCCCTGCTAAAGAAAGATCGAAACAAAGGCAAGAAAGCAATGAAAGCTACATGGGATGATGATTCAAGTAGCTCAGATAGTGAAGCAAGCAATGAAGAATCAGCAAATCTCTGTCTTATGGCTAAAGATGATATTGAGGTAACAAATTTTGATAATATTGAAAATCCTTCATATGAAGAATTGCAAAATGTTTTAGAAGAGGTATATGAAGAATTTGAAAAATTGGGTATCAAATATACTGCTTTGAAAAAGAAAAATTCTTCTTTAACAAACGAAATTGATATTTTAAGAAAAGAAAATATTGTTTTGAAAGACGAAAATCTTGAGTTGAAGAAAAAGAAAACTGATTTAGAAAATATTGTTGAAAACTTTACGAATGGAAAAAGAAATTTTGAAAAACTTCTTGGTAGTCAAAGATGTGTTTTTGACAAGGCAGGCTTGGGATATATGCCAAAACAAAAGTTCAAACCTTATAAAAACTTCTTTGATAATCCTTCTACATCAAAGTCTAATATTCAAAATTCTTTTCATAATAAGTTTGTCAAAAAAGGATACTATTATAATCATTCAAGATTTTCATATATGTCACATGCTATTTGTAATTTTTGTAATAGAAATGGTCATAATTATCATACTTGTCCTATTAGAAGAAAACATACAATGACTATTAGGGCCATATGGGTACCTAAAAATCTTGTTTCTTCTAATACTAATAAATAAAGGACCCAAAGAACTTGGGTACCAAGAAAAATCATTTTAATTGTTTTTATAGGTATGCATGAAGTCCTCTACAAGCAAAAACAAATGGTTTTTAGATAGTGGATGTTCAAGACACATGACGGGAGACAAGACTAAGTTCTTTGATCTTAGATCTAAAGAAGAAGGACACGTGACATTTGGAGACAACTCGAAAGGGAAGATCGTGGGAATAGGTAAAATTGGTAATAAATCTTCTCTCATAATTGAAGATGTTCTACTTGTTGAAGGTCTAAAACATAATCTTTTGAGTATAAGTCAATTATGTGATAAAGGATTTACAGTTACTTTCAAAATGGATAAGTGCATTATTTTGAATGATCATGATTATAACATTTGTTTTACTGCCTTTAGAAGTAATAATGTTTATACAATCGATTTTGAAGAAATTACCTCACAAGATGCTATTTGTTTTTCAGTACAAAATGAAACTAATTGGTTATGGCATAGAAGACTAGGTCATGCCAACATGGAACTTATTTCCAAACTTTCAAAAAATGATCTTGTGAGAGGTTTACCAAAGGCAAATTTTCTTAAAGACAAAATTTGTGATGCATGCCAATTTGGTAAACAAACAAAAACTTCTTTTAAAACCAAGAAATATATTTCCACTACTAGACCACTGCAACTGATACACATGGATCTTTTTGGACCAAATAGAGTTGCAAGTCTAGGAGGAAAATATTATGCTTTTGTTATTGTTGATGATTTCTCTAGATATACTTGGGTCATCTTTCTTGCTCATAAAGATGAGGCACATAATGCTTTTACCAAGTTATGCAAGAGAATTCAAAATGAAAAGGGCTATACTATTTCAAGTATCCGAAGTGATAGGGGAAAAGAGTTTGTTAATAAAAATATTGAAACATTTTGTGATGAAAATGGTTTTGTGCATAATTTTTCTGCTCCTCGAACTCCTCAACAAAATGGGGTAGTAGAGAGGAAAAATAGATCTCTTCAAGAGATGGCAAGAACAATTCTTAATGAGAACAACTTGCCTAGTTATTTTTGGGCCGAAGCGGTAAGTACTGCATGTTATGTTATAAATAGAGTTATGTTAAGGTCTAAATTAGATAAAACCCCCTATGAGCTTTGGAATGAGAAAAAGCCCAACATTGGTTACTTTCATGTATTTGGATGCAAATGTTTTATTTTGAATGACAGGGATAATTTAGGCAAATTTGATGCAAAATCGGATGAAGGTATTTTTCTCGGGTATTCTACAAATAGTAAAGCTTATAGAGTATTCAATAAAAAGACTTTAACTGTACAAGAATCTATGCATGTAGTATTTGATGAATCTAATTCTCTACTCTCCAAGAAATCCATTGATGAAGAAACAGGAGGTATAAATAATACAGAAAGTCTCAATCTCAACAAAGAGAACACAATAGAGGAAGTCCAACATGGAGACATCAGGAAAGATCATCAAAATTTAATACGAGATGCAACCAAACAGTGGAAATTTGTGAAAGATCATCCAGTGGAACAAATTCTGGGAGAACCTTCACAAGGTGTAAGCACTCGATCATCTCTTAGAAATATTTGCAATCATACTGCTTTTTTATCTCAGATTGAACCTAAAAATATTGATGAAGCACTTCTTGATGAATCTTGGATTCTAGCTATGCAAGAAGAGCTTAATCAATTTGAAAGAAATGATGTTTGGACACTTGTTCCTAAACCCAAAAATCATACTATTATTGGAACAAAATGGGTTTTTAGAAACAAGAAAGATGAGTCCGGAGTCATTACTAGAAATAAGGCTCGACTTGTAGCCCAAGGTTACAATCAAGAAGAAGGAATTGATTATGATGAGACATATGCACCAGTCGCAAGATTAGAAGCTATTCGAATGCTACTTGCATATGCTTGTTATAAAGATTTCAAACTTTTTCAAATGGATGTTAAAAGTGCTTTCTTAAATGGTTTTATAAATGAAGAGGTATATGTTGAGCAACCTCCAGGTTTTGAAAATCATATTTCTCCAAATCATGTTTTCAAACTCACAAAAGCACTATATGGACTCAAACAAGCTCCTAGAGCGTGGTACGAGAGACTCAGTGGTTTCTTGATTAAAAAAGGTTTCTCAAGAGGAAAAATCGACACAACTCTTTTCATTAAATACGAAAATGATGATATTCTTTTGGTTCAGATTTATGTTGATGATATAATATTCGGTGCTACTAATGAAAATATGTGTCAAGTTTTTGCTAAGACTATGCAGGATGAATTTGAAATGAGCATGATGGGAGAACTTACATTCTTTCTCGGATTGCAAATTAAGCAAGTAAAAAGTGGGACATTCATCAATCAATCAAAATATATTAAGGAATTGCTGAAGAAGTTTGGGATGGAAGGTGCTAAGGAAACTGGAACACCAATGAGCCCATCTACTAAACTTGATAAAGATGAATCCGGTAAGACAGTTGACTCGAAAGTATATCGAGGTATGATTGGTAGCTTATTATATTTGACAGCCAGTAGACCAGATATTATGTTCAGTGTGTGTTTATGTGCACGTTTTCAATCATCTCCAAAAGAATCTCATTTAATTGCAGTTAAGCGCATTCTTAGATATCTTAGTGGTACAATTAACCTAGGGTTATGGTACCCTAAACACACATCTTTCGATCTAATCAGCTACACAGATGCAGATTATGCTGGTTGTAAAATAGATCGAAAAAGCACTAGTGGAGCATGTCACTTCTTAGGTCATGCATTAGTTTCCTGGTTTAGTAAAAAACAAAATTCTGTTGCACTATCTACTGCTGAGGCAGAATATGTTGCTGCGGGTAGTTGTTGTGCTCAAGTTCTTTACATGAAGCAACAACTTGAAGATTTTAAACTCATGTATAATCACATTCCAATCAAATGTGATAATACAAGTGCTATAAATCTTTCAAAAAACCCAATACAACATTCTAGAACTAAGCATATTGAAATAAGATATCATTTTCTTCGAGATCATGTGCAGAAAGGCGATATAGTACTAGAGTTCACAAACACACACGATCAGTTAGCAGATATATTCACAAAACCTTTACCAGAAGATAGATTATCTATGATTAGAAGAGAAATAGGTATGATGCATATTATGAATATCTCTTAAAAGACAGATCAAAGTTCATAAAAATAGATAGATTTTTCTTAAATACTTTTACATAAACTTGAGGTTCTTAGCCTCATGTTTGAGACGCTCATTCTCTTCATACAATATCATGTCATCCCTATTCATGGGAACTGGCAAGCGGAATGAAGAATCCAATAGAGATTTCAACTTTTTATTCTTCTGCCGAAGGATTCCTTCCCTTGTGTGAGACTCTTGAACAATTCGTTGAAGTACAACAATTTGTTCCTTAAGCTTTTCAACCTCATGGTTTTTTGCTTGAACCCGCTGGGAAAAAGCAACAATAGAGGATGAGTAGCGAGTCCCGAGACTCACCAAGTCGTAGATAGCATCGGAGTCTGACTTATTTGCCATACTATTATTTTCTTGCTGCAACATAGCACCAATGGCAGCTGCAGAAAGGACAGGAGGTTGAGATGTAGAAGAATGAGCCATTGAGAAAGGAATTGAAAACTTAAAGCGAGAATGTTGAAGGAATGCAGATGAGTTATAGAGATAAGAAGAAAACTTGATGCGGATTGGATGAACTTTAAGACTGTTTTTATAGAGATAGTATAAAGAACAAGACGAGCTATCATCCAAGTCAAAGAGCAATGTGTTTTTTCCCGATCAGTGAAAAAGACATTTTTTTTAGAAACTCGGAGCCTTCAATCTCGTTTGTCAACAACATCAGGCGATTTGTTTCTATCTTCAACCGCACTAAATTCATAGAGTTAGGCCTCGAGGCTTTGCAGGACTTGTCGGGTCACGGACGGCTCTCTTTTTCAACTATCTACAGTGTATTTTAACGCACCGTTTTCTTCAGTCTATTTACTTGCTGTCGATCCTTTTTAATGATGCCAAAAGGGGGAGAAGTTTTAGACTAGAACATTAATATTGTTTAAATTGTTAAACTTGTTATATATGCTTGGAATTATTTTTTTTTTTTTGCTTGAAAAACTAACGCACATTCTCAGGGGGAGCTTAAGTATTAATACAGGCTTCAGGTTCTATCAAGTATTTGTCATCATCAAAAAGGGGGAGATTGTTAAACCTAAGGTTTCAAGTTTTGTGTAATTATATATTTACACATGGATTTTGATGATAACAAATGAATTCATAGAATAAAGGAGTCTCAAGCTCAAGTTATCTACACAATGGAGTCAAGCACATCAAGAAACCAAGCATGAGCAAGAAGGGAGCAAGTTCACATTAAAGTCATAGAATAATGTTGTAAATCTCTTTAAAATTCGAAATTAGGATTAAGGCTCAAAAATTAATATTTTATCATAAAGCATTAAAATACATTTTCCACATGTGCATGAATATTTTGAAAATTAAATTTGAAAATTTTGAAAGATAATTGATTGTCATCTTTCACATGTGCATGCCATGATTAAAGGGTTGAACTTTGAAAATATTAAAGATGATTGATTGTCATCTTTCACATGTGCATGTTTTATTTGAATATTTTCAAAAGTGATTGATGCTTTTCTTGACTTATGCAAAAGGAAGATGCCTTTGTTTGAAAATTTTGAAAAGTAAAGTGTGCTCCTTTTGTCATATGCAAAAAGTAAAAGATTAGGTTTGAATTTTTTGAAAAGTAAAGTGTGCTCATTTTGTCACATGCAAAAAGTAAAAAGATTAGGTTTGAAATTTTTGAAAAATGAATGATGATGTCTTTGACATGTGAATCTTTTTAAATTTGAATATGAAGTCTCATATGCCTATAAATAGATCATTTGAGAGCTTCACATTCACAACACCAAGAGCATACAACTCTCATTCAAAGCTTTCATTCTCTCTTCTCTAAGCATTGAGCCTTAATCCTTTTTCATTTTGAGAGATATAGGTTGTGCTGTATTGTTCTTATTTCACTCATTGAGGAGTGTTTTCTGATATTCTACCCACTATCAATTCTTGTATCAGTAAAAGGGTGTGTACAACCCTTGTGCGTGTAGAAAGTGTTCTACACAGGGAATCGTTGAATCACCACGTGTAAGGTGATTGCAAGTGTAGAGGGTGTTCTACACGAATCCTTTGTAGCGGTGTTGTTCAAAGGTGTAATAGGTTTTTACCTCCACCTGAAGGAGGTTGAATAGTGAATTTGGGGATCCTCAAGGGGTAGCTTGAGGCGAGGACGTAGGCAGTGGGGCCGAATCTCGTTAACATACTGAGTTTGATTCTCTCTTACCCTTACTCTTTATATTTATTGCTATTTCGTATTTTGTTTATATTTGATATTGTATATTTGATTTATAATTGTTATTTTTTTTAAATATAACTCAATTTACCCCCCCTCTTGTGTTAGTCATCTAGGCAACAGTATCTTTACCATACAAGATCGAGTTCACAAAGTTATCAAACAACATAGGCAACGAACACAACAAAATTAAAGCTTGAGCTTCCTCATCAAGTTTAATTCAATGTTCCTTAGATCCATGATGATTTTGTTAAATTCATCTAGATGATTGGACATAAGAGCACATTACTTTATTTTGAGAGTGTACAACCATTGCTTTACATACAAACAGTTTGTGAGTTACTTCTTCAAATACAAACTCTCCAATTTCCTCCAAATGCCTACGATAGTCTCTTGGTCAGCCACTTCGCATAAAACTCCATCAGAAAGAGATAACAAAATCACACTATGCACTTTCTCTTCCTCTTCCTTTATTAATGTAGATGGTTCATCCGACATCTTCTCCTCCAAAACTTTCGTCAACCCTTATTGTGGTAACAAGGCAATCATCTTAATGCACCACAAGTTGAAACCGTTTTGACCATCGAACTTCTCTTCATCAAATTTTACCAAAGCCATCTCTTAAGAACAAAGATCTTTCACAGAGCCTGGCACTCTAATACCAATTTTTTAATATTAACTAAGTTGGGTTTGGATGTTGGGTTAAGTTGAGTTGAATAAAATATTGTTAAAATATTAATTTTAAATATTATGAGTGTATTGAAATTTGAAAAAGTTAAATTTTTTTATTATATTTTATATAGAAATTTGAAAAAGTGTATGTGGATTTAAAGAATATGTAATGATAAGATGAAGTGAGTTGAGGAGAGTTTGGGTTTCAAACGGGACCTAAATTTCTAGAGGCGACTTTGAGATAGATTAGCAGAAGAAAATAATAATAAATTTTACAATCACACAAAAAATATCAAAATTTAAGTGGTTCAGCTTAAACAATGAATTCACTATCACAAAAATGAAGTACAAGAGAGCAATTATAAATCACTCATCAATCTCAAAAGCCACAATACACCCAATGAGCTCTCAAGATCTCACAAAATGACTTCTCTATTTTTTTAGCTGCAACTCTCAATCACAAAAATATATTTATATATAAAACAGTGCAGAAATTAGGTTTCCTGAACATATGCTCAAGCTGAGTGTAGGGTTTGAGCCATATTAGTTGGAAGGTGCTACCATGGTCACACCTTGGATTATCGCCTCTTACCATTTTTTTCATGGATGAAGCTCTTTAATGCGTTATTGAACTGCTCTTATATGCATTGGGAGATTTCCCTTGGTGTTTGTATTATTACTAGAACGGTGTGATATCGTGAATGTGATCATTTTGTCCATTCGACATCCTTGTCGTTAATATGATCTTTTAGACTTGATTGTAGATTTTTTTTTTTAATTTTTGGGTGTGTTTTTTGGGCAATAACTATCAAGTTGGACTATATAACACAAGTAAAAAGGTGACAGACAGAAATTAATCTGGATCCGGTTGGGATGGGACTCCCTGGCATGCAATATTAACTATGGACAGCCAAATACCAGGGAGGATGTTGAAAATGCAGTTGAAAGACCCCAAATTACACCGGCTGTCACAGAGTAAATAGAAGACTATCATGTCTATAATGCGAACCCCTTGAATAATAATGCACCATGCTCTAAATAAAATTGACTGAAAAATAAGCTTATTAATTCCGTCCTTTGCGGACGCTGTTTGCGGTCGACGTGCATTACAAGCGAAATTACTCAAAAGACTTTTTAAATTTTTTATGATATATTTTTTTAGTTTTTCTTTTTTCTCTGGAAATAAGAATTCTAATTTAGCAACACATTAACTTGGATAGATTGAGCATGAGAAATGTAAAAGAGTTATTCTAATTCAACAGCTTTATATTACACACATATTAATGTAAGTCTTTAATTTTTTATTTTTTATTTATCTTTTTTCTCTCTGCATATGTATAGCGTAAGACTGTTGAATATAATTTTTAATATAAAATGGTAAAACCAATATTAATTAATTGATGAAAATATTTGAAAGTAAAAAAATGTTAATTATCTCCAAGTTCTTGTGGAAGTGTATATATATATATATAAAAGAAAAATTTTATACACCATACTACTATTCTTCTTGCATCTTACTAAATAAGATATGACACATTTATTACAATTGAATAATCATTTATTACATATTTCTGTATCATCAAATGATAATAAATACGTCATATCATATATAATGAAATGCAAGTGAGATATTGGTATGATGTATAGCATTACTCATAAAAAAAAAATCAAATAAAATAAAGAATAAAACTAGGGATCCCGTTGGGAACTGCTGCCCCAAATTTTTTTTTTCCTTGGTAATTAAAAAAATGTTGTTTAATATTATTGTGAATTTTTTTTAAATATTTAAAAGTGCTAAAAAATGATGAAATGATGTAAAAAAAAAAAAGGAACCCCATCGATGGCTCCAGAAGCACCCCAAAATATTTCAATATGTATAGATAACGTCTTACTCTCGTTTCTGTATAAATTATAAATTATAAATATTAAGTTTTAATATGAATTTATATAATATATTAGATTTATTTTATAATAAAAATAATTTTACAATCTTATATATTATATTAAATTATATTCATTTATAAATTTATTTTTATAAAATATTATAAGATTTCTATATCTAATAAAAGTTTTGCTATAAAAAAACTTGGTGTGTGAGCACACTAGTTATAAAGAGGCCCATTATAATTTTAAGAAATGAAAAAAAATTAATTATTTTTTAATTAACGTGAAAGATTTCAGATTTCTACATCAGAAATATAATAAATGTGTTAAAAAATGTGTGATAAATATATTTTACCAACTGACACTTAGGCAATTTTGATTTGATTTTTCTCCAACGCGGCATGATTCCAATATGTCCGCCATATATCGGTCCCCTCGAGTTTAGTATCTCTCACACTTCGCTCACTCAATTACATTCTCCCTCAAACCTCTCCAAGCAAGCAGCAATGTCAAGAACAGCTTTGCTTTTTGCGCTCTCTGTAATCCTCCCTGCGCTTATGGTTAGCGCCGGCCGCCCGACCAGAAACCCCTTCATAGTGAAAGGGAAGGTTTACTGCGACACCTGCCGCGCCGGTTTCGAGACCTCCGCCACCACCTACATTCCTGGTACTGTCACGTTTCTGTCCTTTCTCTTTTCTTTTTTGCTAATGGGTTCCTACTATGTTGGATCTGAGATTTGATTGGCTGATCTTAGAAACTACTGCTAGTATAGTGTTTGTTTTGAGGTTTGTGGCTTTGGGCGTACAAATCGTATATCGGTGGTGGTGGTGGTGATTTCTTTTTGCCATTTGGATCTGAAAGATCTTGTTTTTAAATCCCCCAATAGTTTTTATTTAGATCAGTGATAGAAGAAAATGATATTTCTTACGTCTGTCATTGACCTCTGTTTATATAACGTGCACTGTGCACAGAATGCGTAAATTAATATATATTTAAATCAAGACCAACGATGTGTTGAAATTAATATATATTTATATGCACAGAAATCGTAAAGATTACTCATTTGAGGTCTGCAACGGATGATGGACCTGAGCTATTAATTTATTTCGGAGTCTCCGTGACGTTTAGAGAAATCCTCTCTCCGGATGGTCTCTGTAACAAAACCTTTTTCGTTCTTGAAATAATGGAGTAAACTAGAGTGGGAAACCCCAGGGATGAACCGGAAAAGGGGGCATCTTTTAGGAAGAGAGTGAATCATTTTATCCAAGGATTAGTAAAAGAAATGGGTCATGACTCATGGGTCCGGACATGCTGCATTGGTAGGAGCCGTTGTGATTCAATGATGGTGCCCCTTCCCTCCACAATGCTGGTTGGGATCTCGAAAAATGGGCCCCCAACAGATTTTTAAGAGGGATAGCTTTTAAGAAATTGTTTTTGGCAAATGGAGCTCTGATCATAGTCTCGCACAAACTGTTAGTAGGAAAACCCCGTTTAGTTCACAGATGTGATCACTAGTCTGGTCCTAGCATCGAGATAACCACTTGTTCATTCAAAGACGTTCTGTGAGTTCATAGGGTATTTTCATGGCCTATATGGCTCTATCCATGCATTATCCAGTCATGTCATATGTGATTGCTGATTTTTGGTACTGCAGAACGATGTAAAACTTATGACCATCACCTGCAGTATGTATCATTTTAATCCTACATCTCCTCAATAGCATCTGTTTGTTCAAATTGATTGAAGAAGATCTTTGTTCCGACTCTTTTATAGTTGATGTTGCAATACATGTAATTGTTCGTGTGGTCCACAGGTGCCAAGGTTAGGGTGGAATGTAAAGACCGAAAGTCAATGCAACTTGTATACAGCAAGGAGGGGACAACCGACTCCACTGGAACCTATAGCATCTTGGTCACCGAAGACCATGAGGACCAGCTTTGTGACGCCATGCTCGTTAGCAGCCCCCAGCACGACTGTGCAACAGCATCCCCAGGGCGTGACCGTGCCCGCGTCATCCTCACCGGCTACAATGGTATGGCTTCCAACAATCGTTTTGTCAATGCAATGGGCTTCACAAAAGAGAGGGCCTTGTCTGGATGTGCCGAGGTTCTCAAGCAATACCAGGAGGATGATGAGTAGATCTGTTTCAAGTCCCTCAGTGTAGTCATTTTGCCATGCTTATTTTAGTATGTATTTACTTGTATCTTGATGGATTGCTTTCACGATTCCTCCCAGGTTAACAGCTTTCAGTCGAAACTTTGGTTTTACCCTCTTGCCATGAGAAAAAGATACCATACAGAAAAGGAAAAGTAAGCCTAGTAGCAATATTCTTGAATTGATCGCCATTTGTGTATGTTGTTATCCCCTATGAATCGAGTATATCATATTTATAAGGTTTAACAAGGATGAAATTGAATACACAGTAGAGTCAAAATCCAGAAAGTTGAAATTTTGATCCTTTTGGGATTGAATAGTCTTTGTGGATATTGTTGATCCTTTTTAAGAAACGAAATTTTGTAACGTTTTTTTTTATGTTGCATGATGATGTTGTTTGCAATGCAAAAACGTTTGTATTACTGCAAACGTTTTTATGGCTGCACCAAAGACTATTGCTTCATTGTTTGCTTTTGTAATAATCTCTTAATGCAAACATTTCGCCCAATGTATGATTGGCTACATGATACAGGTGGATCTGTCTCAAATGATGCTGAGTTGTCAGATTATACATTGATAGCGTTAAAATATCTCAAGTTGGCAGATGAGCACAGAGACACTATTTTAAATAACTCATTCATTGTACCTATTAACTACATTTAGATTTGACTCATTTTTTGATAAGGAAGTTGACCCATTTTGGTTTGATGTGCAGCCAATGCCTTCTTGCCAATCAAACTTAATTTATATATTGAGCCTTTTACTTCCTTCATTTCATGCATAGTTTTCAATACTGTATCGGCCGGTACAGGTATTGTGTCTATTTCATACCGACTGTACTGGCCTATATTTCGGCCTACGTACCGGCTGGTATTTCGGTCTTTGCTTTTCTTTCTGTTTTTTTTTTTTTCATTTTTTCAAACTGTAAGATCATTTTTTGACCCCCAATTCAGATAAGACTATTTATAATTTATACATAAATGTATTTATGTATAATTTATTTATATATAGACTATTATTTTAAAATATAATTTATATATATAATTTATTCATATATCGACTATTCCGAAACGGTATGCAAAACGGTACCGGTATCGAAATATTTCATTCCAGTGTCTTGGCCGGTACACCATCCGATACGGTATTCAAAACATTGAAATTTTCATGATCGTGTAAATCCTTGTTTGATATGTAGTCCATAGTCATTATTAATAATGACTGATGATTCTCTTGCATTTTGACCAAATATTATTAGTTTTTAAAATTGTCAACTATCTTTTCAAAATGTTTGAACATGATAACTAGGGCCAGACAGCAGAGCCCGCAACCCGACCCGACGACCTGCTTAATCTGCCCATTTGAGTATGGGTGCGGGCATATGGCTAATAAATGAGTTTATATGGGTTTATCTTTCTTCTAACTCTATACTTAACTAAAATTATAATATATTTTACTTGTATTCTATACAATGTACTTTGTGAAACTGAAGATGGCTTTAGCCTTTTCTTTTCATTAACATACTTAGAGTTTATTCATAAAAAAAAAAAAATGTACTTTGTGAAATCTAGAAGTAGGGAATGACATTGTGATGAGATTTTGTTGCAAATATGAGAGAATTTAATTCGATCGGTTAAAGGGTTTTGGTTTTCAAATATAAGGAATGATAAAATATAAATTCATTAAAGTTACCTATCGATCCAAGTTTTTTGAGCAATTGATAATTTAATAAAGAAGTCTTAAATCGTTGTATCTCAAGTACAAAGTGATGGAGGAACAATAGAGAATAAAACAGAGTAGTGTAATTGAATATTGCAAGTTTCGTTCCCAAGCCTAGGGGTGTTCATCTGGGTAGACCCAAACCGGAACCTGGATTTCAAATCCGGGCCGGAACCCGGACCAGGTTGACTCGGGTCAGAAATGGGCTGAAACTCAGATTCATCCGGATTTTTTAAAACCCGAATTTAGAGTTCCAGATTGAACCCATTTTTTTTTTTTTTTTTTTTTTTTTTTTTTTTTTTATAGACAAGGACTGAGAGGTTGACAAAGATTGAATCCGGTGGGTTATCGGACTCAAGGATTCAAAGCTACCCGATTGCATCTCAACATACAACAACCAAAAAAGAATTGAAAAGCCCTAGCTTCACAAACAAACCACCTCTAAAAACCAACCAAGAAATGGAGAGATTCACCAAAGTGACCCCATTAGACAGGAAAACAAGGACGACCCAGAAATCTTCATGGATCCCATAATCAGCTCCTTCATTAAAGCAAAAAGTGCCCTTCGGCAAAGAAGCGGATCTACGAGGAAAAAGAGAGAGAGAGACAGGTTGGGGTTCTTATTTGGCTTGTTTCAGCACAAACTTTTCAGGGGAATGAGGGGAAAAGAGAACTTTCTTGTCGTTGGGGTTGGTGTTGTTGGGTTGTTTTGTGTGAAAGTTGGTTCTCTTTTGTGATTCTCGTTTTGTGTTTGTTTTGTATGTCTGTGACAGTTTGTGGATGAAAATGACGGCACGAGGATGAAAACAGAGACGATGGCAGAGGAGGCTAGGGTTTCGGCTTGAGACAGAGAGAGAGAGAAGAGACAGTGAGATGAGGACGAAGACGAAGCCACAAAACAGAGACGACGGCATGACGCTTTGATCGGTAGTAAGCTAGGTTTCAGCGAGAGAGTGAGAGAGATGAAGTAGATGGGGGGTGGAAGCCTGAAGCAATGAAAACCTAACGAAAACGGGTTGAAAATTAAAACTCGTTTTTATATAAACCCGAGTACCAGATTTTAAATTATTACTAAATAAATCAAGTTTAGATTACTGAGAGCCATCTCTATTACAATATTCAATGACTTGTAATAATGACTATGGACTACATATCAAATCCAAGCCCATGCCGGTGGAAGACATCAATTATTACTAAATAAATCAAGTTTAGATTCAAAGGGTAATTATGTAAGTTTACTTTTCGAACACGGATACATATACTCTCATCTTATTTTAAAATGTCACGTACTACTTGATAATTTATTGAATAAATATCATTTGTGGTGTAAATGGTAGGTGAGGTGAGGACAACATGATGTCCAATCAGTGAAAGCAGCTCCTCTCATCAATATGCTATAATTCACTATCATTAGGAGCTTCAAAGTCCTTAATCCTTTTTTATTCATTTTGGAAATATTAGTAAACATTTTACTCAGAATCGTGAGCTGCCAATCTACCTAATTTCGCTGCAGGCAAATTATCAAATATGATATGCAAATTGGACCACATAGAGGTCCAAGTCAGCTGACCTAATGAGTGAAATATCGAAATAGGGAAGCTCCAATAACCATAAATGGTGTAAAAACTAAAGCTTGATGTAACCATTCTTGATCATCCACTCCAAACTCCAATGGTTATTCACGTTTTTAAGAGTCCAGTAAGCCCACCCAAATGTTGCTCTTTCAAAGACATCAAGCTGGGCCTTGGCGTATCTCTGGTAATCCTCTTTTGATGCTCCCTGAACTTGCCACTCAGCTACCCATTCACCTGCAAAAAATATTTCTCTTGTTAATACATTTCACAAAGATTATTACCATTAGCTATTTCTTTCTTTTATGGCATTTAGCATCGCACATTGCGAGCCTGTTCTAGTGCAGTAATAGGGAGCTTTATGAAAGAATATTAAGACCATTCACCACTTGGACATATATACCAATAAAAGTGAGTGGACCATTTGAGGTTGTTACATAAGTGAGCTCCTGGGTCCTGTTGATGTAGACATAATCAATGTTCTGCTGGACAGTCCAGTTGTCAAATACGGTGGAGAAGAGGCTGTAATAGTGCACATCAATGACCGAGCCCATTAAGCCACTAGCTAGAGGGAACAGCTCCCTCGTGTCAATTTGCCCTAGCCGATTAGACATGACCACATAAGCCGTGGAGGAGTGCTTGCGGACAGCATCATAACCAGCCTTGTAGTACTTGTTTACCATCTGTAGGGACGCTCCTGGTGCCAGAGGCTCATTGATCAGTTCAACTGCATAAAGGCTTGGGCTCTTTGCATACCTATACTTGTAAATGAGAGTACACGTATATAAGCAAACGAGTCAAGCAGTACTATACAAGCTACCTGCGTAAAGGCTTTGGCTCTTTGCATTTTATGGTTTCATAATAGAAATCGACCTGAAAATACTTTAGATGCAAAGAGACTATATAAATATAAACCTATAAACTGATGTAATTTGATGTGATATGTCAGATTATAAAATTAATTTTATTGTAAATTTAGTTTTATTATAGAGTAAATCTAACGGATTCCATGAAATTACGTCAGTTTGTAAGTTTACTTTTATGTAATTGCTTTGCGTTTATAACAGTTCTCTTAGAAATATAACAATGCTACTTTTCATTAGATGTGGTTAAGAATGAATATATTTAGTACGAAGAAGAGCATTTCTCTTATAACTATATACCTTGCAGTTAGGAAGTCTATGACAGCAACTGTCTGTTGAATATTCTCATCTGTTTTTCCCCATTCCTGAGAGCCATCTCTGGAAGAGCTATGTTCCCAACCATTTTGGGAGCCAGGTGCTGCATGTAGATCAATTATAATGTTCACTCCATATTTCCTGCAGACAAAGTACAACACCCTTTTAGGTATGTGTTGATAAGCTATATAATTAGGTGCACACCATGATCATAATCAACAAGAACTAAGCCTTTCAAATGGTTGGAACTTGGCAATCTCTTAACTCGAGAGATTCGATAGAGGGAAAACATGATACTTTAAAAAATTAAACACGATTTTGTAGGTTTCTCTCATAGTTTCTCGTCCAATTAAAGATACACCTAACTTTCTACGGTCCAAAAAGGTGGAATATTTGGTCGATGATCCATTCAACAATTTCTGCAAAAAGATATAATGTTCCCAAAACATCTACAGTATTATATGTACGTACTGAGCGCAGGAGAAGGCATTGTCTAGAGCTTTCAAGGAACCACCGACATAGGGATGTGGAGGAGTCGGATCGCTTGCTATCCACCAACCAACCGGAATTCTAACGGCGTTTAGTCCATTTTGTGATATGAACTTGAAGTCATCTTCCACTATGTATGTGCGCCAATGCTCCTGTGATTCAATGTCCGCATACAGATCTGAATTATTATTATGCACATGAAATGAATTGTTGTGTGGCATGACGTAAATTTTTAACCATTTCTTTAAGTTTCATAACTTGTGGGGCTTTAGGTGGTCTATTTTCTAAACATAAATGAAGGTAAAAAGGAACCAATTAGCTCGGAAGAAACAAGTGCTTACCCTCATGACTTGTGGGGCTCTCTCTGGTCCATAGCCATTAGTTATTTGAAACTCGCCCTGCAACCCTCCTGTGTTTGTTATCACAAAGACTGAGGGATCGTTCTCTCCCCAGTTGCTATTCCCTGCAAAATCTGCAGTCACCAGCGTCTCTGTCTTTGCCTGTACAATTTCATCCAATTTAATGGCGAAGTACAAAACCTTGTACGTAGTGTGTTTATCTCTCTAGATTTATACAAATAATATTACCT
Organism: Carya cathayensis; assembly: GCA_011037825.1. Lineage (NCBI taxonomy): Eukaryota > Viridiplantae > Streptophyta > Magnoliopsida > Fagales > Juglandaceae > Carya > Carya cathayensis. The sequence goes on from QGSO01000226.1 coordinate 320,648, forward strand.
GCAGGAAGAATCCATTGGGCGCTTTGATTCTCACATGGCTGGAATTACCTGGTTTTCTAACAATCTCAAATGTCTCCGATTTTCCAGGCGTGCTCGCAACGGCTACCACATCTATCCCATTTCCACTGGTGTCTAGCCCCACGAACTGCTTATTAAATACTCTGAAATTGAAAGTTTTCTCGTTGATCCTCCATAGCTACACCAAACAAAGAACACCCACCAGTATATATCAGCAAAACCAAAGAAAGTTAGCTCGATCGATTTTTAACCAAATTAAATAACTTACTTTGAATGTCTCCCATCCTGAAGCAGCACTTCTGTTTGCAACTATGATGGTTCCTCCTCCAGTTTCAGCGCAGAGATATTTCCCAGTTGTAACCGATTTGAACTGAAGTCCAGTTCCATCCTGAAAAGGTTACAAAAGCAAACAATGACATTTACAACTCGGTGGGAATCATGCAAGACCTTCTGCTCCTGTGACATGAACGATTGATTTGCAAGAAAGAGATCAAGTTTAAAATAAGATACAAACCAAGAAGTCCTTGTTGGGGATGCCATCAAAGAGAGAAGGTTTAATCCATCCTTCCGTAACCAGCCAACCTCCCAGATTAACAGCTTTTACTCGGAAGCTGGGATTTGTCCTCCCATGAGATAAAGATACCTTACAGAAAAGAAAAACTATGCCAAGTAGCACTATTCTTGAAGTGATCGCCATTTGTTTATCTTGTACTTATCGATCCCTTTCGAGTATATCATCATATATATAATTGTATGATTAGTGTCATCATACCGCTCTCTGAAGATGAGTTCCTTCCTCCTCGTAGTAGATTCCACTTTTATAACTCTTACCTAACCATCCTCGAGCCTCACCACTAGGATTGACAAGTGCATGCATGGAGTTGAATATTCTTTGTGGATATTATTGATTATCATGGGTAAGATGGGAGAATTCTTAGTGGTTATGGTTCTGTTCATTGATCAAGGCAGGAAACACCATTATAAATTATAATACATGATTATGCCCCCGAAATATGACGGAAATTAAATTTAAACAAGCCCTATCAAAGCTGACTCCAGCTAGCTAGCGGCCATGCATATATCATTGCTAAAACTCAAAACGTTTTCTAGAAAGTCAGCATTTATCTAATGCGCATGATATGGCGCATTAATTCTCTGTATGATACTAAATTAGAAGAATATCGGGCTATGGATGGGCTTGGGATCGAAATACATATATAAGCTGTCTTTTCAACATATATATATATATATTTGATTAAATATAAAGAAAATTAATTTATAAAATAAAATAAAAAATGATAAAGAATTGATCACCATCCTAGCTAAATGCTTACATCAAAGATTGTAGAGCGCAAAGAACAGTACATCTTTCTTTAATGTTCAGCTAGCTACATATTTTTCCCAACCAACCAATATATATAATATAATACGCGACAATATCCCGTTATAATTGCTACAGTTGGAATCGTGCGTATAGCATGTGATGACAGTGAGACGGTGTGGCGTTTGAGAGGCTTACATGCAGCTTGGACAAGTTTATATAAAAGAAAAATTCTGATATCAAGCCAATGTATAAAAACATTTGGAAAATGCTGTGTGCCGCCTGGACTGTACCGCTCAAATATACCGCTCGGGAGTAACAAACTCACGGCAAAAAGCTTTGAATTTGTTGCTAGTTATTTGCGACGAGTCTACTAATTTTTGCAAGAAGAGATACAAGAGCGGTGGGGAAAGACTTTTTGCGGCGACAATGGTTGCCCGAAAAATCTTTATTTGTTGTAGCAAGATCCACCAACAACCCACTCCCACTATTCATCTAATCATTTGTATTTCAGTAATCATTTTATTTAATTATTGAAAAATTCTAAATTTAATCTAAACATATTTTAAGTATTAAAAAACCTTTTCAATATTTTTATTTAACCATTTATATATAAGTAATGTTACGTACAAGTTTTAAATATACAAGTCAACGTAGAAAAGTAAGTCTCACTAGAAAAAATAATAATTTTTAATCACTTTTTTCTGGTGAGAGTCTGAGAATTATTGTAGATTTAGTACTACAAATCATATAAACTTCTATTAACAAAATATAAAAATCCATCACAAATAATATCCAAACAATTTTATAAATCTACCCACTGATCACTTTTACAATTTTAGATTAATATAGAAAAATAAATAAATAAATAAAATAAGTCATGTATATAACATTTTGTTTTTAATTACAAACCGAAGTCCTAATTAGTAATTACACTGTGACTTGTCATTCAGAAATTGTCAGCCACTAATAGCAGTAATTAAGGATTGATAGGAGATTACAAATGACAGGGATTGATTCATTTTTTAGCTTATAAACTGCATCCAAATGGAGTACCCATCAAATCAAGTTTCAGGAAGTTAAAGTCATAAACTAAAATGCCATACAGTTTATTATGTCTAGGATAATAACAAATGCATCCTGCTACTAGGCCGCTTAGTGTGTATAGCTGAGTGTGTCTCTAATGTAAATTATATATTTTTTTATTATTATTTTTAAATATTTTTAAAAAATTAGAAATTCACTAATAGTTAATTTTTTAATCATTAAATAAAATAAAAAATAGAATAGAATACACCATGTAAATGAGAAGACAAAACCATAAGACAAGTACTTAGCATTTTCCAAAAAAAATATTTAAATAAAAAGAATAAGACTAAAATTCTAGATTCACTCCGCTCCTTTTGTGTTTATATTTTTAATTTTTTTTAATATGGTGGTGTCGCATATTCATAAAATCATCTAAACGGTATTATTCAAAGTTTTTTTTTTTTTTTTAAATCGTTTCACTTTATGTGTGTATTTTTCACGAAGACCAAGGCAAGTGAATAGGTGAATTAATTTTTAAAATAGAATTTTGAAACCCTAAACTAAAAAGCGATGGAATACTAGAAGCTGGTCCTACAAGTTCTATATATGCTAATTAGTGGCTATGACTTCGGCGAGTTATTAGGAGATAGATCCATAAACAGCTCATGCTTATTTAAATATCAAAAATTTTATGTGCGTGTGGGCCCGAGTAGCTCAATCCAGTTTTCAGCTCGGATGAACAGAATCCTAAGGGCCAGGTTGGGAGGATCCAACGGACTACTTAGATTTCAAGCCACACATATCTACTAGAGTGTCATCATATTGACAATATGATTGTGTTTGGATGATAAGCTGGACTAAGATTTTTATAAATAATAGTAAGTTAAATTGGTAGAGTTAGTTATGTTAAGGCCATCTAAAATTGATTTAGATTTGTTTAGATGTTAAAATTAATTTAAATACATTTGTAGAAAGTTAAAAAGGTTGTGAGTTTCACGTATAAATATATATTGAGTTAAAAAATGTTGTGAATCTCACGTATAAAGAGATTTTGAGTTAAGATGAATTTAATAATTTAAAAATTAGATATTTAGATATTATATTCGGTTTAAAATTAAAGTGAACTAAACTAAGTTTAGTTAAATTTAACAACCCATCAAGCCTTAAGAGACCGTTCAAAATATAGTTGATGGCGAATTTAGAAATCATGCAAGATAATTCTACTAAAACTATTGAAAAGTGGGCGTAACCAAGGAAAATCTGAGCAACCCATCTTCAAAATTCGAAGATCCCTAATGGTATTGCGTGGGAAAGAATGGACAATTAATAAGGAGATGGAATCAAGATAGAATTGGCTAGCATTAGGCTGCCGAATATATCGAAGATAATAGACTTGACCGTTGTAATTTTATAACAAAGCCTCCAATGTTCATAGAAAGAAGCGGCGCAAGAGAGTTATGAGCACAAACAACAAAATACAATAGAGTCAAGAGGGAAATGGTCATGGAGTACTGGAACTACGTATTCAGGTTGGGTAGGGGTTTGTATGTACCCAATACCCATGATCCACAATTTCTGACTCCCACAAAAGTTTAACCGAATTCAACGACCTATGCAATATGTGGTAAACTTTGTGTGCGCCCACCTTAAGACCTCGTCAATAGTTTCTCAAATCAAAATTGTTAGATTCAGAAAGCAAGAATCCTAATGTCAACGTGACTCAAAGTTTCCAACTTCAGATTTCATGGATAGACACACGAAACTGTAAAGGGAGGACTAAAATTAACTAATATCTAGAGACAAATTTGAAATAGATTAACGGAAGTGAATAATAAAAAAATTCAACAATCATACAAAGAATCCTAAGATTTAAATGTTTTGGCTTGAACAGTAACTTACATCCATTGATAGAGTCGAACTCAAAGAATTTACCATCACAAAGATGTACAAGAGAGCAATCATAAATAGCCCCTCAATCCCAAAAGTTCCAATATATCCAATGAGTTCTCAAAATCACACAAAATGAATTATTTCTCTTTTTGGCCGAAACTCTCATCTTTTCTCTTTACAAAAACATTTTGATCTATAAAACAACACAAGAACTAGGTTTTTTGAACATTCGCTCGAGCAAATTGTCGAGCTCAAGGGTGAAAACTGGTCGGTCCAGACCGGATTGAACCTTGAATCAACTAGTCTTGGTCCAAGGATTTCTCAACTTTTGGTCTTCAGTCCGATTCCAGAGTTGGGTTTCCTCAGACTGGACCAGATCATACTGACCGAATCGAAAAATCTTTTTTTAAAATTTTTAAATATATTTTATATAATCATTGTATAATTAATTATGTAATTTTCATTTAATTTATTAAATTATTATCATTGAACATATAAAATAATTTTTTTTAATGAGTGAGTTATATAATCTACGTTAATAATTCACTTAATTTTAATTTAGTAATTTAAATAAATTTTTTTATTAATTTATTTGAAAAAAAGAAGAAAAAATTTATAAAAAAAAAATAATTAAACCGGACCAAATGGATTACCCAAACCGGACGGTCCGATCTGGTCTGTTGCTCAGATGACTAACACAAGAGGGGGGTGAATTGGGTTGTATTTAAAAAAAATAACAATTATAAATCAAATATACAATATAAAATATAAACAAAATATGAAACAGCAATAAATATAAAGAGTAAGGGTAAGAGAGAAGCAAACTCAGTATGTTAACGAGGTTCGGCCCCACTGCCTACGTCCTCGCCTCAAGCTACCCCTTGAGGATCCCCGAATTCACTATTCAATCTCTTCAGGTGGAGATAGAAACCTATTACACCTTTGAACAACACCGCTACAAAGGATCCGTGTAGAACACCCTCTACACTTGCAATCACCTTACACGTGGTGATTCAACGATTCCCTGTGTAGAACACTTTCTACACGCACAAGGGTTGTACACACCCTTTTACTGATACAAGAATTGATAGTGGGTAGGATATCAGAAAACACTCCTCAATGAGTGAAATAAGAACAATACAAGCACAAACTATATCTCTCAAAATGAACAAGGGTTAAGGCTCAATGCTTAGAGAAGAGAGAATGAAAGCTTTGAATGAGAGTTGTATGCTCTTGGTGTTGTGAATGTGAAGCTCTCAAATGATCTATTTATAGGCATATGAGACTTCATATTCAAATTTAAAAAGATTCACATGTCAAAAACATCATCATTCATTTTTCAAAAATTTCAAACCTAATCTTTTTACTTTTTGCATATGACAAAAGGAGCACACTTTGCTTTTCAAAAATTTCAAACCTAATTTTTTACTTTTTGCATATGACAAAAGGAGCACACTTTACTTTTCAAAATATTCAAACAAAGGCATCTTCCTTTTGCATAAGTCAAGAAAAGCATCAATCACTTTTGAAAATATTCAAATAAAACATGCACATGTGAAAGATGACAATCAATCATCTTTAATATTTTCAAAGTTCAAACCTTTAATCATGGCATGCACATGTGAAAGATGACAATCAATTATCTTTCAAAATTTTCAAATTTAATTTTCAAAATATTCATGCACATGTGGAAAATGTATTTTAATGCTTTATGATAAAATATTAATTTTTGAGCCTTAATCCTAATTTCGAATTTTAAGAGATTTACAACATTTCTCTATGACTTTAATGTGAACTTGTTTCCTTCTTGCTCATGCTTGGTTCCTTGATGTGCTTGACTCCATTGTGTGGACAAATTGAGCTTGAGACTCTTCATTCTTTGAATTCATTTGTTATCATCAAAATCCATGTGTAAATATATAATTACACAAAACTTGAAACCTTAGGTTCAACAATCTCCCCCTTTTTGATGATGACAAATACTTGATAGAACCTGAAGCCTGTATTAATACTTAAGCTCCCCCTGAGAATGTGCGTTAGTTTTTCAAGCAAAAATATAAATATAATTCCAAGCATATATAACAAGTTTAGCAATTTAAACAATGTTAATGTTCTAGTCTAAAACTTCTCCCCCTTTTGGCATCATTAAAAAGGATCGGCAGCAAGTAAATAGACTGAAGAAAACGGTGCGTTAAAATACACTGTAGATAGTTGAAAAAGAGAGCCGTCCGTGACCCGACAAGTCCTGCAAAGCCTCGAGGCCTAACTCTATGAATTTAGTGCGGTTGAAGATAGAAACAAATCGCCTGATGTTGTTGACAAACGAGATATAAACAAACGCCTGATTTAAACTAGTTTGTCTTGTTCTTTATGCTATCTCTATAAAAACAGTCTTAAAGTTCATCCAATCCGCATCAAGTTTTCTTCTTATCTCTATAACTCATCTGCATTCCTTCAACATTCTCGCTTTAAGTTTTCAATTCTTCTCTCCATGGCTCATTCTTCTAACATTCCTCTAGATGCATCCATGAGGTATTCAGCACCTCAACCTCCTGTCCTTTCTGCAGCTGCCATTGGTGCCATGTTGCAGCAAGAAAATAATAGTATGGCTAATAAGTCAGACTCCGATGCTATCTACGACTTGGTGAGTCTCGGGACTCGCTACTCATCCTCTATTGTTGCTTTTTCTCAGCGGGTACAAGCCAAAAACCATGAGGTTGAAAAGCTTAAAGAACAAATTGTTGTACTTCAACGAATTGTTCAAGAGTCTCACACAAGGGAAGGAATCTTTCGGCAGAAGAATAAACAGTTGAAATCTCTATTGAAATCTTCATTCCGCTTGCCAGTTCCCATGGATAGGGATGACATGATATTGTATGAAGAGAATGAGCGTCTCAAACATGAGGCTAAGAACCTCAAGTTTATGTAAAAGTATTTAAAAAATCTCTCTATTTTTATGAACTCTGATATATCTTTTAAGAGATATTCATAATATGCATCATACCTATTTCTCTTCTAATCATACATAATCTATCTTCTGGTAAAGGTTTTGTGAATATATCTGCTAACTGATCGTGTGTGTTTGTGAACTCTAGTACTATATCGCCTTTCTGCACATGATCTCGAAGAAAATGATATCTTATTTCAATATGCTTAGTTCTAGAATGTTGTATTGGGTTCTTTGAAAGATTTATAGCACTTGTATTATCACATTTGATTGGAATGTGATTATACATGAGTTTAAAATCTTCAAGTTGTTGCTTCATGTAAAGAACTTGAGCACAACAACTACCCGCAGCAACATATTCTGCCTCAGCAGTAGATAGTGCAACAGAATTTTGTTTTTTACTAAACCAGGAAACTAATGCATGACCTAAGAAGTGACATGCTCCACTAGTGCTTTTTCGATCTATTTTACAACCAGCATAATCTGCATCTGTGTAGCTGATTAATCGAAAGATGTGTGTTTAGGGTACCATAACCCTAGGTTAATTGTACCACTAAGATATCTAAGAATGCGCTTAACTGCAATTAAATGAGATTCTTTTGAGATGATTGAAAGCGTGCACATAAGCACACACTGAACATAATATCTGGTCTACTGGCTGTCAAATATAATAAGCTACCAATCATACCTCGATATATTTTCGAGTCAACTGGCTTACCGGATTCATCTTTATCAAGTTTAGTAGATGGGCTCATTGGTGTTCCAGTTTCCTTAGCACCTACATCCCAAACTTCTACAGCAATTCCTTAATATATTTTGATTGATTGATGAATTCTCACTTTTTGCTTACTTAATTGGGATCAAACGAACATCTAAAACGTCGGGACATGCAATACAAGGTTACTTACCCCCGTTTATGACATATAAGATGCAATGTTCCTAACATGTATATAGCATTATGCAATATTCGCAACGGATAATTTTTTTTTTCTTTAGCAATACTATGCACCAAACTAAAAATATCACAAATACTTGAAACATACTTCATACATAAAGGCATACTAAACAGCCATGATCACAACACTAATCCAAAATGGTTGTGATCAAAAGAGTACTGGAGATACAACTCCATAAGTACAAGTAGTAACCTAAGTTAAATACTATACCATCATCGACGTTGCATAGTAGCATAGTCAACCGTGTTCAGTTGGTGGATTTTGATTCTCCTTCGGGTCCTGTAACAAGATCTACCATTCGGGGGGAATGGTAGTTGAGATTACCACAATGAGATTTGATTGCAAATCTCAGTAAGTTAACATGAAACTCCCACACATGTTAATGATGCATGCATGACAATAAAAGCATGAATGTATAATTAAAGTTGTAAGTAAGCATAGCATAACTTGACTTATAACATGTCATAACTGACATAACCTGAATTGAAACTTAAACTAAATTTTACATGACATGACTTGAACTTAAAAAACTTAAAACATAACATGGACTAGCAACATAACATGAACGTGAACTTGAACATAACATGGACTTGAAACATAGCATGAACATGACCATAAATAACATAAACATGAACATGAACTTAACATAAACCTAAGCATAACATGACATAAATGTGAACTTGAGATATAATGTGAATGTGAACATAATATAGCATGAACTTGAACATAATATGTATGTGAACATAACATGACATGAACATGAACTTGAACATAACATAAATGTGAATATAGCATAATATGAACATGAACTTGAAACTTAACGTGAACATGAATATAACATAATATGAATGTGAGTTTGAACATAATATAAACGTGAACATAGCATGATATGAACATGAACTTGAAACTTAACGTGAACGTGAACATAACATAACATAACATGAACTTGATCTGAAACTTGACTTAACATGCACTTAATCTGAAACTTGACTTAACATAAACTTAGAATCTTGCTTTTTTCCTTAACATGAACTTGGACTTGAATTCTGACAATCAAAATGATTCCGCCAGTCATTTCGTCAGGAATATTGAACAATCAGAATGATTCCGCCCAACATATTCCATCAGAGATATTCAGACAATCAGAATGATTACATGACGAGTATTTTAAAACACGTACCCTATCAATCAGAATGATTACACCAAGAGTACCTAGTAATACTCTAACAATCAGAATGATTACATCACGAGTATTTTAAAACACGTACATTAACATTTAGAATGATTACACCAGGAGTACCTAGTAATACTCTGGCAATCAAAATGATTCCATCACGAGTATTTTAAAATACGTACCCTAACAATCAGAATGATTACACCAAGAATACCTAGTAATACTCTGACAATCAGAATGATTCCATCACGAGTATTTTAAATAAGATACCCTAACAATCAGAATGATTACGCTAGGAGTATCTGCATAATTGAACATGAACTGCATTCTGACAATCAAAATGATTTTGCCAAAAGTACCTTGTGTAAATTAAAAATGGAGATGCTCGGACAATCATAATGATTACATCATGAGTATCCTAGACATAACTGACTTGAACATAACTCGAAAAACCTGACTTACTTGAAATAGAAACATTTCATAACATGGTATAACATGTAATAAACAACATATTTAACATGACATACTTACAACAGTGAATATTAAATGACTTGACATACATGTAATAGATATCATACTTAACTTGGCATACTTATATCATATAGCAATACATGACAGAATAGATTGTGTAACAAATAAATACTCATGACAGAATAAATCATGCATAACAGATAAACATGTAATGACGTGGCATGACATGGCATATATGGTAACATACATATAAAAACTGCAGTTCCCTTACCCATCATACATACATAGTAACCTGATAGTAAGTTAGAAGTTAACTTACCTCGATCGTCGCGTTCTACGAGAATAAAGCGTGAAACACGAGTAACTGTAAAAGAGTATTCTAAAAGTTAGAAATTTAATTACTAACAATTACAAATGTGTAAAAGAGACAACTTAGAGTAAAATGACCATTTTACCCTCTACATGTGGAAAAATGACCATTTTACCCCTAACTTAAGGATTTCACAACCTAATTCCAAAAATTTCCAAAATTTACATTCCTCATGTAAATTTTTTCCTAAACTCAAATATCAACTCAGAAAATTTAAAAAAAAATCACAACTAAGGAAAACACGCTATGGCCGAAACATCCATAAGTCATTTCTCTTGATTTTTGTTGCAATTCCTTCCAACTTCAAAAGTCATGCTTAAACCAAAATTTTGCAACAATGATCTTCCTATCATAAGTTTAAAACCATACTTAAAAAATCCATTTAGAAAAAACTAATAATCAACACCAAACGTTTTGTAAAAAGATCCAAACACTTGAATCACAAGTTTTGACCCTACATCAAAATATCTCTAAGAATTTTGAAAAAATCAAATCTTACTTCTAACATATTTATAACATCATCCACAAATCAACCATCCTTTAAATCATCAAACTAAAGTCACCAAAATCACAAAATAACACTTGGGGTTTTTGGTTTTACACTTGGTCTAAACACAGAAATGTTTTCCTTAACTAGCTTTGATAAATCTTTTGATCAATGACTTAAGATAGTGAGATCTTCATCATAAAGTATCACATGGTTTAAAAATGTGTCCTAAAGAATATACAACCATCAAACTTAAAATCACATGGCTAAAAATCAATAAAACATGGATCTAATCCTAAAACATCAAATCTTAGGCCTAATTGAAATCCTCTTGCATAGAAAAATCACATCTTTGAAACTAATACTAAATATCTTCAAAATAACATCCTAACATGAAAATAAGAGACTTAGGAACATCATATAAAAATATCAAAGCCTTTAGAGTAAGATCAAATCTCGAAATATTCAAACTTTCTCCAAATAAAAACTGTTTTGCCACTTCCAGTTTTCAAGTTTCTAGATCTAAAAAAATCTATCATCAAAAGTTTTATTCATGCAACAAAACCTCAATTAACACTCTTTAACACATGCTAAAAACACTCCATAAATTTTTTAGACCAAGATATGTCTATTAGCTTGGTCAAAAACTCCAAAACATAACATACTCTCCAGTTTCACACCCAGAATAACCTTTCCATGGTTAAAAATACTTTTGAACCAAATGACTATATAATGATACGAATAATATATCTATGGAAACTATACTCAAAGAAGAATAACTTTTATGAAAGAGTCATCATGTGAAAATACTTACAAATGGTCTAAAGTCTCCACGCAAAAAGACTCAGAAATCTATCTGAGAGAGCTCTTTTGGGTTTCTCTCTAAGAATGGGGTGAAGAAGTGATTAAAGGTAAAGAAGTGTGTCTTGCACGACTCTATACTTATGGAGGGGGAAGATATGGACTTGAATGAACCTTGATTTGAGGTGGCTATGTGACATAAAGTAGAGAATAGTGAGGGGAAAGGACTGCATGCAGAAGCTGTAAGGTATGGAGGTTGATGAGGTGGGTTTCTCCATTAACTCAAGGCACTATTGAGTGCAGCCAAAGGCAGTGGATGGTCTGCCATGTGGGGGAGGAAACTTCCTCAAGAAGCTTTGCCAAGGTGGCCAAATTCATGGGCCTTGATGGGTCTCAACCAAGTGGGCTTCAATTTGGGGTTTAAAGGGGGTTTGGTTAGGGTTTGAGATGCTATTAAGCCCAAAACCAATTTTTTTTTAGCCCAATCAAATTTCCAAGGTTTAAAATGTTGGATAATGATGTCATAACAAGGATTTGAGAAGTTATTAGCATGTGAAAGTGATTTAATCAAGTGATTAAACACAATGCTAGAAATTGGATCAAAAAGGGTTTGAAGGCTAATTTTAGGGTTTGGGGAAACCGTTTAGAATTTCGGTTTCAACCAAGATTTTTGAGTTTCAATTGGATTCCAACCATTTAAGGCTTCACTAGGGTTGAAACCCTTTTTGATCTGGCTCAATTTGGTTGATCAGATGAAAACAAGTTTTGCTTAGGTAGGATGATCTCACACCTTGATTTCCTTCACAAATCCATCTAATGGTTTCTCTTTGTGTCAAGTGTCTAATAATATTCACTATGTGTGGCTAAGATCTTGCCAAGTGTCCAAATAAAACCTCTCTATCCTAATTTGGACATTGCACACCGTGATTTTTGAAACATTGCACTTAGTACGCTTATCAAGGTTACTATTCACTCAAAAAAATGCATAATAAACTTAATACTGAAAAATCATAAATATTTATATTAACCTATAGTGAACATCGTTTACCAAAACTCAATCTCGAAATGCCCCTAAAAGTAATTTCACAGTTTTGAACAGACGTTTCGTCCGAAATTATGAAAAGGGTTATTGCACCATAAAATCCTAAATAATTAGCCGAGTCTAGTGGCGCAGACCGTAACATATTCTGATATTTCTAACTATCTCAAACAATTAAAATCACAATTCTATCACCATAGTGAATGAGAACACTGACTATGTTGACAGACTAAAACCTATGCGATTGGTCAATTCGTGAAAACTTATGGGATTTTCACGAGATTTCTAAAGTCTATAGAAATTCCACCATTGAATTTCTAGTGGGCTGTTACACCCTCCATGCAAAGACTTTAATTCTATGAGGTATAGGAATTTTCCATAGGTTCTTCCATATCAGTTTCTGATTTGCAGCTCTTGATGTGATGACCCACTTTTACGTGTATTTTCACTGAAGAAGTGGTTTTAATTTAATTAATATTATAGTGCTTTTATTTTAAATTATCAGATTTTAATTAGATTTTATCTGCTGTTGAGTTTAAAATTTCTGTTTAATTTATTTTAGCTCGTTTTTGGATTTAAAATTTAATAGTTGGTTTTTACTAGTTATTTATTATATTTTAGCTTGACGTTGTGTTTAAAATATTTTCTTGGTGTTTATTTATTTATTTGATGTAGTGTTTAATTTATTTTAGTCGTTTTATGTTTTTAATATCGTTTTCGGCGGATCAGTTTCTGGATCCCGGAAGTGAGGATTGGACCTCATTTCTTTTCTCTTCTCTTTTTCTTTTTCCCTTTTCCTTTTTCTTTTTCTCCTTTTCTTTCCTTTTCTTTCTTTTTCCTCTTCTTTCTTCCCCGTTTTCTCTCTCCCCGCGCGCTGCCTCTCCCTTTTCTCCTTACCGCGCAGCCACCTTTGGCCGGCCATATCTCCGCCGTCCGGTGGAGGTGTCGTACACCACCCCCGCCATTCTCTTCCCCTCCCATCATACTACATCCTCACCAATTTTTAGAGCCATCGGACCCACCATTAGCCGCCACGCACGGCCTAAAGTTGCTGCCCCAGCCCTGTTTTCTCTCTGTTTTTCCTTTCCGCACAGCCTCCTTCGACCGCCCATATCTCCGCCTTCCGGTGGAGGTGTCATACACCACCCACGCCATTCTCTTCCCCTCACATCAGATTACAACCCCACCAATTTTCAAGACCATCGGAGCCACCGTTAGCCGCCACGAGCCCCTCGAAGTCGCGGCACCAACCCAGTTTTTCCCCTGTTGCCGATTTCTTCCTCCGCCCAGAACCGCCGCTTGTCGGCGGCGTGGCCTACACCACCCACCCAGATTTCTTCCCCTCTCACCGATGAACATCCCCACTAAGTTTCACCTCCATCCGAGCCGCCGATCACCACCTAGAGCAAATCTAAGCCGCACGGCTTTTTGCCGATTCCGGCGCCGTCGCACCACCTCCAGCCACCATCTCTTCACAGCTTCTTCCCCTACCTCTTGCCATCCTAACCCACCTAATTTTGGCCCCGATCCGTTGCCGGAGCAGCTCTCACTAGCTCAACTCCGATCAGCCCCTTTTTGCACTTCCACTGCCGTTTCCACCGCCACCCACGGCCAAAACTCACTTCCTTTAGCTTCATAAATATCTCAAGGCCATTCCCTATCAATTTGGTGTCTTGGTTTGTCCCCGTTCAAAAGTGGGTATTTTGCGACCCACGGCTACAGTGCATTTGCACTGTTACGTTGCTTTCCGCCCATCGTTTGCCGCGCGCCAAACCTTCCAAACTCTACTTTTAGATTTAAATATATTTTGCTCTTACAATATTTTATTTGGTTGGTTTGCTGATTCCGGACTGAGTCCGAGGAGTCCGGGGGTCGGATGGATGGAGGACGGAGTTGCTTGAATTGTTGTTTTATGGTTGGTTGTAATTGTCGAGCATTGAGTTTGCATTTACGTGGTGTGTACATGTGCATTTTATTTTAATTAGGAAAAATCTTGTTTTATTGGCGTAAATGGATTTTCGGGTGCGTGCGTATCACGAGCCCAAGCCGGGATGGGTTATTATCTCGGTAGAGCTCCTCTGGTCACTCGGGAGTGGATAATACTGAGTGACGTCCCCTGAGTCGAGGCTCGGCTACGAACACGCGGGGCGTGGAACCGAGTGACAACAGGAGCGGGGGCTAGGGGATGCTTGGCTACGAACACGCCGGGCGTGGAACTGGGCATCGCTCTATGCACTGACTCTGTGGCCCTTCGCTGGCGAGGGCTAGAGGATGTTTGGCTACGAACACGCGGGGCGTGGAACTGGACATCGCTTGTCTCGAGGATGCTTGGCTACAAACGCGCGGGGCGCAGAACTGGGCATCACTCGTTTAGAGGATGCTTGGCTACGTACGCGCAGGGTGCAGAACCGGGCATCGCTTGTTATAAAGCCAGAGTGTGCGGATGATCCCTAGGAGAGATCATGGTGTATGCATAATTGGAATGGTGGTTTATTGATTTGGGCCATTATCTGGGATAATGGTGAGGTATGGTTTTGTGATCCATTTTCGGGGAAAATGGTGGTTTGGGCCATTATCGGGGATAATGGCGAGGCTTGGTTTTAAACGATATGTTTTGGGCCGTTATCGGGGATAATGGCGAGATTTTGTTTTAAAGGATATGTTTTTGGGCCAAATGGATTTTTGGCGTGCGGGAAAAAAATATGGTTTATGAATTTTGTGCATTGGCATTTATTCATGCATATTGTTTGAGTTTAATATGCTTTTATCTAGTGGTGTTTGGATTTTACTTACCTGCGGCACCATTTTTGGTACCGTAGATTTTGGTGCAGAGTTCGAGGAGGAGGAGGAGGCTGAGCCCGAGGATGCGGCTCCGCCGGAGATCTGAGTTGAAGTTAATGTATTGGTTTTGGGGTTTGAAACAATATTTGTGACTTGTAATATTTTATCATGTATCTTTGAACTGTTTTGTATTTTAATTAAGAAAAATTCTGGTACTTAGTTTTATGTCTTTGTTATCCGCTGCGTAACTCTTCGTGCACATGTGTTGCTTGCACACACTTGGCACTCGTCGATAGGGTGGTGACCCGGGTTGTCACCATCCGGACGTCTCGATTTTCCCGTGTCCGTACGTGGGGATCTGGGGGTGTCACACTTGAACTCTCTGCCTCCTGTTTGTTTTGCTCCAAATTAGTGAAAAAATTATATGCACTTTTGACACTATATATTCCACTCTTTTCATGCTCCCAAACAAGGGTATCTAGCACATTTTCTAATGGAATTCTGATACTAAGCACCTCAGTTGCCTCTTGAACTGGTAGCAAACTCCTGACCTTATCAATGTCCTAGCTTCTTTGATCATTCTGCATCAGATAAGCCACTAGATATTCACTTAGTGATCCTAAATCAGATAAAGTAGGTATGAGCTTATGATTTGGAAGCCAATAATCATACCATATTTTTATTGACAAACCATTCCCAACACGCCACCTACAACCTTGAAGTAAACTGTTTTTTACCTCCCAAATGCCTCTCCAAACATAGGAAGGGGTACCACCTAAAGTAGAATTTTGAAAAATAGATGTAGGGAAGTATCTAGCCTTAAAAACCTTATGAAGTAGAGTGGTTTCATCAAATAAATTCCGCCACCCCTGCTTAGCTAGAAGAGCCTTGTTGAAAATTTGTAAACTTCTAAAACCCATCCCTCCGTCAAGTTTTGGACTACACATTTTATGCCATCTCACCCAACACAGTTTCCTATCTTCTTTC
Source organism: Carya cathayensis (assembly GCA_011037825.1). NCBI lineage: Eukaryota > Viridiplantae > Streptophyta > Magnoliopsida > Fagales > Juglandaceae > Carya > Carya cathayensis. The sequence continues at coordinate 336,919 of QGSO01000226.1, forward strand.
CTCTGTCCCCACCAAAAATTTGCCATCATCCCCTCTAAGTCTAAACATAGAGACTTTGGTAGCTTGAAACAACTCATGGTGTAGGTTGGAATTGAAAGGGCCACTGCCTTTAACAGAATTTCTTTCCCTCTTTGAGATAGGACTTTCTCTTCCAGTCTTGCAATTTAGACCAAACTCTGTGCTTCAAAGCTAAGAAAGCTTGATATTTCCCTCTTCCAACCATAGGTGGAAGGCCTAAGTACTTATCATATTATTGATAATGTTGAACACCTCAAAACCGCATAATTTCCCCCCTTTGAGATGGTGGCACTGACTCTTTTTAGAATGTGCTTCCAAGTGCAGAAGTGTCAAGTTGTATCAAGGATAAGTCCAGGATCGTATTCCACAGGGACAATGGGTTATCAAAGCGTATAAAGGATTTGTGAGGAACAAATGAATCGAGTATGTGAGATGAAAATAAAATTAAAATGCTATGCCAAAAAAATAATTGAAATTGAATTTAGAGTTTCTAAAAAAAAACAAATTAACAAACACTTGGGTTGGGTTTGAGATTCTTTTTATCTCGGATTCTAGATAATTTATCGATTAACAATCCAGTCAAGGAATTGATATTCGGAACATAAAAATTAAGCTCAAGTTTTTTTT